>CAWUFW010013921.1:0-443899 GCA_963921515.1 Calotriton arnoldi
AGGTGCGCTTCCGGCCGAGATCGAATCGACCCCTGTGTATCTGTATCTGCTCCCAATCAAGCGTTGGCACTTATTAAATGTGATAGGCCAGTTTTAGTCAATTGGAGAGAAGGAGGGCCTTGCAATATTGACAAAATGTTTTACCAGTTCTTCGCTGCCAGGACATGCAAAACTTCAGTACATATGTCCTACTATTTATATATGATGCACCGTGCCCTATGGTCTTTAGGGACTACATTAGAGGTGACTTTTAAGTATTAAAAAGGAAGGTTTAGGTCTGACAAAAGGTTCATTTTTGCATGTTGAAATGGCAGTTTTAAAACTGCACTACAGGCTGTAGTGGCAGATTTGAGATGGCTTTTAAAGTGCTACTTTAGTGGGTGGCGCAATTATTGTTGCAGGCCGATAGTAGCATTTAATTTACAGGCTGGAGGTACATGTAGTACCATTTACTATGGACTTACAAATAAATTAAATGTGTCAATTAGGTGTAAGCCAATTTTACCATGTTTTAAAAAGAAAGCACTTTACATTATACTTGTCAGCCTTAGGGTGGACTTCCCCCAAACATTTTGCCTAGTCCCTTCTTGTTTACCGAAATTAGTTTTCGTTGGCTTTAAGACACTATGCAATTCATCACTGCTAAACAGTGCTAAAGCGCCTTTGCTCACTACTTAAAACATTGTAAAATTGGCCCACGCCTGATTGGCACATTTTATTTGCTAGTAAAGTCGTACAACAAGGTAAATCAAATGCTCCAAGTGAGCCTGCAGCAGTTATGATGCCACCCACTTACATAGCCTTTGAAAACATGTCTCATTGCAGCCTGTGTGCAGTTTTTAAATTGCCAATTTGACTTGGCAATATAAAACTTTTGCCAGGCTTAAACCTCCTGTTTTTAATACATAAAAGTCACCTCTAAATTAGGCCTTAACCAGCCCATAAGGCAGGGTAAAGTGTATCTAAAAAGATGGACATATACTTTTAAGTTTTATATGTCCTGGTAGTAAAAAAAACCACATTTAATTTCTCACTAATGTGAGGCTTACCTCACCCATAGCAAAATATTTGGTTACCTTATTACATTTAATAAGTGATAATTTTTGTTTGGGAACTGCTAGAAATATCATGTCTCTAAAGAACTGTAACTTAAAATCCTCTTTAATGGTAAAGTCGGGTTTTAAGTCATAATTCTGACAATAGCACTTTTAGAAAGTTGGTATTTTCTTGTCCTAACTATTGGTGCCTGCAGCCTGTGTCCTGGGTCACATGACTATCAACAGTTGGCCTTTGTATATTCCTCCCAGACAGTAAAACAAAGGGGGACTAGGTGTTGGCAGAATGAGCCCTCCTGCCAGGATGTGTTTAGTATAGCTGCTCCCGGCCCCACTCACATTTCAAAGGAGCTGCCTCAGCATACTTACAAGACCTTCACACTAGCCTTATGTCACACCAGGCCCCTTGGAGTCTGGGCAGGGAAGATGGAAATCCCAGAACCATCTGTGGAGGGAAAATTCCAGAAGTTTCACCCACTTCGAAGTTGACACCAGGTATAAATATTGGACTGTCAGACCTACTTTTCAGTTAACTCCTGGACCGGTGGAGGACACTCAGAATGCCTGCCCTGCACTTCAGAGGACTACTCTGATGCTTGAGACCTGCTTTGTATGTCAGAGGAATGCCCTGCTGCTGGAAGCCTGTTTTGGACCCTCAGAGGAATGTCCTGCTTCTGGAGGACTGACTTGCTGCTTAAACCCAGGACTACAAGAGCTCCTCCAAGGCAAGTTGGCTGGCATCTTGTTCTGACCACCATGGACACAAAGAGCTCCAACAACTTGAACCATGTGCTTAGACCCTGCCTGAAGTGTGTTGTACCAAACTCAGGACTTAGGAAAATTTCAGTTAAAAAGTGTCCTGATACCTGAGAGGAGACTGGGACCTTCAAGTTTGCTGATCTGTCCAACGTGTACCGCCAATCGGCCTGACTTTGTGATAGCTCCTGCTAAGTTCTTCTCCGCAGGAGCAAATTCTGTTCAGCGGCTCCTCACTGGAAGGGTTATTCAGCCTCGTGGAGCCCTCATTGACTACAGTCTGCAACTTTACCCCACTGGGGATTTTCAAGTTACTGAAAAGAGACTAGGTCTGAACGTAGAAATCTTCATCAGAACTTCACCCAGTGGCTCCCCGATGACAATGCCTCCTCCTCGAACACCACCAACTGCCTTTCTCCAGACGAACTTGCACCGCTATTTAACCCTGACAGACAGCACCCCAGGAAGGCCACCTGGTTCACCACTGACCTCCAAGAATCCAGACGCACCTGCAGATGTCTCGAAAAGAACTGCAGAAACAGCAAAACGCCAAAAGATCACACCACCTACAAGAATGCCATGACGGAATACCACCAATGCATCAGATCCACCAAAAGGACCTTCATCCAGAACAAGATCCTTGCCAACTCCAGCAACTCCAAGGAACTCTTCAGCGTCATCCAGGAATTCACCAAGCCCCCCCAGCGAAACCACAGACATCACCCCATCCCACGACCTCTGCAACAAGCGCGGCTCCTACTTCCATCTGAAAATCCAGGGCCTCTACGACAACTTCCACGACCTGACACCTGACTCCGAAACCACTTTCTACTCCAGCAACACCAGCAAGCCCACCATCTCCTCCTGGACCCCTGTCACCACCGAAGAGACCATTTCAACCATGAAAGGCATCTACTCAGGAGCACCCATGGATCCCTGCCCCCCGCGCATCTTCCACAGAGGCGCCATCGCTCCGGAACTACGACGCACCATCAACACAACCCTCGAGACCGGCATCTTTCCCGATGACTGGAAACATGCAAAAGTCGGACCCCTACTCAAGAAGCCCTCAGCAGATCCCACGGACCTTAAGAACTACCGACCCATCTCCCTCCTCCCCTTCGCGGCCAAAGTCACTGAGAAGACCGTCAACGCCCAACTAACAAAATTAATCGAAGAAAACTCCGTTCTCGACCACTCCCAATCCGGATTCCACAGCAACCACAGCACGAGACCGCTCTACTCGCCACCACTGAAGACATCCGCACCCTCCTCGACCAACGACACACCACGGCCCTGATCCTACTCGACCTCTCTGTAGCGTTCAACACCGTCTCCCACCGCACACTCACTGCCAGACTCCACGACACCGGCATACAGGGAACCGCCCTTGACTGGAACCACTCCTTCCTCACCGGCAGAACCCAAAGAGTCAGACTGCCGCCTTCCCTCTCCAAACCCACAGAAACCAACTGCGGAGTACCCCAAGAATCGTCGCTCAGCCCCACACTCTTCAACATCTACATGGCCCCCCTCGCCGCCATCGTCAGACAGCATGGACTCAGCATAGTATCCTACGCCGACGCAACCCAGCTCATCCTCTCCCTCACCAAGGACCCCATTACCACCAGACTCAACTTCCAGGAAGGAAAGAAGGACGTCGCATCCTGGATGAGCAATAGCTGCCTGAAGCTCAACTCGATCAAACACTTTAGCTTTAACCTCCGGAGTTCCTCAGGGCTCTATTTTGAGCCCGCTACTTTTTAATATATATGTTCGCCCTTTGGCCGACATTGCTGAGAAGTCAGGTTTGACTATTTTTTCCTATGCCGACGATACTCAGATTGTCTTCTCCCTTTCTGCTGCTCTGAAGCTAAATAGCACCAAAACCGAGGTGCTTATTCTGGGTAATAACCCGGAGCTTTGGGGAATCAAACACAGGCCTGATAATCTGGTCCCTGTACCTGCCTCTGTCCCTAAAGTCAAAAAACTGGGTTTTATTATTGATAAATAGCTTTCCCTTAAGCCTCAGGTCTCCAGGGTAGCTGCATCTTGCTTTGCTGCTCTTAGATGGATCAAAAAAATCCTCTGGCTAATCTCAACCCCAGCTCAGAGAAAGGTTCTACGGGCTTTGGTTATATCCAGGCTGGACTACAGCAATGTGCTATACCTGGGCACTGACAAAGCCTCAATACATCGCATACAGGTCATTCAAAATGCTGCTGCTCGTCTTCTTTTCCATCTGCCCAGATATGCTTCTGCGTCTCCTTTGCTCTACCAACTCCACTGTCTTGGTGTTAATAGGCGTATTGAGTTCAAGGCCCTCTGTTATATGTTTCGTACCAAATGTGGCCTTGCCCCTTCTTATATTCACAGTCTGGTTACACCTTATGTTCCGGCTCGGCAGTTAAGATCTTCCAGCCCCTCACTGTTTTCAGTTCCCAGATTTCGACTTGTCCGTATGAGGGGTTGTTCCTTTGCCTGTCTTGGCTCCAGGCTTTGGAATTGTCTTCCAATTGCCCTTAGGAACTGTCATTCCCTGCTATCCTTCCGTAAAAGCTTAAAGATGCTTCTGTTTGGTGACTCAGCTTGATCTCTGTACTCCCTTATTTTGCCTGCTGTTTAATTTGGTCCTGCCTCCACATGCTTCAGCTCCAGGAGACCCTGTTGGGTAGCTGCGCACTTTACAAGTGCAATAAATAAATAATAAATAAATAAACTCGGAGAAGACAGAGGTCCTTGTCCTCGGACCCTCTCCCTCTGCATGGGACAACACCTGATGAACCACCACCCTCGGCAGCCCCCCCATGCCCGAAACCTCAGCATCGTATTCGACTCCGCCCTCTCCATGACCCGACAGGTCAACGACGTCGCCTCCAGCTGCTTCAACACCCTCCGCATCCTCCGAAAGACCTTCAAATGGATCCCCCTTGAATCAAGGAAGACAGTCACCCACGCACTCATAACCAGCAGACTGGACTACGGAAACGCCCTCTACACCGGGATCAACAAGTCTCTGTTCCATAAACTCCAGACCATACAGAACACCGCAGCCAGACTCGTCCTCGGCATCCCTCGACACGAACACATCACCCAACACCTGCGGAACCTCCACTGGCTCCCTGTTGAGAAGAGAGTAACCTTTAAGACACTCACCCATGCCTACAAATGCCTCCACAACACCGGACCCCAATACCTCAACGAGAGAATCTCCTTCCACGTACCCAAGAGAAACCTCAGATCCGCAGACCTCACCCTCGCCAAAACCCCGTGCATCCGCAGAGCCAGTACAGGTGGAAGAACCTTCTCCTACATCGTGGCCAAGACCTGTAACGAGCTCCAGATCAACATCAGACGCGCCCCTTTTCTGAACATCTTCAGGAAGACACTCAAGACCTGGCTCTTCGACTGAACGGAGCTGCTTAACCCCCCTCCCCCCAGCACCTTGAGACCCTCAGAGGTGAGTAGCGCGCTTTACAATCCCCTGATTGATTGATTTATTGATACCAGCCTCTGGCTCCTTGTGGGGGCACGGACTTATTCTGTGCCTTAGCACGGAGCCAGGCACTGCTGTGTGTGTGACTTAGCCTAAGACAGAATTCAAACACAGTTCTGTGCCCCAGCACTAAGCCAGACTCTGGATTTTTTTTTCGTATTCTAAGAAATAATACAAGCAGGGTCAGACTCCTGGCTGGGGTGTAGGCATCTATGTTTGTACAACTAGGGCAGATATGTGTGCCTTTCTTGACAATAACCCAGGCTAGAAAGGATATGTCCAGATAACAGTGCGAAATAGAACCTGTATGAAAAATTACAAGAATAAAGTAATGTTTGTTAATTCAAGTTCCCACAGCAAGGCCTATTCTTATAGTGAGGTCTATGTAGTTGCAGGTGTTTCTATGATGTTTCAGTGTAGCATCTTGAGTATTTCAAATATTGAACTGGAGTTGAGGCACAGCAGATTGCGAGGCTAGGAGCTTCAAGAATTGGACTGTTGAAACAGTAGAACAACAGTTATATTAAAACGTGCATTACGGACAGTGACATGAAGTAAATCTTGAAGCAAAGACCCTCATTGCCTAAAAGAGTAGAACAAACAAATGTGTAGTATGATAAGACACAGCAAGCCTACTGCTTTAATATTTTTGCATAGGGAGCACTTGACGATAAAGGGAAGATTGAAAACCAGCATAAGCTCTAAACCATGGTTCGAGGGTTAAATATACACATTCAAACTGATCTGTAAATAGCTGATGAAAACCAATGGGACAATAATGTGGCATCAAACCTTAGAGCAGCCTGACAAAAAGAGTGATGGACTACTTCGAAATTAGAAGACAGAGGGGCATATTAGCAAGACCCACGTTAAAAGTATCGCCGTTTTAGCGGCAGGAAACTGCCGCTAAAGCGGCGATAATGGGCTTGCTAATATGCGTTATAAATCCACAGAAGCCCAGGTTAGATGTGCAGGACATCTAACCTGGGCTTCTATTGAATTCCATAACGCATATTAGCAAGCCTATTATCGCCGCTTTAGCGGCAGTTTCTGCCGCTAAAACGGCGATAATTTTAACGTGGGTCTTGCTAATATGCCCCAATAGTTCTATGAATGAGCCAAGGGAATTTCGTAGATTCGTGGAATATGTAATACTTTAACACTAAAATACTGGGGCATATTATCTAAAAAGTGCGCTAAACATCGCAAAGCGTGTTTAGCGAGCACTTTTTTATCGCCGGCTATCGTCGGAATAATTTGCCATGCTAACGCTGTATTAGCGACATTTAGCGCTATGGCGATAATTATTCCAGCCATAGCGGTGTTTTCCATGAAACATCGCTGGTTTTCCAGCGATAGTTTCATACATCGCTGGTTTTCCAGCGATGTTTCATGGAAAACGGCGATAACCTTGCTGATACGACCCTGTGGTCGTATCAGCATAATCCACCCCCCCCATGTTAGATATGGCTAACACCTGCTAATTGCAGGTGTTAGATAAATGGCGATGACCCCGGTTAGCGCGACTTTTCACGTCGCTAACTGGGGCCATGGCCACCTTGCTAATAGGCGATAGGCCTGTTAGCGGGTGTTTCCCAGGTTTGTTCGTCGGAACGCCCACTTTGCATGTCATTAGCGATAAATATCGCTGACATGCAAAGCGGTAAAACACGGGCGCTAATGCTCGAAAACTGTCTCTAACTGCTGTTAGAGACAGTTTGCTGATAGGGCGATAAGAATATCGCTGCTTTAGCGGCAAAAAGTGCAGCTAAAGCGGCGATAGTGCCCTTGCTAATATGCCCCACTAACTTCTCTTTTTTTGGACTGTTTGTAACACTTAGACATGGGTGGCATAGCTCTGGCAAAAACAGAAATCACCAATGTATGGTACCTGAACAGCACATTAAAGTGTTACAGAATTTTCAGAAATTGGCATCAAAAAGTCGTCATCTCTAACAGTGCTTAAACCACATATACAAGCCAAAAGATCCTACTGAGAAAAATAGGCAGAAATACTTGGCAACTGTTACTGCACTGAAATTAATGTAACACTTTCAAAATCTTTAAATCAGTTCATAGCTGTAACAGATAACAAGCTGCCATTTACAGATGTCTCTATCCCAAACAAGCAGCTTTTATAGCAAAACCTTTTGTCTCTATAGCTAAAAAATAAATTTTTGGAAGCATTGACAGAGGAAGAAAATATGATTTTATGTCTTTTATCATCCAATAAAAGTGAATATCTGCAGCAATGACTCTGTAAGAGGCTTCCCGATAGAACAGCTAATAAAAGGGGTCAAATCAAGTTCTGAAATACTTTATCCACCAATCATTTAGATTCGTAAGAATTTGGAAGAATGTAATTTTATCAATAAACCTATAATATAAAAATGACAATTGACTATTAGAGATCAATCAGTGACTGTGGCAATAGTGAGAGAATACCTGTCAAAGTTAACATAAATGCAATAGAACTACTCTGTGATGTCCAGGTTTCCCTTAACTGACAACAGAGACAACTGTGGGACGTAGGTTTTATGTGCCTCAGGTGTTCACAAATTAGAACTATATCATGCAAATGAATGAAAACATACTGGTTTAGGATAATTTGTCTTTGATGCGATGCAATATGTAAATGGTATTAAAAGGCCACGAATATTTTGCATTTATTTTTTTATAGATTTATATAGTGTGAAACAGTCTAAACAGGTATAAGAGCAGTGTACATAGAAGAGGTACGATACTGCATTTATACATAAAATACAACCAAGATCTTATGATGGGCAGGTTGCAGGAGATCACAACATAAAATGTAAAGTGCAGAATGGTTTGGAAAAGGGAAATATTCAAACATAGGGGGATATTCTCAAGGAAGTGGAGGTGAGAGGCGTTAGCCTCCTTGGCTTAACGCCTCTCACCGCCACTTCGGAAACGCAAGGCTGCACCCTATTCTCAAGAATGTTGTGCAGCCTGGCGTTTCCCCCTGCAATGGCGCTAAGTTTCACGACTTAGCGCCAACGCAGACATCCTTGCACCAGAGTGCAAGGGTGTCTGTGTGCAGGGAGGGTTGTTTATGTACAGGAAGGTGCCCTTCCTGCACATAAACAATCTTAAAACCCCATTTTGTAACTTCTCATGTGTGCTGCTTCGTGCAACACACATCAAAGTTACAAAATGGCATTTCTGAAAAGGTTTGTTCATGTACAGGAAGGCACACCTTCCTGTACATGAACAAACCATGGCATTTTACTTTTTCCATGTGTGCTGCACACATAGAAAAAGCAAAAACGAGGAGAAATAAAGCATTTCTCCTCGTTTCGCCACTTTAAGACCAGGATTTTTCTGGTCTTAAGTTTGGCGCTGCCACCTATTATCGCCGCCCTTGATAATAGGTGGCAGCGTCGATCACAATGGATGTTGTGGTGGAACGCCCACCGCAACACCCACTGCACGCCCCTTTCATGCTAAATTTAGCGTGAAAGGGGCCTTATTCTCAAGGCAGCGTGGCAATGCCATGTTAAGTGGGTTAACGCTGCCTTGAGAATAAGAAGCTGACCCTATCGCCACGGGAACATCAGAAAAAGTGACGTTCCCATGGCGATAGGGGCTTGAGAATATGCCCCATCGTTTAAATACAGGTCAACAAGAATATACGGTAGCCTGATAGATGCAAATAGCATACATTAATTGCGAATTGATAGTCATTTCAAACGTTTCTTTGATCACATGATTGTTTTTGGTTCTACATGAGTATGAGATAAATAATAGATGCAAAATAAAGTACCCCGTACAGAATAACACTTCTGCTAATGTCTTAGATCATGATTGCTTAGGCATTTCAGAGGTCAGGACAGGCTTTGAGGAGTCATGTTGATATTAAGTTGAGAGATTTTTTAGTTCTTTTTTAATAGTAGCTTTGTACTCAATAAATATTGTGAGAGAGAGTTCTAAATTTTAGGAGCACCCCACAGAATACATGTACCAGAGAACATCATTTTGTGAAAGCTGATGTCTGAAAAGAGTCATCAGAGCAATGACATATGACATAAATGGTGAATCCAGATGCTTGGCTGTGTGAGTCATTTTAAAGGAACTTCTGACTTTGAGCAGATGCCATTATTAAGTGATCATAATAGGTTTTGTGTAAAGTGATTGTAATAAGGGTTAATATCAGAATGAACTGGCCTGAAATGCTGATCCAATTGGAGGCATTACTTTTTTTCTGCACTTCTCTGTACCCATAGCCAACCACATACAGTAGGAAAATGTTAAAGAACAGTAGACCCAGTTAAGGGAGAATGGTATAAGTGAGTAAACAGAGGCACTGGATGTCATCACTCAGATTCATTATTTGCTGGCCACTGATGTCCAGTGGATCAAAGTAGATATATACAGACAGGAAATGTATCTTTAATATTTTATCTCTGTATAGTTTCACCAATCCTTTGCTACAACAAAAAATATCACTCCATACCATATGGCTCTGACTACGTGGAATATTGATGAAACTCCAACATTACTGGACATCAAACAGAAATAATGTCAACATAATAGATGTTACTTGGTGTTGGAAAATGGCCCTCTCTGAAGGGTCACCCCAACTTTTTGCCTTCCTCGTTCTCTTTTTGCTGGATATTTATGTTGGCCTTAGGACTCTGCACACTTTATCACTGCTAACCAGTGCTAAAGGGCATGTGCTTCTCCCCTAAATATGATGACATTGGTATATACCTGATTGGCATATCTGTTGAAATGGTAATACCATACACCCAGGGTCTGTACTTTAAAAGCTACCAGTTGTGCTACAGCACTGAATGTGCCACCCACAGAAGTAGCCTTTCAAACGTGTTTCAGGCCGCCACTGCAGTGACTGTTTGCAGTTTACTGCCACTTTGATTTGGCATTTAAAACTACCTACTTAGTCTTAAACTCCCAATTATTACCTATAAATCAACCCTAAGGTAGGCCCTAAGTAACCCTAAGGGCAGGGTGATATGTCAATAAAAGGTAGGACATCTACCTTTATGTTTTGCATGTACTGGTAGTGATAAACAGCCTATTTCATTTTTCACTACTGTGAGGCCTACCCCTCTCATAAGCCAGCATTGGGAATTCCTTAATACACCTTTAAGCTGTAATTCCTGATCAGAGAGGAGTGGCTTTTTCATATTTCATATCTTTGGAATGGAAATAATAAATCCTCCTTATTGGTGAAGGTGGATTTAACATTACTGTTTTAGAAATGCCACTTTTAGGAAGTGGAGAGATAGAACAGGGGAACCCTACTCACTAAGGAACCAGGGTAAGTATTAGATTCAAGAAAACAGTGGTTCCTGTGGAATAATGCTATCTGTTTTGATAATAGGATGCGCAATCGCAATGTAGAGGGCTTGAGTAATGTCAGAGGGGGAAGAAACCACATACACCAATGGTTCAGTATAGCACAGTTATATTTATACTTTTCAAAAAGGGAAAAGGATATATACAATGAGAAAAATAAAGAACATTTGTGCGAGGTGTCCCAAGTGAAAACAGGAACATAAGACAATAGTGAAAGTCGTGACAATTTTTACAAGGTTTCGAAAGTTCTACACAAGTCGACCATTATCACATATATATAGGGTGAACAGCAGCTCTATACAATGATATGCGCTGAGTAATGGTTCGCTTTATCTTTGTTGTCGACGACGTTTCGACCCTCTATGTGGTGTGGGGTCTCATCAGGACCTAGGGAGGTAGGGACATTTAGGAAGAGAAGGGTAGCGTAAGCATAAGGCCCATTTACTGGCACAAATGCGACAGATAGGAGAAGGTTGTATAAGAATGGAGGGTACCTGATGTTTGCAATGCGCAGCCGCGTGAGGAGTGTGTGCCACACGTGAGTAAAAAAAAAGGGTACTCACAATGGGACCCAGCCGGGTACTGATTGTTTAAGAAAGAAAAAGAAGAGAGGGTTCAATGAAATGAGTGCTGCTGAATGAAAGAGCAGTGTGCCGTTATCACTCACAACACATAATAAATTATTGAAACACTTACCCCAAGTGTGAGTGGGGGAAGGGGCTGGCAGTAATTGGGTAATGCAGCGCTTGAGATGTAGTTGATGGCACACTATAGCGGTAGTAGGCTGATAGTGTTGTAGGGAACTCTATGAAACAAGAGGATATTGTAATGGCATCTTCAATTGGATAGAGGTGAGTAAGGTCTAATTGAAAGTAAGGGCCTGTTTGGATTACCTGAATCACGGTGTTCACGAGCAAACTGTCGCTTCAGTACCATCTTAATGCAGATGTAGGTGAGGCCGTGACCTGTAGGAGTCAAGAGTGGCGCAATTGTGAATGAACATCCAGCGCGTCAACCATCCCTAAGGATGTGCCCGAACTAGCAGAAAGGTTCTTACCTAATAATCGCTTTCAAAAGATGTAGGTGAAAGGTATATTTGCAGCCGTCAATGTTGTTGACAAGATCCTGTAAATGACAGAAATCATGATAAATCATCTATTCAAAAGGCCGCAGTAGTGCGAGGGAAAGCAGTGACGCGGCCATTTCTTACCCGGATTTCAATTGTAGAGATCCCCACAGCGCGTGACGGTCCAACGCGCGAACGGCAAAGCAGACACTTCTGGATCGTGAACTGAACCTCTGTCAGAAGGACTGTTGTGCTTATTAATGGACTTAACTGGACTGGTTTTCTAGGAGTACTGTTTTTCTGCTTGTTGCCTTGCTTTCTGATGCTCTCTGGCCCTGCTGCAGGGACTCTGCCTTCCCTCCAAGTTATATCCAAGGGCTTGCTGGTTTGTCTTCTGTTTTCTGAAGTCTCAGGGATGCAAAAGACTTCCTACAATTCAGATGCTGGTCTCTGACTTCCTACCCTTACTTACCCTTGCCTGAGGTTCCCTTTCTAAGCTCTGGGACTCACAAGTAGGTTCTGCAGCTGTTTTCATCAAAAACCGTTGCATTGCATCGACTGCTTGAGAAATTCCGTCTCATCCACCTTCGACGCAGAGGTAGCCTTACGACAGCAGTTTCACAGCCTGCACGGCTCAAAGTTGATGCTCGGTGCAGCTCGATAATGACACACTGCATTCACTTTAACGGAGCTCGACGCTGATGCAGGACCCCCATTGCGCGGCTCAACGACGACGCAATAGACTCTCAACATTGACAAAAACTCCATCCAAGGTATTTTTTCAGCGGGTCCTGTTAGCCAACCTGCATTCGATCAATCATGGTCAGCCTGAACTTTGGATTTACATTGGTCCCTTGTGACCTAAAGAAACCTTTTGACCGCTAGTGACTTCTAGGCACCATTTTTGCATTTAATCTTTAAAAAGTCATTTTTTGACTTCTACTTATTGCATTGTTGCCGTTTTGGTCTTGTTTTGCTCAGAGAAATGGTCCCTATTCTTCTAAACATGCGTGGAGTCTTTTTGTGTTGTATTCATTGTGTTACTGAGTGTGTGTGTGTGTTGTACAAATACTTTACACATTGCCTCTTTAGATAAGCCTGACTGGTCTCAGCCAAGCTACCAGAGGGTGAGCACAGGTTATCTTTTAGTGTGTATATAGCTTACCTTGACTAGAGTGGTGGTTCTTGCCTGGCCTGGATGCATACCTCAGTCAACCAGGAATCCAATTTCTAATGCTTGGTCTTGGCTTCACCTCACTCCTTGCTATTTTTAGTTTTCTGAATTTGCATTTAGGTGATGTAATATGTCCAGTAGCAGCAAGATTCCAAGTACACTGCCAGCCATTCCTTCCTCGCAGGAGTAATGCACATGTGAGCTCAGAGTATTGCATTTGCATGCCACCAAGCATGGAAGGTAAGTCTGTGCTACAGATTTTGGCAGGTATGTGGTCAAAATGTTATGCTTGCTAGCATGATTCATGGTACTAATGGAGAGCTTCTTTGAGTGGTGTCACATTTATTTAAGTTATATCACTCAGAATACCAGTCAAGTATTGAGAGTACCAGTGCTTTACTGTGAGAGTTTCATATTTGAAAGATAAGAGCTGCTGTAAAAATCAGTTCCATAAACACTCTTCAGCCCTGTTAGGCCTGACAGCCTTAGGGTGGTCTTCCCCCAACCTTTTGCCTGCCTCCTTCCATTTTCTGAACTCATTTCTGCTGGCTTTATGTCTCTGCACACTTTACCACTGCAAACTACTGCTAAAGTGTTTGTGCTTCCTCCCCTAAACATGGTAATAGCGGTGCTTCCCAAATTGTCACATTTAATTTGCTTATACGTCCCTAGTAAAGTGCACTACATGTGCCCAGGGCCGGTAAATTAAAGCCACCCACATAAGTAGCCCCTTAACCAAGTCCCAGGCCTGCCATTACAGAGCCTGTGTGTGCCGTTTTACACTGCCATGTTGACCTGGACAGTAAACCCTCTTGCCAGTACTAAACTGTCCTCTTTTATACATATAAGTCACCCCTAAAGTAGTCCCTGTATAACCCACTTTGTGGGGTGCTGTGTATTTAAAAGGCAGGGTATGTGTTTTACATGTCTTTGTAATGAAAAACACCTGATTTCGTTTTTCGCTACTGCAAGGCCTATCTTTCCCATAGGATAACATTGAGATTACTTTATTACATCATTTGAGTGTAATTCCCAATTGTGAAATGATGGATGTTTCAAGTTTGGTGTCACTGAACTCACAATTTAAAATCACAGCTTATGATAAAGTTGAATTTAAAATTATAGTTTGGTAAATGCTACTTATAGAAAGTTGTTCTTTCGCCTGCTTTCACCATTTGGTGCTGCTGCCTGTTTCTGTTCAGTCTGGATTGGGTGACAGCTGGGCTTTGTGTATTCCCCTTAGACAGCCACACACAAAGTACTCTTAGGTGTGACTGTTGGATCTTCCTGGGTGAGTAGGAGGGAGGAGCTGGGCACAGCCCCACACATACACCTGAACAGGCTGGGCACTGTCCACATAAAAAGGGCTGCATACCCCCTGTAGTGAGTTGGGAGCCAAAGCAGGAAGGGTGGAACTCTGTGTACTTCAAAACTTTCTTTGAAGTCTCCCCCACTTCAAAGGCACAACTGGGTATATGTACCGGAGTCATGACACCAAAACTTCAGTACATTTCTGGTCCTGTGACCACTATGTCAAGAAGAAGAGGATCTGCTGTGCTGCTCAAGGACTGCCACTCTGCTGGACCAGCTGTTTGCTCAGCTCCTGCCCTGCTGCCTGCTACTCTCTCTCTGCCTGGGTGAGAAGGACTGGAACTATGTCACTTGAACTCAGAGTAACTACAAGGGCTTGCTTCCTGTTTTCTAAGTCTCAGGGCGCAAAAGACTTACAACCCTCCTGTTCTAACCCTTGGGCTCTACTGCTTGTGAGTCTGTCCTGCCAAGTGGTGCCACCCCAGTCCTGGACCATTGGAAGCAGACTTAGGGGTTTGCTCCAGTTGTACTGACGCATCATCTGCTGCGTGAGCAGAATCAATGCATCGTCACTGTTGTGGGAAATGGACCAGCGCATCACACTCGGAACTGCTGCATCGCACTCAGAACTTCCACTTCGGAAACAATGCATTGTCACCTGTGTAGAGAAGATAAATGCATTGCCTCTACAGCAAGGGGAAACCCTGCACATCACCTTCAGAACCACAGCACCTCGGACCTGGTGTTTTTTTCATGGTTGGAAACAAGCCGAGATAAACCCTCTCCTGAAAAAACCTTCAGCGGACCCCACCGACCTCAAGAATTTCAGACCAATCTCCCTACTCCCTTATCCAGCCAAAGTCATGGAAAAAGCCACAATCTATACAAAAGGCTGGATAAATTGGATAATGTACCTTTATGTTAAGAAATTGGATTGAATAATAAATGCAGAATTGACTTTCCAATTAAACAAGACTCCTTGGGATTTTCTTGGTTGGATACACAGAGAATGGACGATATATGAACGCACTGCTTGGAACGCTATCATTATTTGGATGAATCACACGCTCCTTTTGTATAGATTGTAGTTATTGTTGGTGGCCAGTGGCGGTGGGACCACATAAAGTAGAGCGTGATCAGAACTTTGAGAATAAATATCCCAGAACACACACCTGTGCGCACTTTGCTTGCCACCCTCACCGCCAGTTTGTGTATTATTCATGGAAAAATCCGTCAACAGCCAACTCGCCGCCTTCATCGAAGACAAACAACATCCTCAACTCCTCTCAATCAGGCTTCAGGAAGAACCACAGCACCGAAACCACACTTCTCGCAGCAACAGACGACATCCGCACCCTCCTTGACAGAGGAGAGACTGTAGCCCTCATCCTCCTAGACCTCTCTGCGGCCTTCGACACTGTCTCTCACCGCACCCTAGCCCACAGACTCCACGACGCGGGAATCCGGAACAAGGTCCTCAACTGGATCCTCTCTTTCCTCTCCGGCAGAACGCAACGAGTCAGACTCCCTCCATTCCTCTCAGAACTGACTCCAACCACCTGCGGAGCCCCACAAGGATCCTCCATCAGCCCAACCCTGTTTAACATCTACATGGCTCCGCTCGCATCCATCGTCGGAGCACACAGACTCAACATCACATCGTACGCAGATGACACCCAACTCATCCCCTCCCTATCCAACAAACCCAACATCACCAAACACAACTTTCAAGACGGAATGGAAGCCGTCGCCAGATGGATGAAGAACAGCTTCCTTCAACTCAATGTGGACAAAACCGAGGTACTCATCATGGGCCCATACCCAATGCCTGGAACGACACCTGGTGGCCCCATGCCCTCGGAGACCCCCCACACACACGGACCAGGCACGCAACCTCAGAATCATCCTGGACTCCCAACTCAAAATGTACCGCCAGATCAACGCCATCGCCTCCTCCTGCTACCACACCCTCCGCCTCCTCTGAAAGACCTTCAAGTGGATCCCCCCCGAACACAGGAAAACTGTCACACAGGCCCTCATCAGTAGCAGACTGGACTACGGCAACGCACTCTACGCCAAGATCAACAAGGACCTCACCCGCAAACTCCAGAACATCCAGAACGCCGCCGCCAGACTAGTCCTCAACCTACCGCGCCACAGCCACATCAGCCAACACCTACGGACCCTACACTGGCTGCCTGTCGAGAAGATGTGGTACTGAAAATTCTGGACCTGTGTCATTAACATCATTGTAACATGACGATTTTGGTATCAGCAGACCGGTAATGACAGGTATGCTATATCTGAGTATTTGCGTCATATTCGAGTGACGGGATCACTCTAATATTAACGATTCCCTTGTGAACCCTCGGGTTCCATTTTGTGTACAGCAGCCATTTTGTGGTTGCCCTCACATAAGGCAATGACTAAAGCCAAAACGCGCCTTAGGGGACACGTACACTTTCAGTGACCTGGGCAAGCTGACTCCACTGTCCAGAGCCAGAACCTTCTGTTCGGCCAGTTTTAGTTCCCAGTGGCCGATCGAGATTAGGGGCCCAGGTGCAGCATGCCATAAACCCTTCATTGCACACATCTATATCTAAATCTTATCCACACCTGTCACTGCTCTTTCTTTATGACCTGCTTTACGAGGAGGAGGTGCCCGGTTTTATTAGGGGTCCAGATTATATCTGTTGCAGGTGTTGGGCCTCACTGGGTATTTGGTTGTGGGCTGGACAAACTGAAAATGGGCTTGTCATCATGAATCTGTCTTTGTTTTGTTGTAAGAAATATGTGAATGACCCACTGTAAAAATAAGGAATGTTTGCCTAAAGCATAATATTCTGTATAAAAGAGATAGCTGGTTTCCATGAAAGAGGGCAGTCTCCTGAGAACATACACATTGTTGTACTTCTAGGATACCTGTTGCTGGCTGCAGCCAATAAATTGATCTTTGAAGCCACCAAGAAGACTCTGTGTTTCTGTAGTCTGAGACAGGAAGAACTCGAGGTCATTGGGTGTGTTCCCTGGCACCGCTGGGTCCAATAAAACCCAGTACTTCAATTGGCGCCCAACGTGGGGCGATTTCAGCGTCACCGGTCCAAGCCAGAGGTCGTGAGGAGCTTCGTGTAAAATTCTGGAGGAAGGCCAACCACTTCATCGACCCCTGTATGTCGTTCGTGGTCCGAAAGTCTTTGCTGCGAGGTTCCCGCGTCCCGACGGCTACGAAGGACTGCTGCCCTGACTATCGCCCTGTCTTGGACCCTTTTATGATTTGTAGAGCGAGACAATAGACGAGTCTTCTGGTGACGTCATCGATACCTCAGTTAAGTATAAGTGGAGCGTCTCCCAGTCCTTAGTCTTGGTTCTTAGTTTTGGGTATCCCATGGGATCTTTGATTTGTTAGGATCTTTTGATTTGGAACTTGCAAGTACCAAAGCCGAAGGACTCGTGTATTCACGAGACTGTCGTATTCGATAATCCTTTGAAGTTTGAAGCTAGACTAGTGAGCGAAGATGCCTGGTCTTAGCAGACTTGGAAATTTGTTTTGTCTTGGTTGTAATAGGGATTCCCGATTGGAGGACTCGTGTCCGGTTCCTCCAATTGGAACTCCAACCTATGAGCTCTACGTGAAGCATGGAGTGGGCCCTATCACGTATAATAACGTATGGGTTAGGTACACAAGGAAAGATGGTGTCCTAAAGTGGCCCCAATATGGTAGTTTTGACACCGAAATTCTGGATAATTTAGAGGTTAGACTTTTTAAGAAGAAAGTCCGGCCAGGCGATGTTTGACTCTTTCGCCTATGGCGAAAAGAAGCCAAACAGAAAGAAATTAAATTAGTAAAGAAGAATAAAAGAGAAAAGGGTATTTCAATAATGCAAGCTGCTATGCAGTATAAGGATGATGAAGAGGAACAAGCGAGTGAACAGCTGCACAGGCAACGTAAATTGGCAATTGATAAATGTTAACCAGTTTTGCCACCTCTTCAGCAAGATACAGTGAAGGAATTTGAGAAGGATCCTTTAATGTCTCATTTGTTGAATTCACCACCTCCTTATGCGCAGAGTGCTACAGCACCTCCGCAACCTTTAGTTGTACAACCCCCAGTTGTTGTACCTCCGGTTCTTCCACAACCACCAGCTGTTTTTCAGTTGGCACCTACTACTATGGCGCAGCCCCTCAAGGGCTGCCACCTTTACTACCTGTTCCATCTTTACTTCCTATGACTTTGCCCCCTGCATCTATTTCCCTCCACACTATCCCTTCTGACACTGCCTCTGCATTTGCTTTGTCTCCTCCTGTTTTTCCTCCTGTTCATTTGTCAACTTCTCCTTCTGTCCGACAGAGAATGACAAACACTGTTACTAGTATTTTGTCTCCTTTCTTTGGGTCACCGACTACGACCCCCGTTTTAGAGCGTAAACAATTGCGTAGCCAATTGCCCGATTCTAGAGAGAAGGGAGTATTGGATCATTTGGCGCATAAATGGGTCACTGACCCTACAAGATATGAGTTAGAGTCTGTTATGGATGTCTTCCACCAATGGCAAGCACCGAAACAGAGATATGTTTTTGACAAAATGTGCGAAGTTCTTCTTGAAAGATTAAAAGATTGTGATATGGAGGCCAATCCGCCTGAGTTGTGTCATGTACTGTTTGAGTTTTCCAAAGGCACGATTGTGGGTTCCGATATTGAGAAAGCAGTTGCGACATTATTATCATTTAGGAGTGAGGGTATTTCTCGACTGTTGTTTGAGCCAGAACCCTCTGTTAAAAGGAAGGTCAGACAGTATCCCATGAGAGAAGTTCCCCCAGTTTGGAAAGAAGGAGACCTAAATGCTGTTCCACCTATTCAGCCTCATTTTCAACGTGTGTGGGTACATGTTCCATGGAAGCGAACTGAAGTCCTGGCTCTTAAGCAGACTCTACCCGACCTCGTAAAAACCCTGCAGGTTATTATAAGGAATTATCACAGACTGCAGACTCCTGTGTTATGAATTTAGCTGATATAGACATGTTGTTTGGAAATGTGGTCCCACAGCCTTTATGGAGAGTGATCCGTCACACGGATCATGCGCCGGAGTTAGGGGACACATGGATTAATATCAATGCGGCAAATGACAGACAAGTAGGCGGTGCTAAACCAGAGCCTTTAGTAGCAGACCTCCTGGTAGGATCGTTACTTACATGAAGACTTTGATGCCTGCAATGCGTGTAAATTGGGATAAATTGTCTGCATGCAAGCAGAAGAAGGAGGAAAGTGTATCTGACTTCTTCACTAGGTTTGAAGAGACATTTATCGACCACAGTGGTCAGGATATGAGTACAGAAGGTGGTCAAAGGTTGTTTGTTGACAAGTTTGTGCATAATTTGCTTCCAGAATTGTGTAAAAATTGAAAGATTCAGAGAGTTCTTGGGCCGTTTCCTCTTCAGCACAGATATTGGCTACTGCACAATACTACGAAAATAGAGATAAAGATGAGAAAGATAGAGCAGACAAGAAAACTAAAGAGTTAAAAACAAAGGTTCTTTTACAACAAGCGTATCCGCCTCGTAGTAATCAGCGTGACTATCAGCAACCTCAACAGTATCAGAGGAATTCGCAAAGGTTTGAGTATCCTCAACAACGTGCTCTGATAGGCCCTAACCAATGTTCATATTGTAAGGAAGAAGGTCATTTTAAATATAATTGCCCTATTTTGTTGCAGCGTATGAATGGTATTTCTGGCGCAAGAGGTCGAGGTGTTCCACAAGCACCTAGAGCTAGAGGACTCGGAAATTTCACCCAGAACGCGCGCCCATTTCCTCCTCAAAATTCAATGAATAGTTTTGATCAGCAGAATAACGCGTCTGGTAGGACGACTCAGTACTATGCTGATGACTACTATGCAGAAGGTGAGAGTATGGAAGGTGATGATTGCTAGGACAGCCATAGACAAAGAGAGGGAGTTGTTTCAGTTCCAGTAGATCAGAGTGGACCTTATATTGAGGTGATTACATCAGGTGTGTCAGAGCCTTTTCTGTTGGATACTGGTGCTACAAAGAGTTCTATTATGCACTCTAAATTCCCTGACGCACCTTTGTCTGGCGAAACTAATGTTTCAGTAGGTTTTTCTGGCGCCCGGTTAGGAACCCGATTTCTAGCCCTATGTCTCTTTCTGTTGGACCTTGTGAAATCGAAGCACCACTTATTCTAACGACAGGTTGTGGTGAGAACTTGTTAGGATTGGATCTGCTGAAAAGATTGTATGCGACATTGTATTGTTCTCCTTCGGGAGTACAACTCACATTGGGTAAGACAGTGGTTTCACCAATATATTTGTCAAAGGACAAACTTCCAACAGAATTGTCGTTTCTCCCTGATATTCTTTGGGCTACTGGTCCCAATGATGTAGGTCTTTTGGAAATACCGCCATATGTTGTAACGTTGAAAGCCAATGTTAAAATGCCGCGCATTCCCCAATACAAGATCTCTAATGAAGGTGAAAAGCGTTGCTAGCGATCATTTATGATTTGATTGAGAAAATGTAATTGAAGAGACAAGAGGTAATGTTTGCAATAGTCCTGTTTTACCTGTCTTGAAGCGTACTGACTCTTCTCAGCCACCTGTTTACAGGTTTGTGATTGATCTTAGAGAGGTAAACAAGATAGTTGTGCCACAGTTTCTAGTCGTTCCCGATATCACTGCTTTACTGACAATGATTCCAGCCTCAGCCACTTGGTTCTCGGTGATTGACTTGAAGAATGCTTTCTTCAGCATCCCTATTGCCGTAGAGAGCAGGGATATTTTTGGATTCTGTTTAGGAGGCCGAAGCTTCCGATTTCAGAGAGCTCCTCAAGGGTTTTGTGAAAGTCCTTCTATCTATAGTCAGGCTCTGAAGTCTCAGCTTGACACTCTTGTGTTACCTGATGGCGCTACCCTTCTACAGTACGTCGATGATTTGTTAGTTGCTGCAGATACTAAGGAGATTTGTAAAGAAGCCACTTTGTCATTGTTGCGTCATTTGTCTGATTTACACCACAAAGTGTCTCTTTCCAAGTTACAGTATTGTTGACAAGAAGTGACCTATTTAGGTCACCTCTTATCGAAAGAGGGAAGAAGATTGACCCCAGAAAGAATTCAGGCAATTGCAAAATTAAGTGTGCCAATGACACAGAGAGAAGTGCGTGCTTTCTTAGGTATTACATCCTATTGCAGACAATGGATACCGGATTTTTCATTGATGGCTAAACCTTTGGTAGCATTGACCTATAAAGACACGCCGAATCCCCTTCCTTGGTCCAAAGATTGTCAGAAAAGTTTTTCCGAATTGCGTGATGCATTGTGTTCGGCTCCTGTGTTGGGTACCCCGACTACAGCAAGCCCTTTACGCTGTATGTCCATGAGAGAGAAGGATGTGCATTATCAGTGTTAACACAGTCTTTTGGGGACAAGCAACGTCCATGTGCATATTTCTCGTCGATTTTGGACCCGGTAGCTAGAGCGTTGCCGAGTTGTTTGAGAGCCACAGCGGCAGCAGCTGTTTCTATTCGACAGTCTGCTGGTTTGGTGATGAATAATACGCTGGTCGTGATGGTCCCACATGCAGTGGATATTGTGTTAAACAGGACCAAGACACAGCACTTAACTAGTGCTCGATTGTCAGGTTACGAGTTGACACTTTTAGCGAGCCATGTACACATAAGAAAATGCAACACGCTGAACCCAGCTACATTGTTGCCAATTATAACAAAGACAGATGTTCCGGAACAGCATGATTGCTTTCTTAGGACAGAAGAAGAAACGAAGGGAGAGTAGATCTTAGGGACACTCCTCTTGTAAAGTGTGATGGTACCTTATGGGTGGATGGGTCATGCTTCAAGCTTCCGAATGGTGATACGACTGCGGCATATGCTGTCACGACTTTACATACGATTGTTGAAACTGCACGTATCCCACATAATTCAGCTCAAGCAGCAGAGTTGACTGCACTTATGAGAGCATGTGTATTATCAAAAGGAATGAAAGTGACCATATATACCGATAGCCAGTATGCGTTTGGTGTGGCCCATAGTTTTGGACGCTTGTGGAAGGAACGTGGGTTCCTCACGCCTCACGGTGCACGAAAATACAGCATGGTCAATTGGTGAATGAGCTCCTGGAGTCACTTACTTTGCCATTGCAAGTCGCGATTGTGAAATGCAGTGCACATAAGAAGATCACTGACGACGTTGGTCGCGGTAATATGTTTGCTGATGAAGTTGCGAAAGAAACAGCAAGAGATGTGATGAGTCGAATGTATGTTGTGGGCCCTGCAAGATGGATTGGTGACGTTGGAATGTGTGAAGATACGATAGAGAGTGTGAAGTCCATCCAAGCTGAAGCTACGGAGAAGGAATTAAGTACGTGGAGGAGAGTACGGGTAAATTGGATGCAAATGGTTGTTGGGTTGAATTGTCGGAGCATCAGCGATGGTTGTTACCCGATACATATGTGCTTGCAGTGGTTACAATGGCACATGGGATGGCCCACATCAGTGTGAAAGGAATCTGTAAGTTATTGGCTCCAGTGTGGCAAAATGCTGGAATTCCCAAATGTGCAGAGAATGTGGTCAAAAATTGTATGGTTTGTTTGAAATACAATCCTGGTAAGGGAACCCCAACTCCAGCTGGTCATTTTGCGCCTCCAACGTATCCGTTCGAGGTTTTGCAGCTAGATTTCATCCACATGGAGAGGTGCAACAATTTGAAATACGTACTCGTTGTTGTTTGTGCCTTTTCAAGATGGGTAGAGGCATATCCTCTGAAAGATAATACTGCCTTGTCCACAGCGAAAGCCCTTCTCAAAGAGTTCTTCCCTAGGTTTGGTTTGCCGAGAATGGTGTGGAGTGATAATGGGGTGAATTTGTGGGGCAAGTGATGAAACGAGTGTGTGAAGGTTTAGGAATCCGGCAGAAATTTCACGCTGCAAATCATCCCCAATCAGCTGGATTAGTTGAGTGCTATAATGGCACTCTTAAACTAAAACTGGCCAAGATACAAGCAAGCTCTGGCCTTAAATGGCCTGATGCGTTGCCATTAGCACTATTGTCAACTAGGATGACCGTACATTCCTGAGTAGGACTTAGTCCTCATGAGATAGTGTTTGGTCGCCCGGCTAACATATGGGGAGTGCCAAGGCCAACGAAATTCAGCGAGATTGAACACCCTGTACTGCTTGATTACTTGCATGATTTGACGGCTAAATTGCGTGTTTTACACCAACAGGTTCATAATACACTGCCTCAGGCTTCTAAAGATCCAGGGCATGCAATCAATCCCGGATCGTGGGTGTTAATCAAGAACTTTCAGCGGACAAAGAACGATCAGCCCCGCTGGATTGGCCCCTATTTGGTGATTTTGTCCACAAGATCTGCAGTGCGAGTACAAGGGAAGAAAAACTGGATCCACGGCGTACACTGTAAGAGGGTCCCTTTGCCTCTACCATATGACCGGTGGGTCCAGGAGGGAATTGCTGACTCGGAAACTGAAACAGTGCCTCGTTTTCTGCCTTTTAGTGACGCACGCGTCACAGGGACAAATTCTGAGCGAGAAAGTGACGATCTTCTCCAAAGAGCAATACCATCACCACTTCGATTGGACACTACTGAGCCTGAACTTTTGTTTTGCGACCAGACATTGCCTGGAAAAAGCCGTTATAACTTGCGACCGAGAGTCATGGACAAATAAATGAAATTTTGGTCCTCCCATCCGAAAACCTGTTTTTGAACCACCATCCGGGTTCAGCTGTAGGGTCGTGGTGAAAAGACTTGAGTGTGTAGCCTGCGGACACAAGGTCTACGGGTCTGGTTTGTTCTAGGGCGTTCCCTGGGACATTCAGAAACACTCTCAAGTGAAGAAAACCAACCGCCGCGAACAGCACGTTAGAGGATGGAGCCTTTTTAGATGGAGAGACCTGTTGAAAGAATAAGTTTCAAGAGGAAAATATGTGCAACCATGAGCAGAAAATGTTTTCTAATTATGTGTCTTTGTATTTTACTTAGTCTAATGATGTCTTTAGTGGGGTATATCATATTCTCTTTTCAAGTGACATCTGCACCCACTGTACAGCCCATGCCTTCCTCTACTATCTCCTCACATTCTTTTCACCCTCTACCTGAACACGAGTCCGTTAGAAGATTAGAGTTTATGAACAACTCCTTTGTTCAGCTCTTACACCAACACCAGCTAGTAGTGAACAGAACCAACTGTTGGGTGTGTGGCCTTATGCCTCATACTACTGAGAAAGGTATTCCCTACCTAGTGCTGCCATTCAGCTACAATGGTTCTGTGTGGGCATACCGAACGATGTTCATCTATGCTTGCGAAATCCACCCCCTACGTTCCGTCAAAGACAACCCAAAGAATAGTGCTCTAGTTAAGGGGATAGTCGACATGATAAGGGGAACTAGTTCCTACGAAACTATCCCGGAAGATGAGACACTAGCGTATATTGGATGGAACGTGACTGGATATGGAGCGAGTCTGAGCGAGAACCAGCAAGCAAAAAGATCCGCTCCAATTTGGATTGTACCCCATCAGGGTCATCTATGTCTGCAAGGTAATGGCAAGAATCCAAGAGCTCAGTTAGAGAAGAGTATCTGCACTGAAACGTATATTTTTGCGTCTCAGACTTCCCCTTTGTTCTTAGCAGCTAGGGGTACCTACTTTATCTGCCATGATAGGGCCTACACGTGGTTGCCCCCTGACTTCTCGGGCACATGCTTCGTTTCATTCCTGTTGCCTCCCACCTACACAGCTGCGGCAGATTACCATAAGATAAGAAGAATTAGGGGTGTCTTCAGCAAGGAAGACACTGCAGGACAAGAAGCGGGAGACTTCTTTAGGGGTTTTCTGCCGTTCTGGGGACCTATGGCTAACAACAGGAATGTGAGGCAATTGACGCGAGTGGTTGAATCCACCATAGTCGAAACTGTCGGTGCCCTTAATAATTTGACTGCTGAGCTCCAGTCGGACCGCCTTATGACCCTGCAGAACAGGGTCGCGTTAGGACATCATACTTGCAGACCGTGGTGGGGTATGTAGAGTGATCCAATCCAGTTGTTGCATTTTCATTCCAGATAACGCTCCAACAGTGTACCAGGCCATCTCCAAACTACATAGGATCTCTGAATCCATCCATATAGATGAAGGAGACTGGTCGTTGATGGGATGGTTCTGGGAACTGTTATCCACCTGGGGATGGAAAGTTCTGATGGTCATTGGGATACTTCTAGCCATCCTTTTCCTGTTTTGTCTGTGCATACAGTGTGTTCCTGCCATATGCGGCCTATGTGTTACATCATGTGTAAGGAAACAGGTATCAAGGGACGAGCTAAGTAATAGGATGATGCTACAGCAACATCTCAATGAATTCATGAACATAGACCTAGACTCAGATTAGCATGAGTGTAAGTAAATTGCCTATGTAAGGGCAAAAGGAGGGTCTGTGGTACTGAAAATTCTGGACCTGTGTCATTAACATCATTGTAACATGACGATTTTGGTATCAGCAGACCGGTAATGACAGGTATGCTATATCTGAGTATTTGCGTCATATTCGAGTGACGGGATCACTCTAATATTAACGATTCCCTTGTGAACCCTCGGGTTCCATTTTGTGTACGGCAGCCATTTTGTGGTTGCCCTCACATAAGGCAATGACTAAAGCCAAAACGCGCCTTAGGGGACACGTACACTTTCAGTGACCTGGGCAAGCTGACTCCACTGTCCAGAGCCAGAACCTTCTGTTCGGCCAGTTTTAGTTCCCAGTGGCCGATCGAGATTAGGGGCCCAGGTGCAGCATGCCATAAACCCTTCATTGCACACATCTATATCTAAATCTTATCCACACCTGTCACTGCTCTTTCTTTATGACCTGCTTTACGAGGAGGAGGTGCCCGGTTTTATTAGGGGTCCAGATTATATCTGTTGCAGGTGTTGGGCCTCACTGGGTATTTGGTTGTGGGCTGGACAAACTGAAAATGGGCTTGTCATCATGAATCTGTCTTTGTTTTGTTGTAAGAAATATGTGAATGACCCACTGTAAAAATAAGGAATGTTTGCCTAAAGCATAATATTCTGTATAAAAGAGATAGCTGGTTTCCATGAAAGAGGGCAGTCTCCTGAGAACATACACATTGTTGTACTTCTAGGATACCTGTTGCTGGCTGCAGCCAATAAATTGATCTTTGAAGCCACCAAGAAGACTCTGTGTTTCTGTAGTCTGAGACAGGAAGAACTCGAGGTCATTGGGTGTGTTCCCTGGCACCGCTGGGTCCAATAAAACCCAGTACTTCAAAGAGAATCACCTTCAAGCTTCTCACCCACACACACAAGGCCCTCCACAACACCAGACCCACTAACCTGAACCACCGCTTAGCGTTCCACGCTCCCCATCGTTCTCTCCGCTCGGCCCAGCTTTCCCTCGCTACGGTACCTCGGATCAAGAAAAGCAGAACAGGAGGGCGCTCCTTCTCCCTCCTCACAGCCAAGGCATGGAACTCCCTCCCTCTCCACCTCCGACAGACTGCATCGCTCCCTGAGTTCCTAAAGGACCTCAAGACCTGGCTCTTCGATGGAACTCAGTGATCCTCCTGGGTCTGCGGAACCCCCCCTCCCTCAGCGACTTGAGACCCATTCTGGGTGAGTAGCGTGTGCTTTACAAACCCATTATTGATTGATTGTTCATGGAACTGTCACATCACCGCTGTTGCGTGGAGAAATAAGGCACATCACCCCCAACTGCATAGGAAACACCAACACATCTAGTTGTCTGTGACCAAGATCAAAGTGCTTTTGTTCAGTGGACCCTATGTGGGTCCTGTATCCAATACGTGCACCATCGCTGTTGCCCTAAACATTTCAATTTCTCCTGGTTCAGCGCGACCACATAACCCATTAGGCGTTTTATGCTTCTAAGCACTATTTCTGCATTTATTGTTTAAAAATTCATATCTCAACTTCTACACATTGGATGTTTGTCATTTTGGTCTTGTTTTATTTCTAGATTTCGGTTTTTTTCTGACCTGGTGTTGAGTCTTTTTGTGATGTTTTCCTAATCTACTGTTTAAGTGTTGCATAAAGAGTTACATTGCCTCTTTAGTTAAGCCTGACTGCTCTGTGGCAAGCTACCAGAAAGTGAGCACACAATATTTAGGGTGTGTGTGGTGACTTACCCTGACTAGAATTGCGGTTCCTGCTTGGGCAGGGTGCATATTCTGTCAACCAGAACCAATTTCTAACAGGCCCTCATCACAAACAGCAGAAATTGACCCATTGCAATTATGAGATCAGTGGAAAACTGCAGATATCTTAACTTTCACTCCAGGTGAAAGTTTGTCCCTAAATGAGGAGTTACAGAGGGAACTGTATCTCGAATTAGATATTCTTCTGGTAATTCGGAATTTCTTATTGGACACTCATGATTCAACTCATAATGAGCCTGATTTTCCCCATTCCCAGAGTTACCAGCATCCCAGTATTGGTAACTCTGGGGGTAAGGAAAATCTGGCCCATATACCGGGCATCTCATAATGAGGGCCTTTCAGGCATATGCATCAACCATTTTTGCGAGCGCAAACGGTGCAAATCGCAAAAATCGGCCGTTTGCGCCCGCAAAAAGGGCTTCTGCGATGCATCAACCTGTCAGCCCCTCGCAATTTAAGAAATCGCAAATTATTGAGACTTCTTAAATTGCGATTGCATTTAAGGAATTGCAAATTGCGATTCCTTAAATGCAATGCATGATGGAATCGCAAATTGCGATTTTGCTAATAGGGGGCGCAAATTACCATCAATTTGTACTTGATGGTAATTTGCAAAAACTTTGAAAAATGCACTCAAGTGCATTTTTCAAAGTTATAGGTTACACACACACATGCCCCTGGGGCATGTGTGTCGCAACTATGTGTGCACAGATCAATTACAGGGGTGCAACAGGGTGTCCTTTGACACCCTTGCACCCTTGAAATTGCATGCACAATTTGCGAGTACCTATTGGTACTCGCAAATTGCGCATGTAATATCCCATTCATTCCTATGGGCCTGTAGGCCTATAGGAATGAATGGGAAGGCATTCCTTAATTGCGACTCGCAATTAAGGAATGTTTGGGAATCGCTAATTTTATAGCGATTCCCACATGCATAGGCTTTTGCAATTCCTTAATTGCGATTCCTTAATAATGGCAATTAAGGAATCGCAAAAGCCTACATTGATGCATGTACCTGTTAGTGTGTTAGTGAGAGAAGAACTATTAATCAGGCTATTCACTCATTGCACTGCTTCTTTATCTTCATGAAATAAGTATATTAATTCATATCAATGAAGGAATGTTTCTTTAGCTTCTCATGTAGGCACAGTCTTGCTATGTATCTAAATGCTTCCAGTCCCAGTCCTTTCCTCTCTGTCCCCTCACTTTCTCTGTAATCAATCCCCTAAGTCAGGTTCACATATCTTTCTCCCCCCTGGGGGTGGGGGGTGATGGGGAGGTAGCCATCAGGACTGCTATGTCTCTCCTAGTCTCCTTTGCTCACCCATGTCCTTCCTCAGCAGTGGGGATTCCAAAGTCTCTCCAATTGTCTCTCTACTGTCTCCATTGAACTGGCCTCTATATATAGGGAACATGGGTGTCTCTGATTCTTTAGAAGGTCTAATTAGGTATAATCATGCATGCTACTTATTTAAATTTTTCAGATCATTTTTTAAAAGTCAAACTCTATTCTGATATGGTAAGATTTGGCATGAAAGATGTGTCTTATGTAAATTTTGTGCTCCCATCTCAAAGTTTCACAATTAGAGTTGGAGGGCACATTTGCCACTTCTTTTCCTTAATATTGGAGATTTGTCCCTGATGTACAAAGCCCTCTTGTAGACACAAAGTCTGTGATTCACAAACTCACAGAGTTAATGCCATAATATGGCTTTTTGGTATGCATTAAACCCATTTTGAGAGTTGGAAATGTTTTTCTGACACGTAAAATGGATTTTCTGACCCATACTGAATTGCAAGGAGGAAGGGCGGTGAAAGGGGCATCCCATCCTAAATGTGCTTTGATATGTTATTTATCAATGGTTTCGAACTACAATTGTTGTTGTAGACCATTTAACTATTACCAACTGTTCCCAGAAGGTGGTTCCAGATTCACAAAGTAGAAGCTGTCCTTAGTTGAATGTTGTCTGTAGACCTCTTAAGATCAATATGAAGTTAATTTGTGTAAAATACATTACCTTCTTAGTTTAGAGCCTTCGATCTAGTAATATATAACAGTCTAGACAATCCCAATATCTGCCCATCTTGTTTAATAATAGAAACAATGCATTGAACGATTACCTGAAACCATCCATGGTTGAAGGCTTGGGTGAGGAAAGTTATTTCTGTTTTGAATGTGATTGTCACAAAGCCAAAAATGGCAAAAAACACATGCAAGAACAAAAGTCCATGCCCATCTGTGTGTATAGAGATCAAGAACCCATTTCGCCTACATGCCAGTTGCGTTGCGAAGGACCTGAATGGATCAATTGTGTGCCTTCTATCCTGTAAACCAGACACTGCTTGTCATTGTGGACTGGCAAGGCACAAGTTCTTTCAGGCCAGGGTCAACAAATTGAAATGCACCATAGGGAAACTAAATACAAGGCAGAAGCAGAATCTGGTGTCATGGAGTGCAATTAGCCATGACATCAGATTATGTTAGCTTCTAGCTTCCTTGAATAGGGCAGAGCTGCTGTAATCTCTAAAAATAAATGTGGCAGCATGAGCCTATGTTCCACAACAATTGCCTTCCTGTGCAATTCCTGTGGATCAGTCTGTGGTCTACTACTTCATCCTTAACATTAACACCTAAGAGTGCACAGTCACTGACCCAGGCTGCAGGATATTCACATAAATAGCTACTGATTACCATTAACCCTTACTTCCTGCTCACTTTCGGTAAACTGTAGAACTCAGAGATCCTCTTGTGCACTATTCTATTTTAACCTCCTGTGGTTTCTTTGTATCTGTCCCTTTTTTTGTTGGTTTCAAAATGACTATACTGGTTTGTGAAACTGACACCTGGTAACAAGGTTTTGGCAGTGGGATTGTGATCCTCTTTTTAAGCTGCACATTATATAATTGTCAACAATCTGTGAATTATGTAAATATCTTTTCCAAAAGTGAATTGTATTACATGTAGTTTTTTAGGTCTCGTCTAGGCAGCGCTTGCGCTGTCCCTGCGAGACATGCTGTATTCAGGGTTTGGGCTTTAAAAGCTCCGCCCATTTTCAAGGACTGCCCCTGTTATATGTGTTCTAACTCAGAGCTTGTGAGCACTATTTCGTTCTTTAAGATGGAGCACTGGATGCTCGTGGTTTACAGAGCTCTTTTGTAAACAGGGCTGTAAACCTTGCTCTTATCTTGCCGCATTTGTTGTACATTCAAAGACCGAGGTAGATTTTGGCTGCAGCTGCATCCTCCTCCCTCCTGCTTTTGAAACACATGGCCTGGCTTCACGGTCCCTGCCTTCCTATGGCTGCTGCTGCCTCCATCTCAGAGCAACCACAAAACCGCTCTGTAGTACTGTCTGAGCAGAATTGCCATATGTTCTTGAAATGACTCACTTACCTCAAGGTATCTTCTTTTTAACGAAGGAGCTTCAAATGATAACACATTTGGTAAATGTAGGGACCTAAAGTGAAAAAATGTGTTTTATAGATTTCTCCAAGCAGCATCAACATCCACAGGTAAGAAAGCAATCACACAGCTTTCAGCTGGTTAGAAAAGGCACAGCATTCCATCTTCACCTGACATCCTCTCTGTTCTGTGAACATCCTGTGCCCCTTGCCTGCCACCCACTCCTCCCACAACAATGCTATCTGAGAGGCTTGTCTGAATGGACACAAATATGAATGTTTTTTCTCTCTTTCAGGCTCCAGGCAGCTTAGAAGTCACATTGTTAAGAAGAAGAAAAAAAACAGTGGTATCAGAGAAAGGGTATTTTTAGTATTGATTACTGTTGCTTTTTTCCCTGATCCTTTTGATGACCCCTATCCTTAAATTCCAATGACTTTTCACGTTAAAAGTGTGGTATTCCAGGCCTGACTGCGTAATAGCAAGGAAGCCTCCACATACAGGCATTCTCTTTGGCTGTGTCGCCATTCTAATTAGTGAACGCGCTTGAAAGAGACATTCTCGGCAACGGCCAGCGGCTTTCCTGTATTCAAATACGAGAATGTTCTTCAGCATGGAACACAAGCATTCCTTCAAGTTTAGTTTGCTGAGTTAAACAAGGAAGATGTATTTTGGGAATATACAGACATTTTTGCAGGATATATGTTTAAGAATTATTAGAACATTGGAATGTGGAGCACTCCATTGAAGACAATGGAGTGCTCCGTGCTTCTACGGGCCGGTAAAGGCCAGCAAAGGAACATTCCAATGTTGTTTTCACAAAGGCCTCTCGGAGCCTGAGGGGATTTAAACCCCCTCGAACTCCAAGAGGCCTTTGTTTTGTTAGAACATTCTGCCCTCTAGTGGCAGAATGTTCCAATAGCCTGATAGTCCTTCGTAGCTGGGCTATACCGGCTATTAAAGTCCCGCTCCCTTGTTAAAGTCCCTCGCCTTCGGCTCGGGCCTTTAACGCTGGAGCGGGCCTTTAATGGCCTTTATTGCCCGCTACGGCGGGCTATAAGGCTACAGTCTACATCATGTCTATGTTATGTTCTCTGTGGTTGAAGATATTGATTTTTGACTATGGAATATTAGGTGTTTAATTTAGATGCATCTAGTTAACTGATTTATACCCAACGGGGGATGCTCTTCCTTCATTACAGTAAATACAGTTCCCTTTTATCAGAAGACGTGCCTGTTTAGTGACAAGATTCAAAGCTAAGTTGTATTAATGCAACATCATCAGCACGATCAAAGTGTGCGGCCGTTGTGTCTCCTCGTTGCTCTTTGAATGTTTCTACTGTGTTGTTGCGAGGAACTAACTTCAGCTTTTGAACGTTGCTGAAATATCACTGAACCATGGGCACAACATTCGCTGAAACAGTCTGAATTCAGTCAAGGTGGAAATCTGGATCACATTGGCCGATAGCAACAGCACGTTTTGTTTCTAGAGTACGTTTGTCCAATGATTTGGTTCTCATCTAGTTCTGATTTTGGCTCGATTCAGGAACTGGTAGGGGTACAAAAATTGTCAATGGGAAATCTTGTTCAGATCACATCAAAATAGGTTTGAGTGAAATTTGAGACAGTTGTCTGGCATTCCTTGTCAACTTCCTGCAGTCTAACTAAATCCAATTCACAGGAATCCTTTGTGACCTAGAACACTATGCGCAGTATGCTCCTCATTTAAGATACACTTGTAATCATGTAAAATAAAATATTAATACAAGATGGCTTAGTGAGCTTATGCTTGTCCTTGACATCTAGAGGGTTTTGAAAGTTACAAATTAAAATCCTTACACTTTTGACTCAAGCTTCTATCAGTTGGGACGGAAATAGTTATTTCAGCATATAAAGGAAAACATCCTTTCACTGAATGACCTAACCTGCATGTGAAACTGGCATCCTGACCTTTTTACCAGTCCAGCTAACAAATTCATCTAGTTTCCATTCTGTGGCCAAATTCCGTCCATAATGGATTTTTGACCTAGAAGGGGGGCAAAGAACATGCCCTTTTTGGACAACTTTTGTCAGCTACTGTCCATGTTTTGGTCTGTTGACAGTGGCATAATAGGCTTTTTGGATAATTAATAGTCCTGAACAGACCATTTTTTCTGCCAGTGAAGAGAGTGGCATACCCACTCCCACTCAGAACAAGCATTTGCAATGCAATAGGTCTAGCATTTGCATGAGTTGGAGCTATTGGCATTGTAAATGACAATGCCTTTATTTATGTGTTTTGAAAATCGTCCAGCGGTGCGTAAAACACGCACTTTGTACTTATAGTCCTTGCTTACGAGAAGCAAGGTTGGCAGTAAAGGAGGTGCAGTTACTGCCAGCCTTGCTTCTCATAAGCAATGACTATAAGTACAAAGTGCTTGTCTATGCACCGCTTGCAGGTTTTCAAAACACATAAAAAAAAGGCATTGTCATTTACAATGCCAAAGCTTAAACTCTCGCAAATGCGAGACCTATTGCATTGCAAATCGTTGTTATGAGTATCCCAGCTAGCACAATCATCTATCGATGTATTCTATATACATCCAGGCACCCTAGTTTTACCACTGTACTGTTAATCTTTGCCTTTTTATTGTATATTTGATTGTGTGCTTTTCGCTGGCTGATATTGATTTGTAACAAGGGGATTGCACCATCAGAGCGTCACTTTTTTGGACGTTCCAGTGGCACAATGCCTTGCACCATATTTTCAAAGTGGTGTTAGGCCACTTTTTGTGGCTGAACGCCGCTTTGGTACCCTTTCACGCAGGTATCTGCATGACAGGGGCGTACAATGGGTGTTGCTGTGGGCATTCCACTACAACACCAATTGCTTTTTGACACTGCCCCAGATTTACAAGGAGGTGTATATCTGAGGCAGCGCCAAAAACTAACACCATGCAGTAGCAGGCATTAGATTGGCACAACAAGGAGAAATACTTTCATTTTTCTTCATTTTTGCTTTTTCTATTTGTGCTGCAGAACATTCTGCAGCACACATAGAAAGAGCAAAATGCCATTATTGATTGTTTATGTGCATGAAGGGACACTTTCCAGTACATAAACAATCATTCCCTGCAATGCAGGCACCCTTGCACTATGGCGCAAGGGCGTCTGCGTTGGTGCTAGGCAGCTATTTTTAGCGCCAGTGCTAGGGAAAAAACAGGGGTGCAACTTATTGTTGTGAATACGGTGCATCCCTGCATTTTGGAAGTGGCGGAGCATGGCGCTTCAAAATTTGCAGCATCTCCACGCTCCATCATTTTCTTATAAATATGCCCCTGTGTTTCTTTACAAATACACAACCCTCAATAAACACTCCTTTCTTTATTGCAATCATGATAATTGTGTTGTAACCTCATAACACCTCTTTTAATCTAAGCCTTCACTACTTTTCCAAAACTGGCCACAAAGCAAAGAAGCCTAGAAGGGGGGCCATCTATCACATGACAAAAGACTAATAATTTGGAAAATGTATTAGAAGTGGAATAAAGATGGGCACAGTTTATGAATGCAGTAATTTACTCCTGTATTTCATATACAAAAGCGACAAAAACAAGGATTGCTGTAATGTTGGCACATCAAAGCACTTGTGCTTATATTGGTTGAAAAATAAAGTGATCAGTGAGAGGGTAAATTCAGCACGTAGAGGTAGAAGGAGTAGGCCATAAGATGTATAACGTATGATGGAAATTTCTAATAGCATAATGTATTGATACGATTGAAATATCAGAACAAGTTGATAATACTGCCGTAAAGCACAATTTAATCATCTTAAATAATATGGCATTCTCCCAGGAACTTCACGTTTGGTTCAATAAAAAAGTTTAATTTAGTGCAACTCAAAATTTACATTCACAAGACGTCTGAGTTTTCCTGCATTTACTGTAGGAATATTGTCCCCATTCAACTTGATTTGATTTTCCAGATTTTGGGTTCCTTAAGGTCAAACATGAAACATTACATTGCTTATGAAGTATTGCATATTAAGGTAAGGGGAAGCAGGATACTGTGAGTGATGCATGGTCACAAAGCAAAAGCATGTATTAAATGTTCCTGGTGGCTCACGTAACCTTGTCCTTGGCTGCACAGACAGCTGCATGGTTAAATGTTGTGAAGCTCTGACTTCTCCATTGTATAAAGCTAAAGAACATTAGGCCTGGCTAATGTGCCCACCACTAAAACTGTAAAATTGCTGGAGCTCAACAATTCAATTAAACGGGTCATTATGAACTATCAAAAACTCAAGCTCCAGGCACAGGTTAAGGTTTAATGACTGGACACACAAATACCACAAAGTATCTGTAAATGAAATACAGTTGCATGCACCCTCTCACTCACTAGCTGCTGTTGCATGTGCAGTACTTATTCACATGCACCCTTGGAGGCTACCTCTGCAGTAGCGGCTGCTATCGGGCATCACTGTTGGGCGGGGCGGGTAAAAAAAGAGAGAGAGAGAAACAGAAACATTTAAAATAAAAAAAACTTACCTTACGGGCGGCTGCCTCTCCTTCGTCCTTCTTGCGACGCAGGAATAGGAAGCACCCAGGCTTCCAGACTGCTCTAGCCAATCACAGCACTGCTAATAGCCGCGTCGTGATTGGTCTGAGATATGTGGGATGGTGCTCAGAAGGAGAATGGGAGGCTGGGCATGTTCCTCACCAGGCTGTGTATTACAGCCTGGTGGGGAAACATGCACAGTGCTCAGGACTGTTTGGCCGACCCAAGACGGCCAGTCAAGCAGCCATGCGCACTTGGGGAGTGCCACCACTCCTCCCCTGCTCTTTGGGCAGCCCAGCCCAGCCCCGCCTCGCCCTGAACCTGGAGATCTGCTAGGGAAAAATAAAACGATAATAACCTGGCGTTATTATCATTTTATTTTTCTTGTGGGGCGACGCTCCTCTTCCTTAGTGGAGGACCGCCACTGTACCTCTGCCACTGCGCTGAGAGCAGAGACATTGAAGCAAGCGCCTAATCAGTAGATCCCCCCATCAAGAGATAACTGATCAACAATAAAAGGACCTCATACTCTATATACTCTAAATGACAGATTTAATCAGCCAACGACTGATTAGTGTGGGTTACCCAACATGTAAATGGCACTAACAACAACCAATAGTTGAGGGGGGGCTGACCTAATCTCTCAGTATGGTTCCTATCAGCTCGGTGAGACAGCTAATCTTATTAAACAATGAGAATCTGTTATCCGTCATGTTCTTTCTAACTAAATGGTAGCAGTAGCAAAAGTGCATAACATCTAGTGAACTAAGCTGCTACTAATGGCCAATCTCTCAAAGGCATGGTTCAAATTTTAAATATATGGAAATTGAGGGATGGGCTCAAGAGTGTAACGCCTGTTCCTGCAGCTCCTGCAACACAGGTGGGCCCAACCCTTCAGGGTGTCTCTAAACCTTTAGGGGGACTCCACCCAGCCCAAGGCCAATGAATATGTGTGAGATATGAGAGACTCAGGGGTCCCTCATGCCATTCTGCGGGGGGCTGATGGAGCAAATAGACGTGGTTTGCACTGTGCAAAGACTTGGTGCAAATTTTGAATCCAAGCTGTACTCGAGTGGGTGGATCTTTGTCTCAAACTGAGGCTTAACATCACAGTTCAACAGCATATCAATAACAGCGAAGAACATTTTGCCGGACAAGAAGGACAGAGAGTATTAGATTTGCAAATATAAATCTGTCAAATTTGTCATAAATCAATAATTATCTGTTTACAGCATATCTCAATGTAATGCAAGCAAGTCAGAAAAGCAAATACTAGCCAAGTTATGTAAGATTATTGTAGGCAAATCATGAAAGATTCGGTTCCCCTGGAGGAAAACCCCCTAATCTTAAACAAAGGTTTCAGAAGTAGGGTCAGGGAAGTTTAAGCAGCAGGTGGCAGCAAATGAAGCCTCAAAGCCGGAACCAAATGAAGGTCCCAGACAGAGAAATGTGCTTCCTCAAGAGATTTACTCTACGAGCAGAAGGAATCAATTAAACTTCTGGTGGTGGTCCTCTTCCCATAAATCAGACAATGGAAGATTTCAGCTTTGTGGCCTTCACATATATTTTTCAAGGGAGGACACATTTCAGCCAGTCTGTCTCACGCACAAGTGTTAAGGTTTACTGTTCAGCTCGTTAAGAAATACATTTAATGGCCTTCACACTAAGGGGCCGAATCCGAATCCGGCCGGAAATCTCTCCGACCGAGCCGGACCCGGAGAGAATTCCGACCGAATCGGACCCTAGCAGTCCGACCGGACGAGTACGATGCATTCGCATGCTATCAGACTCGATTCGGTCGGACTCCCATTGAAGTCAATGGGAGCCGGTCGTACAACGCGTACGCGGGCTCCCATTGACTCAATGGGTGCGAGGCGAACAAGGGCGCCCCCTACAGCGGGTACACATCCATGCGCATCGCGGCATACATGCACAGGTAGGGGGACCCATGGGTCCCCCTGTGTGCGACTTCGCACGCCTACGCGTACAGGGGTCCGACGCGGACCCCCAAAGTCCGGCTCCGACAGCTCTTTCGAGCCGGACGGCGCGAGTCGGTCGGACTGCTCGCGGCGCGCATCGTACTTACCCGGCCGGAAACGTCTCCATAGCGCGGTGCGAGTCGTGTCCGTGCGAGTCGGTCGGAGCGTGTTGAAGCCGCGTACGAGTCGGTCGGCGATTTCGCGGGAGTTTGCATCGTACTCGCTCGGCCGGACCCGCGTACGATTCGGTCGGGAAACAGGGCTCCGAATCGGATCCGGTAAATCCGAATCCGATTCGGAGCACTACCGGCCGAGATCGGAATCGGCCCCTTAATTTTACAATAGCAGCACATTGAGCATACTGTTGGAACTTGGCTTCTGAGATGGGGAAAGGTTTATGCACAGCAAGTAGAAACCCAACATTTAATTTAATATGGGGCCTTTCAAATCAACATCTACAGTGACTATGGCTAACTTAACATGGACACACTCTAACTATGATTTATTATTATTTGTAAAAACCACTAATTATGGTCAATCTAAACATGAATTTTCACTTGGATAGCAGTAAGCAACTATTATATGAGATGTGCATTAGCATGTTGCCAAGCGAAAATGAAAAATATTGACTACGCATCACCAGCCCCTTCACTGTGTTGCACCACAGGGCGGGCGGCGCTTGCAGGCAGTTACTGAGTCAGGTAGTGCCTAGCAATGTACTTGATCTCAGACCTCCAGCTCCATACTGGGACAAAAACTACATAGGAGTCCTCTTCCCCTTCCATCATTTTAATCTGAGGAGTTGACCTAACTCTAGGGCGGCCGACCTCGAATCTGGGGAACTGGGTTCAAGTCTCGGCAATGACGCTTAACATCCTGTGATTCTGGGCAAATCACTTAATCTCCCCGTGCCTAACCAAAATGAATGTGTGTCCTCATGTAACGTAACTGGTGCTATGTAAAGCGCTCTGATACCCGATTCGGGTCAAGTTCGTGCTATATAAAACTCTGCGTTCTATAGCTCAAGAACAATACAAATAGCATGGGAACACTCTAGTGAAGATTATGTAGGTGTTACGTGTTAGATTTGTCCCTATTAATGATCATTAAAACTGCTTAGTGAGACTACAGTTCATAGGATTACATTCATGTCCAGGAGCATGAACAGCTCTTTCTAAAGGAAGCGTCCCGGCGCTAAGCAAATTAGAAAAGAAAACTGCAATTTTTACACTTCTCTACCATAACCATCTACCTTTCTCTTAACAAAAAGTTTTCAAGTTGGTCTTATAAATCGGATCTAAAACCGTGGCTCAGACTTGGCCTATCAAGGAATTTCTCAAGCTAGTGGCCTGAAAAGCAAAAGACCTCCTGCCCGCTCTGGCCTTATGTATTCTAGGAGCATATAGAAGATTTTGGTTTGCTGAATGAAGTGCCCTATGCGGTATGTATTTTTAAAACTTTCTCCTGTATAGAAGAGGGACATTTTTTATGTGTGGCCCTATAGGTGATCATTCATGCTTTAAAAGTTATTCTTTGCCTGAATGGCTGGCAGTGCAGCTGCTTCGGACCTGTCTGAATGGACTGCCTTTTGGGAATATTCGGAATTAGTCACACCACTGCATTTTGCACTTGTTGCAACCTGTTTAACAATTTCATAGGTGCAACCAAGTACAATACATTGCCATAATCTAACCTAAAGGTTATTAAGGCATGCAAAATGTCTTTACGAGTGACTAATGGGAGACATTTTAATGTCTTTTTTAAAGATTTAAGCAAGGCAAAACGAACAGCCGCAGTAGACTGAACTTGAGGTTCAAATGATACTTCTGTGTCCAATTGCACACCCAAATATCTGTCCACTGATGTTGGAGTCAGAGGTTCCCCCAACTCAGTTGGCCATAGTCTTCTTATGTCAAATGGTGACGAATTCCCAGAGAAAAAAATTCCATATTTATCTGAGTTCTGCTGTAGACAGCTACTGTGCATCCAAATACAGACAAAACACACCCCTGAACATTGCCAATCATAGGGGGTCATTAGGATAGCGGGCCGCCTCACATTTCCCCACCGCCATATTAGTATGGCGGTGGGGACCTAGGCGGACGGCAAGACTGTCCGCCGGTTTTCCACCGGTCGACCAGTCGACCGTGCGGAAAAGGGGCTGGATATGGTGGCGGTGTCTGCTAGACACCGCCATCCATATTATAATGGGCAGCGGTGCAGGACTGTCCATGGCGGAGACCACGCCATGGAAACCCAGGCGGAGTTTGCTTTCGGGGGCCAGTTGCGGGCCCCCAGGGTATTGGGGGGATGGGGGGTGCACATGGGGGGTACCTAGGTACCTAGGTGCCTGTCACCTTGTGCATGACGATGCACACAGTGCATTCCCAGCATTGTGGCGGGCGGTGATGTGAGCACCGCCAGCCACAATGCTGAGAATGGAGGATGCCACCGCCACAGTGGCGGTGGCATCCTGATCGCCTGTGCTGGGACCGCCACACCACTGGCGGCCGGTCCCAGCACCGCTAGGGTGGCGGGCGGACAAAAGTCCGCCCGTCATCCTAATAGGCCCCATAGTGTTGTCCATTTGTTGAAATGCAAGCATCAACTGTGCATCATCTACATAGGATACTATTTTGAATCCATACGACTGAACTTCTAAAGCCAATGTAGCCATATATCAATAAAAAAGGCTATGGCTAAGAGCCGAATCCTATGGAATGCCACATCTTATTTATCAAGGACCGAAACCGTAATGTGGTAAAAATTCTGCTTGTTGTCTGTTTGTAAGAAAAGATTTGATCCAGTGCCAAGATGTATCCATTATGCCCGCTTTGTCCAATCTCTGCAAGAGAGTATCGTGGAACACTGTATCAAAAGTGGCAGATAAATCAACAAGAATGACCACAGATATGTTTACTAAATCGAGGTTACTTCTGAAAAAATCAGTGATTCCTAAAAATGCTGATTCTGTACTGAACCCTGCATGAAAATCTGATTAAGACATATGAAGATCGACATTCCTTTCAATATGACTGGTGATATGAGCACCAGGATTTTAGCACTTTCCCCACTGACAGAAGAAGGGAGAGAAGATTTGAGTTGGTGAAAAAGATGGGTCAGCATTAGTGTTTTCAAAAGCAGCAGAACAAGAGCCTATTTCTAGGCTAAGGGAACTATTTCTTGCTTAAATGGCAAATTGAGTAACGAGTTGATCAAAACGGTGCAGAGACAGAATATTGAGTACAAAATATCGAGTTGCACAAATTTAGAGTCATTAATATTGTGGGTCAGAAATATCGACAGCAAGAATATCGTGGTCAAGACAGTCGATTTAAGGTAAGTAATATAGGGGCACATTACGATGGCGGGCGGAAGCACTACCGCCGTGCTGGCGGATGCAAAAACCACCAGTTACCGCCGGCACGCAGCAGTCCACACGCCCGTCCAATTACGATGCGAAAAGCAGGCCAAACACCGTCGGCAAGCCAGCAACACCGTCCGCCATCAAAGTGCGCCCGCACACGTAGCGGCGCAGCTCAACTGACACACACCGTCCGACGAAACACGTCCCGCCCGGCGCATAAATTACGATGCCGCAAACAAACGGCTCCCACGGCCAAGAGATACCGTACGACAAACCGAAGCGGTAACACGGATGCCGAGCACGGACAACGAAGAAGCGGCTCCCGAGCATGAATCCAGCACTGCAGGCACTCCCCATGCTTCTGCTGATGCACCACCAAGGACGCAACGTACCGCGGAGACGCAGGTAGGCACACACACAACAAGTGCACGCAAACAGCGCACACAGTGCAAGGGCGGAAAAGCGGACAACCCCCACCAGCGCGTGTACACTACACATCCACCATCGCATCCACATATGACACACAGGCCAAATCGTAACATCGCGGCAACACATGTGTACACACCACCTGGGACTAGGAACCAACCACCCCGTCACGGCCCCAAAGCGCCGATGACGCCGCCACACATGCGCACAACGCAGAGGCCAACCGCAGCGCCATGCATGCGTCGCACACAGACACAGGGACACAACCAAGCAGCACACACATCAGCCCCACCCCGAACGCACATGACACGTGACAGGCCGGCCACAGACATGTCCCCAACGCCCAATTCACGGACAACACCCAACGCCACACAACCGACGCACACATGTCAGTGAAGACACGCAACAGCAGGACACACCCCAGTGTAACAAACATGGCGTAGCACACAGCGGCGGCAACACCAACTAGGAGAAGCAGGGCCCCTTCGGGAAGAGGAACGCCAGTACCACACTGAAACACCCATACCACCCTGCACATATGAACAAGACATATAAAACGGAACACCAAAGAGCCCGGGGACCGACAACAGGTGGCCCAAGAATAACATTCACACACAAGGCCCAACGCAGAGCGGAAAGGCAGCCTGCCGCCCACACAAGGGAGAGCAGACAGCACTGAATGACCTTCCATTCCAACTCCGAAACCACAGCCCTACGACAGAAGCCGGTGAATACAGCCATTGTCCAAGAATAGACCAACACAGGCATGCCGAGGAGACCGACCACAGGGCAGATAGCGCATATCACAGAAGCACACAACGGACGGGGAAGAAAGAAGAAAACACTCCCCCATGTCGGCCACATGCAAGTTAATTGGAAGGAGTCACACAGCACTGACCTTGAACTGTCTGAGAAGCATGTGGGAAGAGGGCCCGTGTCCTCCAAACAAGCCAACAGAACACAAGTCCTGTCTCCCTACGACTACACAGAGCTCACAGCAACCCCGGAGCGTGCACATTGCAGACTGCACACACAGCCGGAGCACGCCACCTCAACGAACCGCTGCGAAATGGCAACCGCAACACACCTACCCAACTACGCCGAACAGCTCAAGCTGTACAAAACCAACACTGATGCCATACATTGGGATGCGATCTCCTGTCCCTGCTGAACGTAAGTTACCGACTGACTTACCGCATCACATTGTTCAGCTGCGTCATGCCCGTCTTCTACTGTCGGAGGTCTCCCTACCAGCATCCCGTCGAGATATGCCTCTCCAACCCGGCATGTCTGAAGGCGGACCTGCTACCACTACTCCTCCCTCTGGACGCACACGACAGGGCCTGCTCTGCCTATGGGGGCATGGCGTATGTGGCCAACATCGCACCCGCACTGAAATGGGACCACTGTGCCTCCACACGACGGATCATCGAGAACAGCTACATCGAATGTCACCCAGCATGCCCCATCATGGTCCTCCAAGGGACAACCTACGAACAACACCTTGACAGCCACCATCCGCTACATTGGCTGGCAAACATGTACACCACCAATGACATGGAAGCCCTGCTGGACGGCATCGCATACCTGACAACCTGTAAATACGTCGGACCACAACGCAGGTTCCCGAGTGACCTATGATGTCCAACCCCGCACCCATGCTCAGCTTCCGCACGGACTGGCCAGTCACCACCACAACAGCCATACCAAACGACCGGCAACTGTAACCACACCATCAACGACATCGCCATGACATCGGATATGACCGGGACATGCACACTGTTCCCCATCACATCCAGGAACACCGCATGCATCGTGGGAGGCAGTGGCATGGGCTCTGTGTATCGCACCCACATGGACGGAACTGCACGAACAACCAGGACACGACATGGATCCAGCGCACATGGACACACACACCGCTCAGTGGACATGAATAGGTCGCCTGGAGTCTGTGGGTGCTGCACCCTCCCACCCCCGCCCGGGAATCCCATACCAGGACCTTTGCATGGACGACAAGTGCATACAACAACAACACGACCCCAGTGACTGTGACATGTCCAGTAACCACCACAGTGCAACAACAAGTGGCATGCCGCTGCATGCACGCAAGCACATGCCCTGATGTCAACTCACATGCACGCGTGCATGAGGAACAACCGCAGCAAACCTGTCACATGGAACTGAGATGGACTGTGCCCATGATGCCAAGCGGTCTGGTAGGCTACATGTATACCGTCTGTGTCAAAGTCCGCAGCTCCGCAGCTATACGTAAATGTACATTAGCACAGCCTTGGCCAAGCAGATGTCACTCTGAAGCCCACATCCCACATGCAACAGCCAATCACATGTAACCCCACACCCTATCCCATTTGTAATCATGCTCAGTATATCCTCAACATGTATTCCGCTGCCAGTAGTGTCCACTATACTGCATCACAGAGGACAGAAGACTCAATATAATGTTTGAAACCAAAACTGTCTCCGCTGACTCATTTCACAAGTACGAATGAGAGAGGATGAGAGTATGTGAAGTACACGGCAGTCGTGACATGACCATGTAGTCCACTGGTATTGGATGTCAACGCAAATGAGTAGCACTACTGTGGAAGACACACATGTGTCGTGTGAAGTCGTATGGACGCAGTGCTCAGGTGGGTGGGTGCGACGGGTAGATGCGCACATGCCAAGTTGGAGCACGCCGTGTTGGGAGGGTCATGAACAGTACACCACCGCTTCCCTGGGCATTGTGAGAGGACACCTGTCGGGGGAGTGAACACGTGTGTGCACAGCAGCCGGGCACACGTACAAAGCGGTACCAGGCGCACCTCAGCCCACCCTCTGTGGACAAGCTGGATCCTGTTGTGCGCCCGCCATGCCCCTTGACAAGGCACACACAGCCCCAGTCGACCAGGTGTAACCCCAACATAGTCAATCCGCACAGGCGATACAGGGCACGGGATGGCAGTGGAGCATGGTGTGTGGAGGTCTCCTCGCGCTCCTCCTGGTCATATCACGCAGGCAATAGAACCTCAACGTCTAGCATGGCACAAGTCAGATGGAAGTGTAGGGGGACGCACCACAGCATGAGCAGCACTGACGTCACGGGAGGTGGCTCGCACCATCCCATCCATTGCCCATCATACCAACCACGCCACATGCCATTGCGACTAAGTGCAAGCGCGTGCGCCACCACCCCCGAGCCCTCCCCAGAGAGGCCAAGAGTGAATGTGTGGGCCAACAGCCACAGACGGACGCGGCCTGGCCGCAAGGGCAGCCACAGCCACTGGGTGTCGCAGGTGGCGGATCCGGAAGGCGAAGACTGTGATGCATAGTCCATGCAGGCCGGGTCTCCATTTGGGGCACCACGCAGGTGGACGGCGTCCCGCCACACATCATACCCTGAGACAGCCCACTCGTGCAACTGGACCCACACATACACTCCTTGCCCTCTCTGGTGCGAGCATGGGGCTGCCTGTGCAAGCGCTAGCCTCGCAGGTGAGCATGCATATTGGGGGGCGAGGGGAGGACATGAGGGCTGGGGCGAAGATGACTGTATCACTGTCAGTTAGTACAAGGGATGACCCAGATGTGGAAAGGAAGAGACGTGTCCCGTGTGTACTGCAACTAGTCGCCAATCCAACTACCCCCATGTCCGGAATGTAAGCCCGCACCTAGGCCCGCCCATCCGCCACATCGAACATACCACCAGCACGACAACCTTCCCATTCGAAACACTGACTGGGGGTGGCGACCAGTGAACAATCATGTGTAGCCTACCCACGCGTACATGTGGGCCCTCCATGATCCATGTCACCTGCGGCAAAGACATGACATGCGCAATGAGGGAAGTGAGGAGAGCTGTCCGCCCCACGCGCAGAAGGTGCATCAGCTCCACAGACCCAGCAGCGAGTCCAGCAGGGGTCACATGTGCAGGGGCAGCTGTGCCTGGTGTGAAGGCACATGCATATAGACAGCACATCGACCAATGTGTAGTCTGCTCACATCCACAGTCCATCATCATGCGGACATAGGAATTGAACACAGGGCAACACATCTTAGTTGGTGCACCCACCGTGACCAACAATGCGCAATCATCGACGTACCCGCCCTGTGCATGGCCCCCACCCAACAGAGGCACATCCAGTGCCACCATCCCACACACACAAGCCTTCCACGGAACATGCTGTGTCCAATGGTCAGTACAGAGTCAGCGCCCATCTGGTGGATCCTGAACAGGAGACACATGCACACACATGCCAGCTCCCACTATGTACGTCTGCCACCTGGCACGTGCAATGTAACCTCTCACCTGTGACGTGTGACTGCAAGCACACAGCCGTCTTGGCATGGGGCTGTCAATGTGGACACCAGTCAATGTTTCGGGAGCTGTGATCCGTACAGTGCTGTACATAGGGTGCAGTGCTGACACCTACTACTGTCTCATATCCCCTCGTGCCACAGGTCCCACTTGTATTGGCCGCTCAGCCCGTGCCCACATCGTCGTCGTCGTGTGCCATACTCATCCAGCCTCGGAAGCAGTTCCATGCTCAGCAGACACTCATGTTGCCGTGGCGTTGCCGCTTGACGAATATGCAGTCAGTCCCCATCAGCACGCCCCGCAAGTCATTGGGGCCTAGATCCCCATGTGCATGCACATGGCAGTGGTATGTCTCACTTGCCATTGCCATTGTTGGGAGACCTGTGTAAGTGTATTGTGGCCGTGCTGTCCCAGCTTGACAGCTGGGCTGTGGCTCATGTGCTTGCTCAGTCATGTCAGTGATGTGTATGCGAAATTGCTATGTGCCGTGTTGCTTTGACATGTGTCCTCTGCCATTTAACCCTAGGCGGAGACCGAACATTGACCGCCCATACCAATTGCTGGCGGACATGGACGATACAGAGGTAATCAGGAAGTTTCGGCTGGACAGGCCAACTCTGCATCGACTGTGTGCCATGTTAGAGCCCCATCTCCGTCCCCGCAGGGTGTATCCGACTGCTGTCACCCCCACGGCTAAGGTGATGGCCGCCATGCATTTCTTCGCCACTGGGTCATTCCAGCACACAGTGGGCAGTGGAGGAGGGATGTCCCAGCCCATGTTCAGCAAGGTGCTGAGGGATGTACTGGCAGCCATGATGCTGTACCGAAACAGGTACATCAGATTCCCCAGGGCTCGTGAATTGGCGGCAGTGAAGGGTGCATTCTATGCCCTTGGCAGAATCCCACACGTCGTGGGAGCCATTGACTGCACACATGTTGGCCTTGTTCCACCACAGGCCACTGAGCACCTGTACCGCAACAGGAAGCACACGCACTCCCTGAATGTGCAAGTGGTGTGCCTTGCGGACATGGTGATCACCCACGTGTGTGCCAAGTTTCCAGGCTCGGCACATGACGCACACATAATGCGCAGCAGCATCTTGCCACGACTGATGGCCAATCTGCAACAGGATCGTGGCTGTATTGTCGGTGAGTATGTGGAGTGGTGTAGCGTGCTGGTTGTGCGATGCTGTCCCCTGTCCAGTTGGAATAGCAACGGTTCTCTGTGTCCCTCACACCCAGGTGACTCTGCGTATCCGAATGGGGCATGGCTGCTCAGTCCATTGAGGAATCCTCGCACCCCAGCAGACGATCGATACAATGAGGCACATGGGAGGACCAGACGTGTGGTCGAGCGTACCTTTGGCCTCCTCAAGTCCAGGTTCAGGTGCCTGGACTGCACCGAGGGTGCACTGGCGTACTCCCCACAGAAGGTGTGCCAGATAGTGGTGGCGTGCTGCATGCTGCACAATCTAGCCATTCGGAAGCAGATCCCCCTCATTGTGGATGACGGAGATCAACCAGGGCCCCAGCCCGCAGACCAGGACAGCTCGAGTGAGGTGGACAGCGGAGAGGAGGAAGCTGGGAATGTGCGCCAGCAGCTCATCGCCCGCTACTTCACTTGACGGTGAGTGTCCATGTACGACAGATGATGTGTCTGTATCTGTGCAGGTGTGTGTGTGCTGTGTCAGGGTGGCCGTATGTTCACTGCGTGCAGTGTGTCAACGCTCCATGGCCAGGGTAGTATGCCACTGTTGGTGACTGTGGCATTGTGCCCTATTGCTCTGTGCGATGTGTGTACATTGCTTGTAGTTGTTGACATGTACTGTGTGATGGGTGTGTGACACACTCATTGAATGTGCTCCTGTTCTGTCTCCCACCCCTAGGTCCCTACAGGTCCTCCGGATTCCATTGCCATGCCACGCATCAGGTGCCTTTCCGCCCAAGGTGGCCGTTGTATTCCGTACAAATAAAACACAGGGCACAAACAGCAGTTAGTGAAAAAGGTGCATTTATTACAAACTGTGACATGTGATTGTGTGTAAGGTGATGACAAAAGTGGTGCGTGCAGTGACAATGAGCTGTCGGTCATGGCTGCGTGATGATCAGGGTGTACCCACTGGTTCTATGTCCATAGTCCAACACACACATGCCATCCAGCTGGCTGTGTGGAGTGGGATCGTAGAGCAAGTCAATGCAGTGGCTGGTCAAGGAAGGCTGGCGGTAGGCTGGCTGGCTGCCTCACTTGCGACTGGAGCGTGCGAAGTCCTCCCGGGAGATCTGTTTCCTCTTCGGACGGCCCCTTCCACGTTTGGGAGGGGGTGTGTGGTGGCGACCTGCTGGTGGTGGGTGAGGTGTGCTCACTGGCTGTGGACGCAGGGGAAGTGGACACTGCTGGCTGACCCTGCGCCCTAGCAGGTGGTGGCGGAGGTGGTGTTGCTGGCCTTGCCTGTGACCCCACCGCCACCACCAGCTGGCCCATGAGGTCCACGAGTTGGTCCATACGGGACACGAATTGGCCCATATGGGCGTCCATGGACCTCAGCACCCCCAGCACCTCCCGCGTGTCAGTAGCAGACCTGGCCCATTGTCCTTGGGCCTCTTCATAGGCCCCAAGGACTCTGGCCATTTGAGGCAGGGCATGGCTCCCAGGGGAGGCTGGCGTTTCCCTGACCCTGCTCCTCCTACCAGTCCTGCTGCCACCGGCCTGCCCACTAGCCACATTGCACACCACAATCCTCGCTGTGGCTCCCAGGGTGGATCCAGTCGGCCGGGCCACCACCTGCGCTGGGGCTGGTGCCAGCGAAGACGTGGTGGTGGTGGAGGCGGTGGTGGTCGGTGCGGCGATGGTGGCGGTTGCGGCAGTGGTAGTGGCCGCAATGACCGTGGGTGTGGCCGCAACGACAGTGGCAGCAGGGGACTGGGACTGTTCAGCATCCCTGGATGATGGGTTGGTGGGTAGGAGGGGTCCTGGGGAGCGGCTGGGCCCTGCCACGCCAGATGGGCCAGCTTGGTGGTCCGTGTCCGAAGAGGAGGACAGATCCTCCAGATCCGTGTGTCCTCGTTGGGGGCTTGTGGGCTGGCTGTGCTGGCTGCTGTCTCCATCCCCAGCATCCAGCAGTTCGTCACCTGTGGAGAGAATGAGATTTGTTTTTGTGTTGCACCTGGCGAAGTATGTGTTAGTCGTCTGACATTGGCAGTTCGTGCAATCTCGTACATGGGTTTCCCGGAGGCGAGTGTGTGGCTGTGGCATCTGTAGTTGTGTGTGCTAGGCAATGGGACTGTGTGCTGTGCACATGTGGCATGGGACGGATTGGCCATGCCGATGGGTGTGTTGCTGTGCCCCTACTCATTGTGACTCTGGTGTATGCGGGCTCCTGGCCCATCCTGGGTCTGGTTTGTACTTTGCTTTTGGAGTTCAAATGGAACGCTTAGGAACGCATATGGCAACATGGGGGCCATGCCCCAGATTCGCATTTGGGAGGGAATATGCTTTTGGGGTTCAAATGGAACGCTTAGGAACGCATATGGCAACATGGGGGCCATGCCCCAGATTCGCATTTGGGAGGGAATATGCTTTTGGGGTTCAAATGGAACGCTTAGGAACGCATATGGCAACATGGGGGCCATGCCCCAGATTCGCATTTGGGAGGGAATATGCTTTTGGGGTTCAAATGGAACGCTTAGGAACGCATATGGCAACATGGGGGCCATGCCCCAGATTCGCATTTGGGAGGGAATATGCTTTTGGGGTTCAAATGGAACGCTTAGGAACGCATATGGCAACATGGGGGCCATGCCCCAGATTCGCATTTGGGAGGGAATATGCTTTTGGGGTTCAAATGGAACGCTTAGGAACGCATATGGCAACATGGGGGCCATGCCCCAGATTCGCATTTGGGAGGGTATATGCTTTTGGGGTACATGCTGTGAGCCATGGGTGCCGAACGTGACATGTGTTGTGGCAGCATGACAGTGCATGGTTTGAGGTGTGTGCATGCTTGACATGGCCTGCATATTTGCTGTCTGTTGTGATTACTGGACATGGCATTGGACGCATCGTTATGAGTGAGTGATGGTTGTGTGCCACCCGACGTATTGCAGTTGTCCCATCTCCTTGGTGTGCGTGCTGCCCTGTGCCATGTGCATCACTGCAGTGCTCGGGGGTGTGGCCCATGTTGTGTGTTGTTGCTCACAGTGTGTCGTGCGCTTCATTGACTTCTGGCACATGGTTGGTCATGGGCATGTATCTCAGCGTGACTGCTGTATGTGTGGCAGCTGTGCGGATGACATGCCTTTCATGAGACTGGGGCTGACGGATGGGATGGATGGTATGTTGTTTGTGCATGGTGTGTCTGTGTGTTTGATGGGTTCAGTGGTGTTCGTGTGCATTTATGTTGTTCCGCTCTGTTGCGTCTAGTGTTGTTTGTCTTACATAGGCGTAGTTGTGGGGTGTGTGGTTGACAGGCAGTAGGGGCTACATGGACAGGACTTCAATGGTGTTTCGGTTGTGTGTGATGAGTTGCACAGTGGCTGCCGTGTGGGACTATATTCAGTGTGGCTTGTGCATGCAGACGTGGCTCCTTGGGTGTTGCTATGTCTGTGATGGGTCATGTGGGGTGTGAGTCTGTTGTTCATGTCCGTGTGCACATTGTTCACTTGTTCGTGACGGTGGGCGGTGCTGCGTGTTCGTCTGCTACGTGACATGTCCCATGTGTTGGTCGTGTTATGGTCCTCATGCCTCCAGTAATCCAGCCCTGTCCAGTTTCCCACCTGCAAGTTGTTCGTGCGTGCACTGTACTGGATGCCACATGGCTCTAAGCGGGGGTGCTCCATGTTTCAGGTCTGTGGGGGTGAGGGGGTGTTGTGGGTCGTGGGGGTGGCTGGACACCCACTGACACCGATTGCTGTGGACCGTGATGTCTGCCTTTCGGCTGTCGTTGTGCACTGCGGGGGCTGACACGTGGCTGTGGGGGATGCTCCTCCTTGCTGTGCTGTGGGACTGGGGCCTGGTGTGTGTTGTACTTGGGCTGTCCACCGTCCCACCCACTGCACTTTGTGTTCCTGCCACTTACCTGTTACTTGTCGGTTAGTGCAGCTGTGGCGGACACATGGGTGTGGTGGGTGCTCGTTGTGGCGCTTCTGGCATATTTGGGGACCTGTTGGTGGTTACGTGGCTGGCTGAGTGTACACATGTCCCCACGCATCTTACAGTTGTTCGGTTTGGGCTGTGTGTGGTAGTGTCTGTTGCATGTGTGTGTGATGTGTTGTGTATTGTGTGCTGGACATGGGGGTGTTTGTCCCTGGGAGCTGTGGCATGGTAGTTGCGCATGTGAGTACATAGCGGTGTGCTGGTATACATTAGTTTGTACTTACCAGCCTCCACTCCCCTGCTAATCCGGCGAGGATCTCCGGATGGATTACGACTCGCACCTTCTCCTCCCACGCTTTGAAGGTCTTAAAGAGCGCGGGATTCCCTCCGCCAGTGACGGCAGCCAGCTCTCTGTTTTTGCCCTCCTTCTTCTTGACCAGGCTCTTTACGTCATTCCAACGTTTGTTAATCTCGACTCTGTTTCTGGGCAGGGTCCCGACTGCATTGACCTGGTCTACGATCCGGTTCCACATTCTGTTTCTGGTGGCTAGTGGTGTGTGCTGGACCATGTTCCCATAGATTTGTGGGTACACCTTGATGATCTCGTCGACCATGACCGTCAGCTCCATGGGCGTGAACTTGGGCATCCTTTGTGGTGCCATGGTGTTTGTGGTGCTGGTGCGGTGTGTGTTGTGTAATGTGCAGGGGGTTTGTGGTGCCGGGGTGTGGTGGTGGTGGTGGTGGTGGTGGTAGTGATGTGTGCGTTTCTGTGGTGTGCTGCTGTCCTTGCTGTGTCACTGTGTCCTCTCCTCTCCTCTCTGGTTTGCAATGTAGCAAGGGGTTGTAGTCTGTGGGAGTGCTGCTTTTGTACTCACCTATGTGGGTGTGTCCTCATGGTCTGTTGTTTTCAGGTGTGTTGTGTTTGGGGTTCTGGCCTTTGTATTTTTTGTTTGTCCGGGGGTGTGTTTTCGGGATGTGTACTGTGCTTGTGTATTTGTGCGTGCCTTGCTGTGTGGACTTGTTGGCCATGTTGTGTGCTATTGGTTTTGTGTGCGGATGGTTTCTGTGCAGGTACGTTGGCGCCATGGCTTCTGCCGTGTCGATTCTCATCGGCGTTGTTTGCGCTGGCGGGCGGTATATTTGTGGTTTTTCCGCGCTCATGGCGGTGCGATCGTAATTTCACGTGCGGTGTGTCGGCCGTGTGGGCGGGCGGTTTTGTGTTGTCGTGCGTGTTTCCGTCCGTGGCGGGCGGTTTGACTCAGACTCGGACGATGGCGGGCGGTATTTTGTGTGATTTTTCCGCCGATGGCGGTTTCGGTTTGTGTAATCGTAATGGCGTGGTCGGTGTTCAGACGGTGTGTGCGGGCGGATTTTTGCCGCTTCCATGCCTGGCGGATTTATTTACGCCGGGTATCGTAATGGGCCCCATAGTTGTTAAAAATATTGTTTTTTTATTATTGTTATGTATTTTACTATATATTTTATATGTATGTGATGTATGTTTTTTGTGTAAGAATTGTTTGTATTTTTAATATATGTGTTAAATTTTTAGTAGTTATTCATTTTTTTTAATTTAATTTTGCACTTTTAGTTCCGTAGCGGGTTGTGGGTTTATAGAGGAACAGGGTGAGAAGTAGTTTAATTATATTAAATGTATTTAAAAAAATAATTAGAATTTTGCGCTTTTAGTTCTGTAGTGGGTTGTGGGTTTATAGGGGAAGAGGGTGGGAAGTAATTTAATTATATTAAATGTATTGATTAATTTTTATTTATTAATATTTGTTTGATTGATATTTTATAGTGTTAAATGTGTAAAGTAATTTATTAATAATTAATTAATAATTGATTGTTAATTAATTAATTGTTAATTAATTATGGTAATTGTTTAAATAATTTTAGGTGTGTGTTGTGGTGTTTATAGGTGTAAAGGGTGGAAAGTAATTTAATTTTTATTTATGAATTAATAATTGGTTGTTAATTAATTTTAATTAATTAATTTGTAATTAATTTTGGTAATTGTGTAATAAATTTTAGGTGTGTGTTGTGGTTTTTATAGGTGTAAAGGGTGGGAAGAGTGGGAAGTAATTTGTTTTTAATTGATGAATTAATAATTGGTTAATTAATTTTAATTAATAAATTGGTAATTAATTGTGGTAATTGTGTAAATAATTGTAAGTGTGTGTTGTGGTGTTTATAGGAATAAAGGGTGGGAAGTAATTTGTGTTTAATTAATTAATATATAGTTGATAGTTAATGTTAACTAATAGATAATTATTTTGGGTATTATTTAATTAATTAATTTGTAATTAATTTTGGTAATTGTGTAATTAATTTTAGGTGTGTGTTGTGGTTTTTATAGGTGTAAAGGGTGGGAAGAGTGGGAAGTAATTTGTTTTTAATTGATGAATTAATAATTGGTTAATTAATTTTAATTAATAAATTGGTAATTAATTGTGGTAATTGTGTAAATAATTGTAAGTGTGTGTTGTGGTGTTTATAGGAATAAAGGGTGGGAAGTAATTTGTGTTTAATTAATTAATATATAGTTGATAGTTAATGTTAATTAATAGATAATTATTTTGGGTATTATTTTTTTTGTTGTATTTATTTTTAAAGGGGTAAACAGTGGGTATTAAATACATTTTAATTATTTAATTATTAGCTGTTAATAGTAATTATTTTTAAATTTTTTGTTTGTAAATATTTTCTAGTTTAAAAGAAATATTTCTTTGTAAATGTATTTATTATTTTATTAAATATAGTTTTTAAATATTGTTTATAAATTTTTATTATTTTGGGATTTTTCAATATATATATATTTTTTTAAGTGTTTGAGTGTGAATCGTAATTTTTTTTCTACGGTATCCAACACTTTCCCTTCTGTTGCATTCACTGGAGTGGGAATAGTATTTTGTACCCCTCCGATATCCAGCACTTTCCCTACTGTTGCACTCACTGGAGTTGGAATAGTAATTTTTACCCCTTCGCAATCCAGCACTTTCCCTACTGTTGCACTCACTGGGGTGGGAATAGTAATTTTTACCTCTCTGCTTTTCAACACTTTCTCTACTGTTGCACTCACTGGAGTTGGAATAGTAAATTTAATTATTTTGCTATCCAACACTTTTCCTACTGTTGCACTGATTGTATTGGGCAATTTAAGTTTAAATATTTCTTATAGTTTAATGTTTTAATTTATTCTAGAATGTTTTTTATATTTTAAATTATTTATATATATATTTTATTTTTATATAATTTTAAAGTTTTAAAATAAATTAGAGATAATAGTTTAATCATTTATTTAAAAGTACATATGTATAAATTATTATATTTGTGTGTTTATTTTTTTTAATTAAGTTTATTCGTAATATTTTGTAAAAATGTATATTAAATTAAATTTATTTTGTTAAAATTAATATTCATATTTAATATATTAAATATATTATTTTATGTTATATATGTTTTTTAAATGGATATTTTTTACATCTATATTTTAACCTCGATATTTTTGATTCAATATTTTTGTACTTACCTGTGTAGGTATGGGAGTCAATATTTTTGTAGTCTATATATTTTTTTCGATATTTTTCTCCAGTCGGAGATGGCTAACATACTCAGGGCAAAGCGCTTTTTAGTGGCCGCCTGGTCTGACTCCAATGTGAACACCAACTGGGTTTCATCTGCGTATGAAATTATTTTAAAGCCATAAGGCTCAGCGGTCTTTGCAAGGGGGGCCATATAGATATTAAACAGAGTAGGGCTCAAACAGGAGCCCTGTGGCACACCCTTATCTAGTTGCATTTTACAAGAGGAATATGGGCCCAATATGACGGTTTGTTGTCTAACTTTCAAAAAATGGCAAAGCCATTTGAACGCAGGCCCTTGAATACCGATCTCTTGTAGCCTTTCCAGCAGCCTGACATGATATACAGTATCGAAAGCCGCTGAGAGATCCAGTAGAACAAGCATGGCTGGGATTCCTGCGTCCAGAGTGAGTCGCAGAAAATCGGTCACTGCTAGGAGCGCTGTTTCTGTGCTATGGCCGGATCAAAAGCCAGATTTCAAGGGACCCAGGATATGATTGGCTTCTAGGTAGGCAACTAGCTGTTTGTTGATGAAACCTTCAAGCAGTTATACAAAAAAAAATTCTATACCCACTCACCTCAAATTCTTAATTTCAAACTTAAGGCATTCTGCTACTTAGCAAACTCTAATTTGTCAGACTTCATGAAGGCCAATAGGTCTGATGAGCCAGGCACAGTCTGAAGCTCTGTACATCATTGACATGTTATTTCTTGCCACTGAGGCACTGTTTTGCAATGGGTTCTGCCCATTTAATAGACCAGGATGTTTTGCTTTTTGATCACCCGGTTTGGGACCTTAATGGTGGGTGAGTCTCACAACCTGAGTCTCACTCACATTCTTTTAATGGTAAAATGGACTGCAAATGTTTGGCGCCAGTGTCTGCATTTTAAGATAAGGCCACTGTGATGCAGCTAGGGTAAGGGGCACTGTACTGGTTACATGTGAACCTGTGTGCACACATGTGTGCTCACAGGCTGCAAGCAAGAAACTATATTCGTGAGCATCCTGGTATCTGCATGCAGGTAGCCTGCCTATGGCAGTTTCAAACTGCCAATTTGACCTGACAAAAATCCCTTATTGAAATGCATACAAATTCCTTTAAAATATTAATAAGGCACCCCTATTTAGGCCTTATTGCACATAAAAACAGATTGCATAAATTTAAAAGTAGGGTATGCGAGAAATTAATGTTGAGCATGTGCTTACAGTGAAATATCCCCAAAGACTATTTTCATCGTAGCAAGGCTGGCTGCTGCCATAGGGAACCATTGGGCAACCTTGGTACATTTATGAAATGCTAAATTCGGATTGGTAGGAGCTAGAAATAAACTTCTTACACTTTTCTCAATTGTAATTTAAAGTCCTCTTTAAGGGTGAGGATGGATTATAAATTATTATTTTAGAAATTTCACTTTTAAAAAGTTGGCATTTTTCTGCCTAAAGATTCTGCGAGTTTCCAGTTGACTGAGCCGGTGATGGCTCTTCCACTGGTAAATGTGTATTGGAGCCATACAGTGCACAAAGGGGCTTATGTGTGGTCAGGATGAGTCTTTCTGACAGCACAGCTGGGGAGGAGTCGGGCTCTGACCTGATTACCCTTCAAAGGGTCTTTCCTCTTTCCCCAACACACACAAAGAGACCTGACACCAGCCTTTTTGTCACTAACTGGGTTGGAGCCAAACCCAGGAAAGGGGAAGGTTAGACAACAGGGGAATGCCCCAACCACAGGCTGTACTCAGCATAAAAGTGGCACCCCAGAACATGTAGGAGAGAAAGACCCTGGACCCGGACTGTGACAGCGGCAACACCATGGAGCGTTGAAAGGGCAATCCCCCCGATGTTGTAATGGCCTAGGTACCCCAGGACCAGTGCGTCTCTCTAGGGCCAGTGAGATTGGTTCCCTTACACCCCCTAAGAAACAGTTGGGGAAAGTTCTGTACTTCTGTACTGGAGCAGGAGGATAGAAGCATCAAAGACGAAGAAAAGGAGAAAGCTGGTGGAGGGAGCCAGTGGAAGAATCTCCCTTCAAAGTGTGGGACTTTCGAGGCTAGGAGATGTGCTACAAAGGAGCAAAATGAGCCCAAGATCATGGAAATCTGCCCAACAGAGTTGGATATATCCAAGTTTCAAAGATTTGACCTTTGACCACTGCAGATTGTGGAGCTCGGTTGCAACTTTTAAGGAGACCCCTGGAGCGGGCCAGTCCCTGAGTCATCGGTGCAAGGTTATTACAACTTTTATGCTCTGGGAGAGGCTGTGTGTGGGGTCCACTCCCCAGAAGAGTGGTGTTAGAATGTCACGACTGGAGGCAGATGGTGCAAATGCCTTCCATTTTTTTAGTATAAATTGCCGCTCCCTCCCTAGACACCAGAAGCACTTTTTTACTTTTCTATGGGAAAAAATCTGGATGCCCTATTTTTAACTGAGACATGGCTCCAGTTGTGATTGCAGCACTCCACCCCCAGCTACAATGTAGAAAATAAAAAAAGACAGGTTAAGACCGGCAAAGGGATCACAATTGTGTTTAAAAAAGAATATAAATGTAAAATTGAAGATCTGCCACTTCCTGCAGGTGAGGCTTTGCTCTTTTTGCTATCTCTTACACATACATTTACACTGTCGGGAGCCCTGATCTACAGACCTTCAGAGTATGCTGGGAATTGGTGTGCCTTCATCCCTGACTTAGTAGCCCTCTGTATTTTAAAATCTGTGAATTTCATGCTGCTCTGTGATATTAATATCCACTTGGATGATTCCAAATGTAGTTATGCCACTACTTTTATTGAGGATCTGAATATTCTGAATCTGAAATTGCGCAATTCCGTACCCACACATGAAGCGTGTCACCATTTAGACCCGGTCCTTTCTAATATGAAGGATCTGGTTATAGACCCACCTATACCATTGATCTGATCGGGCCATCTAATGTTACATTTTCATATTAGAATTCTGGTCTCTTCTGGCGTTGGCAGGTTGTACCCTGGTAATATGACAAGGAACAGTCCAAACTGGATGTTCCGGTCGTGATGTGTAACTTCAGAGCACTATGCCTGCTCTAAAATATACAGTTGAAGATGATCAGGGTCTAGTTGATAGGTGGCTTATTAATGCTGTAGAGACAGTTCTACTGCCTACAGCAAAACGTTCAGGAAGACTTCACTCCTCGCTGCCTTGGTTTAATGAAACACTTCTTCTTGAAAAGAAATGTTGATAGGCCCTAGAAAGATGCTGGAGGAAGTCTTACGATGAGGAGTCAAAAGCTAATTACAAATTAGCAATAAAAAACTCCCATGGACTCTGTAGAACTGCTTGAACGTGGTTTTACTCAGACAAAATTACCAATGCCCAAAATTGTCCCAAGGTGTTCTTCAAAATGGTTAGAGATCTCTTAAACCTGAGTAAATTGTCTCCCCCCCTTTTGCTATCACATCCTCAATGCATGGAGCTTGCCCTTTTTTCATTAAAAAAGTGGAAGCTATTCATCTCCATTTTTTGAAGGATAATGAGGATGACACTCAATCCACTGATTCTGCTGCATGTAATTACATCTCATATATCACTTGAGAAGCGGATGATCATATCTTATTTACTCCTGGTCCAACATCCAAAATGGAGTCATGGCAGCTATTGGACTTCCCGGTCTTCGTGGTGATCTTGCACTTGATTAAATCGGGCTCGCCACTGGATCCTCTTACACCAAACAAGTTTGGCCTCCTTGTCCCGAAACCTTTGCAGGTGGTGATGGACCTTCTTAATTCCTCTCTGTTAGGGGGAAGGGTGCTCCAGAACTGGAAGCATGATATGGTCCTCCCACTTCTAAAAATAACCAATCTTGACCCAACCAACTGGTCAAACTTCCATCCGATATTTTTACTGCCCATTGTCTCCAAAAGTTTGGAGAAACATGTTAACACCTGGCTTACATCAGTTGTGGAGGCCCAAATTTTTTTACACATCTCACAGTCTGGCTATAGGGCGGGCCAGAGCACTGGACCTGCCCTTTTGGGCTTCACTGAGCATCTTAGACAACGTCTAGATGAGTGGGAAATGGTTGCACTTATAATACAGACATTTGTAGAGCGCGACAGCTACCTCAAACAGAGGTGTCCCGGCGCTAAAGCGATCGCCAGTACACAGATGGAGAACCAAAATGCCAAGCCCCCAACCCACTATTCTGCTCCTAAAAAGGGGTTCTCTATCAATGTTGCGGAAGTCACTTGGCAAGGAGTTCCACAATTTAGCAGCCCCGACCGTGAAGGATCTGCCCCCCATGCGAGCCTTCTTGAAACGGGGCGTGCAGAGTAGCTTTTGAGAATTGGAACTTAGAGATCTCGTCTGCTTATGGCCGCGTACTCTTTGTTTCAAGTAGCTGGGGCAGTTACCATGCGTGGCTCGGAATGCAAGCGTCAGAGCCTTGAACTCGATTCTTTTGGCCACTGGTAACCAATGGAGCTCTTTTAAATGCGGAGAGACATGTTTGCGGAACGGAACACGCCTAATCAGTCTCGCAGCTGCATTTTGTACCATCTGAAGGCGTCTGATTAGGTACTTTGGCAGGCCCAATTAAAGGCCATTTGCATAGTCCAGCCTGGATTTCACCATGGCATGTACTATGATTTTTCGGCACTCCTCTGGCAACTAATGCAGAAATTTCCGCAAATTTCTCAGTTTACTGAAGCAGGTAGCTGTCACCTGCCGTATCTGTGCCGAAAATTGATCTTAGCGCGGCCTTCAATACTGTGTCCTGCTCTATTTTAGCTGGAAGACTGAGAACGTTGGGCCTTGACAACAGAGCACTGAATATTTACATTATTCCTTAAAGATCGGACATTTCAAAGATTTCTCAGCTAACGAGAGTTTGGCATCATGAGCTCTCACTTCGGGTGAACTCAGGCTTTTGTTTTAAGCCTTATGTTGTTTAACATCTACGTCGGCCCTATAGCCGATGTAGTGGAGAACTGTAGTCTAACTTTATTTTCCTATGCAAATGACACAAAGGTTATCTTTTCTTAGTCATCTGCACAGGACCCTGGTTCCTCTGCTCTCAACCAGGGCTTGAGCCAAATCTCCCTATGGATGAATAATAACCTGCTCAAGCTCAACAGTGATAATACGCAGGTCATGGTCCTGGGTAAAAATCCCTCTCTTTGGGGTCCTCAGCATTGGCCGACATCCTTGGGGGCTTTCCCCAATCCATCATCCAATATCAAAAATCTGGGATTTTTGCTGGATGATATTTTATCTATGAAGCCTCAGGTAGCCACATTTACTTCAACCTGTTTTGCGGTGCCCAAGTGGATGAGAAAAATTATCAGGATACTCCCCCTACTAGCTCAAAGGACTCTGATTCAAGCCCTCATTCTATCTAGGCTAGATTATGGCAATGTGTTGTATTTAGGTATTGATAAGACTTCAATTCGACAACTACAGCTTGTCCAGAATTCAGCTGCCAAACTTCTGTTTCGGCTACCAAAATATGGTTTGGTTTTGTAACTTTTCCATGAGCTCCACTGGCTTACGATCACAAAGCGCATCCAATTCAATGTCTTGTGCTATATGCACAAAGCTAAAGTTGGTTTGGGTCTGCGATATATCCAGGAGCTGGTGGTGCTCTATCAGTCCACATGTATGCTAAGATCAATTAACCAGGCCATGTGTACTGTGCCTAGGTTCAGACTGGCAGGCATGGGTGGCCGCACTTTCACGGTTCTGGGTCCTAGACTGTGGAACATTCTTCCAGAGTCTTTGATAAACTGTACCTTGCATCTTGAATCTCGTAAAGGTCTATTTTAAACAGCGGCTAGGCCATCTTACCCTCTTGATTAACACCAGGAAACCCTTTGTGGGTAGCTGTAGCGCTTTATAAGGCCCTAAAATAAATAAATAAATAAATAACTCTGCTAGGCCTGGGGACCCCTACCCCCAGGCCAGCATGTGGAAAGACAGGTCCAGGACCCCAGCCCTGGGCCCCGACAAGACAAGAAGAGGGGATCACCATCATTCCCACCACTATGGATAGAAGGGACCTAGGACCCCAGCCCCAGCTCCCCCAATGAAGAAAGGACACGGAGAGGAGGTGTGGGAGTGCCATTGGCCCATCTCATAATGGCAGTGGGCACACCCCTGCATCCCATGTCCATGTCGGGTGGGAAGCCACTGTCAAGACAACACCCTGCCTGCTCGAAGTGGACAGGGAGAATCCAGTTGCTGGCTCTCACGCCCACAGTGAGCAGAGCCTGCCCAGCTGGGAGCCGGCTGAGCAGTGCCAAGTGGGCTCCCGCACTGCCCCAAGAAGACTACATGTCGGAGTGTCCTGGTGGGGCCTGGCACCCCCGAAAAAAGGTAAAAAGCCCAAAAGAAAAGACATAGGGTTAAAGCTCTAGGCAGCAAACATAAGCTGCAGCTGAAGTTGCTCATTTAAAATGGACGCCCTGGTGAAGGAGGGCCCCTTAACACCCAGCAATGCTTAATATTGCATAATTTTTTTTTCCTTTTGGTGGCCCCAGGATGGCAGGGGCACCACCAACATTTACAGAAAAAGTTCAGCAGCACACTAAAGAAAATGTGAAAAATTACCCTAAGGGGCCGATTACGATTGCGGAAGGTCCGCCACCACCAGCCATGCGGTGGCGGACTTTCCGCAATCGGACCACGATTTTTCCCCGCCACATTACGATGGGGGGGAATCGCGTTCGGACCGCGGCGGACGCAAAGACCGTCCGCCACGGAACCGCCAGAGGCAATCATTGCGATTGCCTGGTGGAGCGGTCTGCATCCATGAAATGGTGGCGGTGCCTAGCATGCACCGTCCGCCAAATCACGATGCTGTCTCCAGCCAGCCTTTCCGTGGCGGGTAATCCGCCATTGAAAGGCTGGTGGAGATTGGTTTTGGGGGCCCGTTGCGGGCCCCCTTTTGTTGGGGGGAGGTGTGGGTGCACTGGGGGGGTACCCATGGTACCCCCCTACATTTCACTGAACCAAGTGTCAAGCACCGTGTGGTGCCTGCCACGTAGTGCAGTGAAATGCACAACGTGCTCTTTTATCATCGCGGCGGGTGCTGCTGTCAGCAGCACCCGCCGCAATGTTAAAATGCAAAATGCGACCGCCATGGTGGCGGTCGCATCCTGATTGGTGTGCGGGACCTCCGCATGCATTGCAGACGGTCCCGGTCACCACCACGATGGCGGACGGACTCCAGTCCGTCCGCCATCGTAATCGGCCCCTAAGTTTGCAAGGTTAAGAAATTCATGACCCTCAGGTTTAACTAAGCATGTTTCAAGCATTGCTAAAGCTGGAACATTTGTTCCACAGCCTTGGAGCACAGGTACCTCTAGTGGTTGGTCCTATGACTGCATGTATTGTGGTCTACAGTGGTTTAAGAACGACACAGACACATGTTGTTTTACCAGGCTTTATTGATAACTGTTTAATTATTGCAGATAAAACAAGTTTATTTATGTCAGTGATATGGAAATAGTCTATAGCATGTGATTCTTGGTCTTTTAATGTGGTAAGCCTCAAAAAACCAATAGGCTTGTGTTACTTAAAGTGACACTCTACTCTAAACAAATGCTCAACCTACTGTAATTTTTGGGGATCAGGACACTTTATGAGTCAAATGGGATTTCAGTCTGTCACCAAGGTATTTTCCCCATACCTGAGGTATATATTTGAAAATTACTGCATATTATTTAGTAGTGTTTATGTAATAAATGCACTTTTCCTTTTCCTATGAAAAAGCACAGACTGGACAATCATTTATTGAGTGTCATTATTGTGTACCAGCGAATGGTGATTACTAGCCCACACCAACTTCCCTAAGCAGACCTTGGATTGCTCTGCTTTGCTATCCTGAAAGACTCAAGAGCTACAATTGAGTCCTTGGTTTCCAGGGAGGGGGTAATTGTGTACCTGTTGCTTGTGCAGGCATCACATCTTGCACAACTAATAAACCAAATTCTAACACATACATTCACATTATTTCATTCTAAACATAGCAAGGTTTGCTGGAACCATAAACAGACTGTAGGGGGAACGAAATGGTTCAAGGTTAAAAGTGCAGTTTTCACTGCACTGTACGGAAGTTCTATTGATACTTGTCCGTTATTTTCTATCTCAAGTGCTGGCAAGCATCCATTTAAGACCTACTATGGTGATGTCATATAAGATTCAATAATCTCTCAAAATACGTTGTACCATTTGGCTAACAGTGTCTTTGCTGGAAAAGATGGCAGGGCTTTCCAACAAACAGTTGCTTTATCTGTATTTTTTTTGCTTAAATGGTGCAGCACACACTGATAGTTGGATGTATCTAATTTGGTGTGCAGACAGAATATCGAGTAAAAAATATTGAGTTGCACAAATATCGAGTAATAAATATTGTGGTTCAAAAATATCGATAGCAAGAATATCGTGTTCAAGAATATCAACTTAAGGTAAATAATATCGAAGTTTTTAATATCGTTTGCCAAAATATAGTTGTTAAAAATATCGTTTTTTTAATAAATGTTATTTATTTTAGTACATATTTTATATGTATGTAATGTATATTTTTTGTATAAGAATTGTTTGTATTTTTTAACCCCGGGCGGGTAACTACGCTCCGCCCGCGGAGTTTGCGTTGTTTTGCCTACTCCGCGTTCCACTGCGTACTCGGAGTTCAGGCAAAACTACGACTCTGTAGCGGAGCGGAGTTATCCGGCCCCTCCACCCTCCCAAAGTTATTAAAAATAATTAAAACGGCACTTACCTGCCCCGTCTTCCTCGGCTGCCTCCTCCTCGCAATGGCTGCTCTCTCCCGCCTCCTCCTTGCACTGAATAACCCCTACGTGTACGTCTTGCGAATGCGCACGTGCACGTACAAGACGTACAACGTAGGGGTTATTCAGTGCGAGGAGGAGGCAGCCGAGGAAGACGCAGCAGGTAAGTGCCTTTTTCATTATTTTTAATTGCTTTGGGAGGGGGGAGGGCGTGGAGTGGGGCGTCGTTCCACTGAGTTTTTTTTAAACTCCGTGAAACGACGCAGAGCACCACTCCGCACACTCCGCCCAGGTTTAGTATTTTTAATATATGTGTTACATTTTTAGTAGTCATTAATGTTTTATTATTTGAATTTTGCGTTTTTAGTTCCGTAGTGGGTTGTGGGTTTATAGGGGAAAAGGGTGGGAAGTCATTTAATTATATTAAATTAATTGATTATTTTTATTTATTAATATTTGTTTAATTTGAGATTTTATAGTTTTAAATGTGTGAAGTAATTTATTATTAATAATTAATAATTGGTTGTTAATTAATTTTAATTAATTAATTGGTAATTAATTATGGTAATTGTGTCATTAATGTTAGGTGTGTGTTGTGGTGTTTATAGGTGTAAAGGGTGGGAAGTAATTTATTTTTGATTGATGAATTAATAATTGGTCGTTAATTTTAATTAATTAATTGGTAATTAATTACGGTATTTGTGTAATTAATTTTAGGTGTGTGTTTTGGGGTTTATAGTGGTAAAGGGTGCTAAGTAGTTTATTTTTATTATACATTTTTCACTAATTGATATTAATTTAATTAATAAAAAATGTATTATGGTAATTGTGTAGTGAATTTTAGCTGTTTGTTGTGGTGTTTATAGGAGTAAAGGGTCGGAAGTAATTTTTGTTTAATTAATTAATATACAGTTGTTAATTAATTTTAATTAGTTGATATTTATTTTGGGTAATTGTTTATTTTTATGTGTGTTGTTTTTACTTTTAAAGGGGTAAAAGGTGGGTATTAAATAAAGGGGGAAGCCCGTTCTGACATTGCTGCCATGCTGCCGGAAGGAGGGGACGTGGACCACCAGTCCCAGCCTCCTACGCGGCCGTCGCCGCCACCGTCACTGTCCCGCGCCCGGAGGCGCTTTAAATATCTTTGCGGGCTCCCGCAGCACGGGAAGCCCGTTCTGACATTGCTGTCGCTGCTGGAAGGAGGAGGAGAGGGACGTGGATCACCAGTCCCAGCCTCCTATGAGGCCGTCGCCGCCACCGTCACTGTCCCGCGCCCGGAGGCGCTTTAAATATCTTAGCGGGCTCCCGCAGCGCGGGATGCGTGCGGGTTTGCCTGGGCCACACCCGGGGCAAGGGCGGGCCCATCTGCGCCCATCCGCTACTGACCATGTCTGGGCTGGGCCAATCCTCTTGGCTGCACACTTTGGGGTAGCGGGAAAGTCTACCTCGTCACCTTCGTCTGTACCATGGCCGCAGGCTGCTCAAAGGGGTTGTTGCAGGCCCTTTGGACTTGGGCCACACCGTGAGTAACCCTTCTTTCGGGCCATTTATTTGGGGAGTTTGCGTGGAATTGTAATACAACTTACACCTTTGCCGCCTTTCCTGTGTCTCTCTGGTTTTTGGCAGTAAAAATGGTGAAAAAGATCCAGTTGACGACCACGGGTCCGCCTTGTCGCACCATTGACACTTTCTTGGCAAAGGCTGTGGGTGCTATTAACAAGGAGATAGTTCGGGCTGAGAGGCGGCTTTCATTAGATACAGGGGGATCGGGGGTAAGCTCACCATCTACTTTGCAAAAGACCCTTATGGGCCAGTCCCATCCCACCCCTTCCCCGGCTTCAAACCTGGTACCCATCGAGGTACCCTCACCCAAGCCTCCTGCTCCGGGGCCCGAGCCTCCCCTTTTACCCCCTTTACCGCCACCGCCAATTGTATCTCCTGACCCAGTGAACTCCCTCACCCCCAAACGCAAACGGAGGGCAAAGAAGCCTATGGAAGTGGCTCCGATTACACGCCAGGGACAGGCGATTGCTGCTAATGGGCTGCTTGTGGAGGAACTGTTGACCCGCCTGGCCCCAGTCTTACATAACATCACAGAGACTTTCACGGACCTTTTATGCCCACTTTTGAACAGACTGGATAAATTGGAGGTAGCAACGAGGGACTTGGCAAGCAAAATGGATACTCTTGTGTCATTTGTTGAAAAACATCTACCTTGTTATCCGCCAGTGCGCACCCCTCTTACTGATATTATGCCCCTTGCTACTCCCTTGTGTAACAGCGGTGCTCCACAAGTTAATGCTCTTCCAAAGTCCAAGGGAGTTATGGTTCAATCCACAAAGTTAGGGTCTGGTGGTTCTAGTATCCTGGGAGATGGCGCTTTTAGCGCTGTGCGGGCCGGCCATGGCCTAGGTTCTGAAGACGCCCCCTATACAGGGACGCAACTTTCTGGGGTTTGCCAGTCTACTGTGATTGACCTCCCTCCAGCATGTGTCCCCTATTCTGTGGTTTTGTCAGGGGTACCCGCCCTATCTGCTCATAAAGAGGAATCCACGGCTCAACTAATTAACAAAGTCTCCCACTGGTTGGACCTGCATTCCGGGTATTCCATCAGGGACCATAAGGATATTTTGATGGCGCGGAGGGTGGGGTGGACAGGTCCATCCAGGAAATCCTTTGAGGGAGACTGTATTATAATCTCGGTACGGTACCCGCAGTTAGCACGTAAAATCCTGTTTGGTGTTTCTAAATCTTTTTCCCTAACCTCCTGCATTAAATTGCTCCCATTGGGCTTTTTTTTATAGACCACCACTGAGCAGCCCGGGGGGGGGGTGGATTGTCCGCAAGGGGTGGGCTTGGTGAGGGAGGCCTGGGACGGCTGTTGCCCCTTGCAAATACTTTTGCCCCTCTTGCTGACTTGAACCAGCTGGATTGACTCCAGGAGGAAGATGAGCTGTGCATCCGCCCCCCCGGCAGATTGAATGCAGAGGGTAGAGGAAGTTTGCTCTTTATTAACATCGAGCCCAAATGAGATCTTGGTTGTTCCATCACCCCATGTGTTCCCTGAGATTAGTCATACGCCCCAAGCGAGGCCCGAGTCACCATCCCTCACATCCCTCCCACCGGCCATTGTTAACCACACTACCGGCAGAGATTTTAGTCTTGTATCCTGGAATGTGGCTGGGTTGTCTTCTATTTTTACTGATGACAGCTGGTTATTGTATGTCAGGTCTTATAAAATTATATGTTTACAGGAGACCTGGGAGATCAAGAATATATTTTTTTTGGATGGGTATAAGACCATCTTTTGTCCAGCGTCAAACTCAACAATGGGTCGAGCTAGCGGAGGTCTTATTATATTTGTGGCTTTAGAATTTTGTAAAGATTTAAAGATCTTGAAATGGAACTCTCAGGTATTTCAGGGCATAGAATTGCATATGGGGAGAGCACTCGCTTTTGTGATTATTAACTTTTATAATGCCAAGAAGGGCGAGGGGGACCCACCAATCTTAATGCTTTAAACTGCGCGATAGATGATCTAAAGGAGGATGGTTGTGGTCATATGAATTTCATTCTAGTGGGTGACTTTAACTGCCATTTGTGTCAATTTTTTGTGAAGAATCAGCTGAATGTCCAGCCATGCCTACTTTCGGAGGATCTACACATGGAACACACACTGGAAGGGAAGGTCCTAAATAACTTGTTACTTACTCATAATCTGGTGAATACCCTAGACCTTTGGCACCCGGGCCTATTTTTCAATTGCCCCCATCCTATAAAGGAAGAGGTGCTGCAACTACTATAGATTTTATATTTGTGACAGCATCACTGGGGGTGGCTCCCGGATCATTTAACATAGAGGACAGTGCCTTTAGCGATCACAACCCATTGACATTGGTACTGACGGGACTGGGTCATCCCATCTTAGGTCCCTGTAAGCCGCAGGTACCCCTAACCCCCACCGATCAGGGCAGGCGCCTTAGATGGGCGTGCATAGATGCAAAGGCTTTTAACCGCAACCTTTCTCTTCATGCCAGAATGAGATAGGTGCTTGCCTGAATCTTAGCACCCCGAGTGAGGAGATTTTAAGCTCGTTCTCCTCTATTGCCCAGAGAGTTTCTGGTCTTTTAACTATGCAGGCTGGGGGGTGGGCTCAGGTTGCCCGCTCATGGTTCGACCACTAGTGCTCGCAGGCCTTAAGGAGGTTAAAAGCAGCTCTGAAACAGGTGCCTCGGGAGAAAGCGAGAGTGTCCTTGTGCCGACGACTGTATAAAGAATCGTCAAGAAAGCGCAGGCGTCATCTCCAAAAGCAGGCATGGGATTGATGGAGCAAGGACTCGTAAATGAGACTTGCTCGAAAGCAATCCTTTCGTTTTAACTCACTAACGAATTACTAACTATGTGTTTGTAATTAATAATTCGCATTTTCGAAAGACACGCGGGACAACGAAGCTTGCATATGTGTTTACTAACTTTAACAAAATGAACGAAGGACTAAAACATACTCTAACAAGGGATCTTTACCGCGCATGCTTCTACTGCATCTACGTAGTATGAAGTTATAACGCTTGGAGGGAAAATCTTGCGCATGCGCAAAAGGCATTAAAATGGCTGCTTGAAAGCTCACATGCATGGCACCTGCTTGGCTAAATAGAAAAATAAGTTTTATATTAACGCAAACGCAGAAAGGGCAATAATAATTAAAGTGGGTTAGAGTTGAGGTTGGTGGTATACAGTGAAACCATTTATTTTTTAAAATAACATTTCTTCTTTTGACTTTATTATTAGTGCGCATTTGGGCCTTCCACGCTTGTCTGAATTGAGCTGACTGACTTGACTCCGCACATGCGCACATGAGCAAGAATAAGGAAGGATGAGTAAGGATTTGTCACGCGTCCAAGGCCAGAGAAGATGTGCCCTGGGAACATGAGGGTGAAGAGTTCATATGAAGAAGCTTTATTCATAAAATTGAAACATTTTGTATTAATAAAGTTTGGAGATGTGTGGGAAAGGAAATGATTTAATAAAGTTTTAGGGGATGGGTTTGAAAACAATGGTTCAATGAAATAAGTGAAATGTAAGCATGGTGCGATGATCATCACCTCCTCGCCTGACCAATCAGAGTTAGTATTTTTGCAATTTTGAAACTTTAGTGGGTGGTCCTTGAATATTGAAAGGTATAACTGAGGTAGTTTTAGTTAGTTAGTAAGCAGAAGCGGGAGCAGACGTCGATGCTGCAGAGCTCGGGATGCTGTCGGTGTTACGGGTGGTGCTGATGCTGTGAGAAGCTGATAAATAACTGAATGCAGAGACCTCCATCTTAACTTAATTGGGTTAGAAAGAAGATTGCAGAAGAACCACGAGGAGGAAGAGAGTGTCAGAGAGGGGTGCGACGCAGTCGTCGGTATTTAGAGAGGTGAAGTATCCTGTCCTGATCCCTGTCCTGAAGTCTTTGTCTCCTGATCTATCCTGGGGGACCCTTACCAGCCCTTTGGCCAGGGGGTTGGTCTTCGCACCATTCTGGGTAAATATAAATTAATTGTATTGATAGTTGTACTTTTCTCTCTGTCCTCTCCTTTCTAAGCATAGTTATTGTGAGAGTCTGAAATATTTTTGCTTATTGATTATTGATTGAATTGACACTCTTGCGAATGAGGGTGTTTGTACTGAAACTTTGAGATGGTTTACATTCAATTAATTTAGATAAAGATTTTAAAACTTCCCGAGTCTGTGATTATTTTATTTTAAAGAATGTTTAATAAGTTAAGTTAATTATCACCATCAATTAGTTCCAACTAATGGTTCATCGACCAGAGGAAAGAACTTTTTGATCAGTGAAAGGTTTAGTTAGAACAGAATAATAACTATTCCTGGAAACATGAAATCTATAAACTACAAGCTCCAGCGGTCTACTAGGTATTTGTGAAAGAGGTTATATGGGCCCAGGTGAGTATATGGTAGTGGAGTATCTGGTGTTAGTACACCGCTGGATCAGGATGACCTAGCTAAAGCAGGCGAACTGAGGGATTCTTCCTTATTTTGGAAAATTATTAATAGACCCTGTTTCGCAGAACCATCAAACTCGGCAGTATGTCACCACATCACACCAGACCAATGGGTGTCCCATTATGAAAAAGTATACAGTGAAGCCTGCATTAGCGAGTGTAGTGCAGACATTCCCCTTTGTGTGGCGGTCCCCCCGATTAGTTTCTCTTTAGAAGAGGTAACCCTAATGTAGGAGAGTAGGATCTGCCTCTTATGTTGCCCCCACTTTTTTTCTGATGTTTACACTGGTTTCTGGCTATAGTCTGGCTGGGACCCTGCCAATCAGGGCCCCAGCCTCTCTGTTCTCTCTAAACGACTTGGAGTGCACTCTAGGTGCACTAGTGATTGGATACTGTGGTACCTTATGAGTCCCTAGTATATGGTACCTTAGGTACCAAGGGCATAGGTACTTCACAGGCCTACCAGGGGCTGAAGCATGTATTATGCCACCCCTGGGAAGCAGACTAAATCTGACACCACAGGTCTACTACTGCAGCCTGGGTAAGGTGGTGCCGGCACTCCTTACTGTGATATAGGCTACCTATATCACTACATAGATACACACATATAAACCTATAAGTCACTCCTCTGGCAGGCCTTATCAATCCTGAAGGCAGAGTGCTTGGTTCCTATCTGAGAGGGTGCCCCTGCATGAGCAGAGCCCCTCTGCAGCATTCAGAGACCCTTCTCTGAGGCTGTTTGTAGTGCAGCCTGACCATATACTCTTAAGCGCATTATAACCTCGCGTTAAATGCTAACTTTGGGATGGCTGCACGGAAACATGTCGTGTTTGGTGTCAAACATCTTGGAATACTACCCCCTGCCAGTTCTGGCGGCGGGGGTAGCATTCCACCCTTCTAGAGGGATAGACATGTACCTACTGTGGAAACGCGGTAGAATCCTGAAGAGCCCTGGCATCACAAAATGGATGCCACCAGTCACAGACACTGGGCTGCCCTCCTGCTGATGACCAACACTCGCAGTGGAGGAGGCCCAACAATAGGTATCCTGTCCCAAGGGGGTGTGACCACCTCCCAGACAGGGTTTAGTGTATTGGGGCTGGGTGGGTGCACTCTTAGAGTGCTTTGAAGTCCTGCACTGGGGGAGCAGAAGGCTCCTCTGTGCATATGCCAGTTCAAACCAGCTCAGGGGCTACCTGCCCCTGCTCTGGCGGGAAACTGGACAAAGGGAAGTGGGTGTACCCACCCACTCCCCTGACCCTCCCATAGGTGGGGTCATAGAGCTAGTCCCTCCCTTCTCTTTAGTATAAGAGGGGGAACCTGTGCATTGCAACCTAGATACCCCTGGACAACGCTCTTAAGAAGAATCCTGGACCTTCGACGTTCCACTACCTCTGGAAGACTGAAGAATCTCCCTTGGAGTCAAGGGGTGACTCCCCTGCTTGGCAGGCACCAAAAACTACAGCGACGGTCAAAAACTACGCCGCTCCCGCTGGAGCCCGAAGTCCCTGCAACCCAGGAAGAGGATTTCCTGACTTCCCCAAGACCCTCGTGAGTCCCCAGCGAAGCTGAGGCAAGTGGACCCCACGAGCGATGAGGAACCGCAGCCCCTGGGTACCGTGCACTATTGTCAAGTGCAACCCCTTCATGACGTTCTACGAACTTGTGCTTTAGACCACGTGTGTTTCCAGCCTCTAGCAGTGATCCCTCCCAAAATCAGAGGCCTACACTGTCCCGAGTGACCGTGGGCCCCTGTTGAGTGAATCCTCCCAAGGCATCTTTGCGATCCCTTGCCAGCCGGCTTGTGGGTCCCCAGAACACTTTTCAACAAAACCAAAGGGCTCCCCTGGTTGCTCCAGGCCTTCCCTGACATACCCTCGCTGGGTAAGTCCCCCAGACCTTGCTGGTCTGCACCATTGACTTTTCCTCATCACCACGAGACTTGCTGCTACCAAGGCTTGTTGGCTCAAATCGAGTCACCGATACCTCAGTTAGCTGCAGACGTCATGGGACACACCGAATCCAGCTCCTGGTCATCATCGACACCGCCTGGACCACGTGGTTGAAGAGTCAAGACACCCGTGAACGACCTGAATCTGTCGACGACGGTGGGCACTCATCTTCCTTGCCCCGGGTCACTGCCAAGTGACTTTGAACACTGTCCCCTCTGCTTTCAGGTCTTCCTCCTTCCGAATCCAGGCTTGGATTCCAACGGACACTTCTTCTGTCGTCGCAAGCAGCAAGTCTTCACTGGCTCCCATTGAAAACGACGCCGCGACCCGACACCAAAGGACACCTATGCACCCGGCTCCCCTGGGTGAGGTAACTTCAGCACTACGGTGCTCCTGTGGGTGTGGGCCCTAGAACTACTTACCCTGTAAGTGGCTTGCTTGTAGCTACCCTAGAAGTGCCCTAAAACTCCTATTTTCCCCGTGCGATTCTCGCACTGGCTCGTACAGGGTTCGCGTCTGTGTTAGACACATCGCGTCCAACTCCCTTGTAACTCTATCAGTATCCGCGTCCTTCGACTTGTACTGACCGATCGGTGTGTTCGCCTCGAACACGCCAGGGACCTGTAACATTGATAACTCAATCGCGTTCTCTCGCATAGACTCGTACAGGACTCGCACCAGTGTCTGAACACCGCGTCCGTCCCCTGTGGGTCTCCTACAACTACCTCTGGTGGTTCTTTGGGGTCCCTCGATTCTATGTGCTCTAGACCACGGTCTAGCCAAGATAAGATTGTGATATTTACCTGTGCTAACTTATTTTGATAAAACATTGACTTGTACATATGTTCCTGACTTCTAATCTCATAAAGAGATTAGTAGAGAGTTGTTTAGTAATAAATACATATATATTTGATATATATACCTGTGTGGTGTCTTTTCATTTGGTGATTCAAGAGATTGTGTGGTAAAACAAGCTGCTTTACATTACTCCAAGACTTAGCCTGAAGGCTGCTCTCAACAGCTACCACTAGGATAGCTTTCTATAAAGGTTGTCTTAAACCTACCTACCATAAGAGTCGAATTGTACTGGTGCAAGGTGTCCACTTTAACTAGTGAACAGCATATACCAGGCCAACTTCTCACATTGGTGGCAGCGGTGGGATTCCAGCTTGCTATTGTTTTACCAGAAAATCTCTATTTGAATTACTAACTGAAAACCACTATAGGTACTCAAGGTACATATAAAGTCAAGCTTAGTATCAATAAGTTCTACTGAACTTAGAGCTGTGTGCCAAGGGATAGCACACCTTTTCTACAGCTCGAGCTAGGATCAGTAGGCCACAAACTAGTGTAGGTAGTACAACACTGCACAACACTAGAATGTCCTTAAGGAAGGCACCCAGTGGATCCACCCAGCTTCAGTATAAGGACATGACTTTCTTTGACTTGAAAGCCATGTGTGCTGAGAGGCACCTGAAGATAGGACAGAGTCCCTCCACACTACACCTGATAGATCTGCTGACAGCAGATGATCTTAGATTAGCTCTAGGAGCTAATGGGTCTGAATCAGGGGGTGGGTCAATTACAGTGTCTGGGTCAGATGATGAACATCAAGTTGACCAGGACTCTGTGATTGTAGGGCCAGGCCCCAAGGGGTCTGAAAAGGACAGAGGAATTCTCCCTAAGAGAACTGACACAGTGGAGGAGAGGCATAGGTCCCTTTCTAGGGACTCTGACTGCTCCTATCACTCTGGCAGAGAATTTGTCCACCAGAGGAACTCCTACTTCCCAAGAAGAGAGACCTCCTCTGAAAGACTGTGCAAGCTGCTGCAGTATGAGGAAGCAAGATTTGCCCTCAAAACCAAGCAGTTGGCATTAGATAAAGAAGCCTTTGAGCTCCAGAGAGCTTCTAGAAAAGAGGGGTTAGAACCCCCTGGTGGCAGCAGCAGTGTCCCTAGAGGCAGAGAATATATTCCAGACCATAGGAACCTGATCAAGGTTGTTCCTCCCTACCAGAGTGGGGATGATATCCATAAGTGGATAACTGCTATGGAAAGGGCCTGTAGAGTACAACAGGTCCCCCAAAAGCAGTGGGCAGCAATCTTGTGGCTCTCCTTTTCAGATAAAGGTAGAGACAAGCTCCTCACTGTTAGAGAAGAGGATGCTGATGACTATGAAGTCCTGAAGAGTGCACTGATAGATGGGTTTGGCTTAACCACTGAGCAGTACAGGTTGAAGTTCAGAGACACCCAGAAGGCACAGACTCAGGACTGGACTGACTTTGTAGATTGTGCAACCAAGGCTCTGGAGGGTTGGCTGGTTGGCAGTAGGGTTACTGATTTCAAGGGATTGTATAATCTAATGATGAGAGAACAGATCCTTAATAATTGCCAGAACCAGTTGTTGCACCAATACCTGGTGGACTCCGATTTGACCTCTCTCCAAGAATTGGGAAAGAAGGCAGACAAGTGGGTCAGAACCAGGGTGAGGCAGAAAACCCAGAACCAAGGGGGTGACACAAAGAAGCAGGATTCTAAGGGCTCTGAGAAAAGTGGGGATAAGTCAAAAGACCAGAAGTCTTCACAAGGGCCCCAAAAATCTGCATCTGGTGGGGAGTCACAATCCATCAAGGGAAAAGGCCAAAAGAAGCCCTGGTGCAAATTCTGTAAACAGAAAGGGCACTGGACTTCTGATTGTACCAAGTCCAAAGACCAAACCACCACCACTCCTGCCCCTAAGGCAACTGTTCCCCCTAGTTCAGCTACTGGTGGAGGTGGTACTCAGAATAAGGGTGTAGTAGGGTTGACCCTGGGTTCTGAAGTGGACTCTGGCCTAGTCAGAGTACCCACGCAGGCAATGCTGATTTGTGATGGAGACATTGACATGTCCTTCCTAGTAAGCCCCAGTAATCTGGGCAAATACAAACAGCAGCCTGTAATAAATGGCAAACAGGCTTTGGCATTTAGGGACACAGGTGCTAGTGTCACCATGGTGGCAGAGGATCTTGTGGACCCTGGACAGATCATCCTGGGTGAAATGTACCAGGTGACCAATGCAAGCAACACCAGGACCAACCATAGTCTGGCAGTTGTGAATTTCTCCTGGGGAGGGGTAACTGGCCTCAAGAAGGTTGTAGTCAGTGCAGACCTCCCTGTAGAATGTCTATTGGGCAATGATCTAGAAACTTCAGCCTGGTCGGAAGTAGAGTTATGGACTCATGCTGAGATGTTGGGCATCCCTGCAGAGGTATTTGCTGTGACCAGGTCACAAGCCAAAATGCATGACACTGAACAAGCTCTGGATCCTGAAATTATGGACCAGGTGCTTCCCAAGAAAAGGAGCAGTAGGGTTAAGGCCGTGCCTTCCACCCTGTCTCAGATCACAGATTCCCCTCTTGAGGGAGGAGAAGCAGATCTTGAAGAAGGATCTGCCCCAGAGGGACTTGAACCTGATCAGTTTGAGTTCTTGGGGGCAGGGGGCCCTTCTAGGGAAGATCTGAGGAAGGAGCAACAGTGCTGCCCCTCTCTTGAACCCCTCAGACAGCAGGCTGCTGCTGAGGCTGCTGGGAGTGCTAGTGGGTCCCATAAAGTTTATTGGGATGAGGGACTCCTATATTCTGAAGGTAGAGATCCAGCCCCTGGAGCCACCAGGAGGTTGGTAATACCTCAGAAGATTAGGGGTTCCTCTTGACCCTAGCACATGACATCCCTTTGGCAGGTCACTTGGGCCAAAACAAGACCTGGGACAGGCTTGTTCCACATTTTCATTGGCCACATATGTCAGAGGACACAAAGGAGTTTTGTCGCTCCTGTGTCACATGCCAAGCCAGTGGCAAGGCAGGTGGCACAACAAAGGCCCCCCTGATACCACTACCTGTGGTGGGGGTACCCTTTGAAAGGGTAGGGATTGACATTGTTGGTCCCCTTGACTCTCAAACTGCATCTGGGCACATATTTATCCTGGTGGTAGTGGATCATGCCACCAGGTACCCAGAGGCAATTCCCCTGAGGACCACCACAGCCCCTGTGGTGGCAAGAGCCCTCATTGGAGTTTTCTCCAGAGTGGGTTTCCCAAAGGAGGTCATCTCTGACAGAGGTACCAACTTCATGTCAGGATATTTGAAAGCAATGTGGAAGGAGTGTGGTGTGACTTATAAGTTCACCACCCCTATCACCCACATTGCAATGGTTTGGTTGAACGCTTCAACAAAACCCTGAAGGGAATGATTAAAGGACTCCCAGAGAAGCTTAGGCGGAAATGGGACCTTCTTCTTCCCTGCCTGTTGTTTGCATACAGAGAAGTTCCACAGAAGGGGTTGGTTACAGCCCATTTGAGCTTCTGTTTGGGCATCCTGTAAGAGGTCCATTATGTTTGGTAAAAGAGGGCTGGGAGTTACCTCTCAAGCCCCACAAACAGGATGTGATGGACTATGTACTTGGTCTCCGCTCCAGGATGGCCGAATACATGAAAAAGGCAACCAGAAACCTGAAGGCCAGCCAAGAATTACAAAAAGCTTGGCATGACCAAAAGGCTGTGCTGTCTGTGTACCAGCCAGGACAGAAAGTGTGGGTGTTGGAGCCTGTGGCCCCAGCAGCCCTCCAAGACAAGTGGAGTGGCCCCCATACAATAGTTGAGCAGAAGGGAGAAGTCACCTATTTGGTGAATCTTGGAACTCCCAGGAGCCCCCTGAGGGTGCTCCATGTCAACAGATTGAAACCATATGTTGACAGGGCTGACATGGGCTTGCTCATGGCAACTGATGAGGAACAGGAGGAGGAGAGTGACCCTCTCCCTGACCTGATCTCACAGAACCCTGATGATGGGTCAGTGGATGGTGTTGCTTTGGCAAGCAGCCTCACTGACAATCAGCAAACTGAGTGCAGACAAGTTCTGCAGCAGTACAGACATATGTTTAGCCTGACCCCTAGTCAGACTACCTGGTGCACCCATGAGGTGGATACTGGAGACAGTCTGCCTGTCAAGAGTAAAATCTACAGGCAACCTGACCATGTTAGGGACTATATCAGGACTGAAGTCCAGAAGATGTTGGAGTTAGGTGTGATTAAGCCTTCAGATAGCCCTTGGGCTAGCCCAGTAGTCCTAGTACCCAAGCCTCATACCCAGGGTGGTAAGAAAGAAATGAGGTTTTGTGTAGACTACAGAGGCCTCAATGCAGTCACCAGGACTGATGCCTATCCCATACCAAGGGCAGATGAGCTGATTGATACTTTGGCCTCAGCCAAGTATCTAAGTACATTTGACCTAACAGCTGGCTACTGGCAGATCAGATTAGCTGATGATGCAAAAGCCAAAACAGCATTTTCGACCCCTGGTGGGCACTACCACTTTGTGGTGATGCCATTTGGATTGAAAAATGCACCTGCCACTTTTCAGAGGTTGGTGAACAAAGTTCTGGCAGGGATGGAAACTTATTGCTCAGCTTATCTAGATGATATTGCTGTCTTTAGTTCCTCCTGGCAGGATCACCTGGTCCACCTCAGAAATGTTTTGGAGGCTCTGCAGAAAGCAGGCCTCACTATCAAGGCCACTAAGTGCCAGATAGGGCAGAGTCAGGTTGTGTACCTGGGCCACCTTGTAGGTGGAGGCCAGGTTCAGCCTTTACAGAGCAAGATCCAAACCATAATGGAATGGGTTGCTCCAATCACCCAGACCCAGGTGAGAGCCTTCTTAGGCCTGACTGGGTACTATAGGAGGTTTGTGAAGGGATATGGATCTATAGTGACCCCCTTGAATGATCTAACCTCAAAGAAAATGCCAAAAAGGTTCAGTGGACAGCTAGCTGTCAGAAGGCATTTGAAGACCTAAAGCAGGCCATGTGCACTGCCCCCATCTTACAGAGTCCAGACTACACCAAAAAGTTCATTGTCCAAACAGATGCTTCTGAGCTGGGTGTGGGAGCTGTACTGTCTCAACTGAATGATGAAGGTCAAGACCAGCCAGTAGCTTTCATTAGCAGAAGGCTGACCCCTAGAGAGAAACGTTGGTCAGCTATAGAGAGGGAGGCCTTTGCTGTGGTGTGGGCCCTGAAGAAGCTGAGGCCATACTTGTTTGGCACTCACTTCATAGTTCAGACTGACCTCAAGCCTCTCCTATGGATTAAACAGATGAAAGGTGAAAACCCAAAACTTTTGAGGTGGTCCATTTCCCTACAGGGGATGGACTATACAGTGGAATATAGTCCTGGGACCCAACATGCCAATGCAGATGGACTCTCAAGGTATTTCCACTTACAGCACGAAGACTCAACTGGTCAAGGTTAGTTTAGTGTCCCTGCGTTTGGGGGGGGGTTGTGTAGGAGAGTAGGATCTGCGTCTTATGTTGCCCCCACTTTTTTCTGATGTTTACACTGGTTTCTGGCTATAGTCTGGCTGGGACCCTGCCAATCAGGGCCCCAGCCTCTCTGTTCTCTCTAAACGACTTGGAGTGCACTCTAGGTGCACTAGTGATTGGATACTGTGGTACCTTATGAGTCCCTAGTATATGGTACCTTAGGTACCAAGGGCATAGGTACTTCACAGGCCTACCAGGGGCTGAAGCATGTATTATGCCACCCCTGGGAAGCAGACTAAATCTGACACCACAGGTCTGTTACTGCAGCCTGGGTAAGGTGGTGCCGGCACCCCTTACTGTGATATAGGCTACCTATATCACTACATAGATACACACATATAAACCTATAAGTCACTCCTCTGGCAGGCCTTATCAATCCTGAAGGCAGAGTGCTTGGTTCCTATGTGAGAGGGTGCCCCTGCATGAGCAGAGCCCCTCTGCAGCATTCGGAGACCCTTCTCTGAGGCTGTTTGTAGTGCAGCCTGACCATATACTCTTAAGCGCATTATAACCTCGCGTTAAATGCTAACTTTGGGATGGCTGCACGGAAACATGTCGTGTTTGGTGTCATACATCTTGGAATACTACCCCCCGCCAGTTCTGGCGGCGGGGGTAGCATTCCAACCTTCTAGAGGGATAGACATGTACCTACTGTGGAAACGCGGTAGAATCCTGAAGAGCCCTGGCATCACAAAATGGATGCCACCAGTCACAGACACTGGGCTGCCCTCCTGCTGATGACCAACACTCGCAGTGGAGGAGGCCCAACAATAGGTATCCTGTCCCAAGGGGGTGTGACCACCTCCCAGACAGGGTTTAGTGTATTCGGGCTGGGTGGGTGCACTCCTAGAGTGCTTTGAAGTCCTGCACTGGGGGCGCAGAAGGCTCCTCTGTGCATATGCCAGTTCAAATCAGCTCAGGGGCTACCTGCCCCTGCTCTGGCGGGAAACTGGACAAAGGGAAGTGGGTGTAGCCACCCACTCCCCTGACCCTCCCATAGGTGGGGTCATAGAGCTAGTCCCTCCCTTCTCTTTAGTATAAGAGGGGGAACCTGTGCATTGCAACCTAGATACCCCTGGACAACGCTCTTAAGAAGAATCCTGGACCTTCGACGTTCCACTACCTCTGGAAGACTGAAGAATCTCCCTTGGAGTCAAGGAGTGACTCCCCTGCTTGGCAGGCACCAAAAACTACAGCGACGGTCACAAACTATGCTGCTCCCGCTGGAGCCCGAAGTCCCTGCAACCCAGGAAGAGAATTTCCTGACTTCTCCAAAGCCATCGTGAGTCCCCAGTGAAGCTGAGGCAAGTGGACCCCATGAGCGATGAGGAACCGCAGCCCCTGGGTGCCATGCACTATTGTCAAGTGCAACCCCTTCATGACGTTCTACGAACTTGTGCTTTGGACCACATGTGTTCCCAGCCTCTAGCAGTGATCCCTCCCAAAATCAGAGGCCTACACTGTCCCGAGTGACCGTGGGCCCCTGTTGAGTGAATCCTCCCGAGGCATCTTTGCGATCCCTTGCCAGCCAGCTTGTGGGTCCCCAGAACACTTTTCAACAAAACTAAAGGGCTCCCCTGGTTGCTCCAGGCCTTCCCTGACATACCCTCGCTGGGTAAGTCCCCCAGACCTTGCTGGTCTGCACCATTGACTTTTCCTCATCACCACGAGACTTGCTGCTACCAAGGCTTGTTGGCTCCAATCGAGTCACCGACACCTCAGTTAGCTGCAGACGTCATGGCACACACCGAATCCAGCTCCTGGTCATCATCGACACCGCCTGGACCACGTGGTCGAAGAGTCAAGACACCCGTGAACGACCTGAATCTGTCGACGACGGTGGGCACTCATCTTCCTTGCCCCGGGTCACTGCCAAGTAACTTTGAACACTGTCCCCTCTGCTTTCAGGTCTTCCTCCTTCCGAATCCAGGCTTGGATTCCAAAGGACACTTCTTCTGTCGTCGCAAGCAGCAAGTCTTCACTGGCTCCCATTGAAAATGACGCCGCGACCCGACACCAAAGGACACCTATGCACCCGGCTCCCCTGGGTGAGGTAACTTCAGCACTACGGTGCTCCTGTGGGTGTGGGCCCTAGAACTACTTACCCTGTAAGTGGCTTGCTTGTAGCTACCCTAGAAGTGCCCTAAAACTCTTATTTTCCCCGTGCGATTCTCGCACTGGCTCGTACAGGGTTCGCGTCTGTGTTAGACACATCGCGTCCAACTCCCTTGTAACTCTATCAGTATCCACGTCCTTCGACTCGTACTGACCGATCGGTGTGTTCGCCTCGAACACGCCAGGGACCTGTAACATTGATAACTCAATCGCGTTCTCTCGCATAGACTCGTACAGGACTCGCACCAGTGTCTGAACACCGCGTCCGTCCCCTGTGGGTCTCCTACAACTACCTGGGGTGGTTCTTTGGGGTCCCTCGATTCTATGTGCTCTAGACCACGGTCTAGCCAAGATAAGATTGTGATATTTACCTGTGCTAACTTATTTTGATAAAACATTGACTTGTACATATGTTCCTGACTTCTAATCTCATAAAGAGATTAGTAGAGAGTTGTTTAGTAATAAATACATATATATTTGATATATATACCTGTGTGGTGTCTTTTCATTTGGTGATTCAAGAGATTGTGTGGTAAAACAAGCTGCTTTACATTCCTCCAAGACTTAGCCTGAAGGCTGCTCTCCACAGCTACCACTAGGATAGCTTTCTATAGAGGTTGTCTTAAACCTACCTACCATAAGAGTCGAATTGTACTGGTGCAAGGTGTCCACTTTAACTAGTGAACAGCATATACCAGGCCAACTTCTCACACCTAAGCATTGAGCTTTTGGCCCCAAACAAGGCCCCAGGCCCTGACGGCATTCCTCCGGATCTCTTTCGTGACAACCCAGGGGTCTGGGCCCCCCTACTAACCCAAGTCCTAAACGCGGCAGCCTTGAAAGAGACATTGCCCTCCTGGTCCACCGCCACTATAGTGCCAATTTTCAAAAAAGGAGATAAGGATAAGCCGCAATCTTACCGTCCAATCTCCCTTATCGATGTTGCAGTTAAGGTCTATCTAGATTGTCTATGTGGGCCACAGATAACCATATCTTATCGGAAGTCCAATTTGGTTTTCGTGAAGGCTTATCAACATCGGATCAATGCCTCAATCTGTATCTTCTGATTTCCAAGTATACTGTGGCCCAATTGGGCGCCATGTATTTGGCCTTTATGGACCTTACGTCCGCATTCGACCGGGTAAACCAGTCTAAGTTATGGGACATTTTAACCTCATTGGGAGTGGATCCTCATATTGTACATCTACTGACATCACTCCATGCCCACACATCGGCGGCAGTGAGAGTCTCACACGAGGGAGATCTTACCAATCACTTGAATTGTACACGGGGGTGCGTCAAGGGTGTATCTTAGCTCCTTTTTTATTTTCAGTCTATATTAACGACCTCGAGGCAGCACTCCTGGCCCTTCAGTCAGACTCCCCTAGAGTAGGTAGGAGAGTTATGCCTTGCCTACTCTATGCAGACGATGCGGTGCTCATGGCCCGTACGGGCCGGGGCCTGCAGGTCCTAATAGACGATTTTGTGGCATTTATGGACAGGCTGGACCTGTCAGTGAATTATACCAAGTCGTATGTACTAGTGGTGGGCCCACCTGGGCTCCGGTCAAAATGCTTTAAAGCCGGTAATCATACCCTTGGAAAGGTCCCGGCTTTTCCCTATCTGGGAGTGTTATTTGATGATAAGCTACAGTGGGAAGCCCTCTTAGAAGGGAAGTTGAACGAGCTGAATAAATCCCTGGGAGCCATCACTAGTTTTGCGAGTAGATTGGGTTCAAGGGCACCGGAGGTTATTTTAAAACTTTATACGTCCAAAGGCATCTCAAGAGTAGTATATGGTTGTGAAATCTGGGGGTATGTGTCCCCACACAGGTTACAGGTGGCAGAAAATAAATTCCTGCGCCGGATTCTACGAGTTCCCCAAGGTACGCCAGTTTGGACTGTACATGAAGAGCTAGGGGTTGGTTTCCTGGTGGACCAAGTGGCAATTAAACCCCAGGTGTGTTGGATAAAGAACTGGACCTCCGATCATAAGAATTTAAATCGCATGATTGTATCGGACTGTTTGAAATTGGAGCATGGTAACAAAATACCTTCGATACATTATGTAAAGGAGTCTTTTCAGGCTGTAGGTAGGCCAGACATATTTTTTGCACATGACACTTTAAGTAAGGTGGACGTTAAAATCACAAAAGACTTACACCACAAATTTTTAACTGCGAACAGTGAAAATCTTGAGCTCACCAAATCCTCAGTTAGGGCATATGCAATGTTAAAATCGGTCCCGGGCATTGAACCGTACTTCCTGGCCTTAACTAGTGGTCACAATAGATTTTTAATCACGCGTTTTAGATTCAATCAGCTCCCCATATCTTAGCATCCCCGGTGGGTTTCTATCCCTCACCAGATCATCGAGGTCCCTGTGGCTGCGATCTCCGATCTCCTCAGGACACGTTACATTTTATTCTATTGTGCAAATATTTTTCACTCCCCAGAAAACGTTTCCTCCGGCCCCTGTTAAAATGCATGACGTTCAGGCACGCTAAAGTGGCCCTTCTGCATTTACAGCTGTTACCTAACCCTTTCACACTGTGCAGTGCTAAGTTTCCTGCGGGCCGCTTATAAATCTAGATTATCTAGAATCGATTGATTCTGTGCTGCTGGTTTTTATTCATTCGTATTGTTTTAAATTTTACTATATCATTATGAACTGTGTGCTTATTTATTATATGATGTACTGTATCTTTTATGGTTGCCTTGCAGCCGAATAAAGAAATATATATATATAAATATAGGTTAATTACTTTATTATTAGTTGATAGTAGTAACAGTTTTTAATTTAAAAATAAGTTTTAATTGTGTTTTATTATTTTATAGTTTAATTTAGGTGTGTGTTGTGGATATTATAGTGTTAACGTGTGTGTAGTCAATTAATGTTTATTAGTTTTTTTATTAATAGTATTTTTTAATTGATTATTAATTATGTTAATTATGGAAGTAAATTTAATTTAAAATGTTGAAGTGTTTTGTTTTTGGTGTGGTGTTATTGGGTAGGAAATAAAATAAATACCTGTATGCATTAATTCATTTTTTTGTTTATAAATATTTTCTAGATTAATTATTTTTATTTTCTATTTATTTATTTTATTTCATATAATTATTGTAGGTTTTTATTATATTTAATTAAAATTATAATATGTTTTCTTGTTATATATTTAATATATTTGATTTTTCATTTTTTAAATATTTTTTATTTATTTCTATGATTTTTTTTAATTATTAATATTTTTTTTTTAACTGAGTGTGAATAGTCATTTTTGTCTCTCTGCTATCCAACACTTTCCCTACTGTTGCACTCATTGGAGTGGGAATAGTAATTTTAACCTCTTTGCTACCCAACACTTTCCCTACTGTTGCACTCACCGTAGTGGGAATAACAAATGTTGCCCCTTCGCTATCCAACCCTTATCCTACTGTTGCATTCAGTGGAGTGGGAATAGTAATTTTTATCCCTCCGCTATCCAACACTTTCTCTACTGTTGCAGTCTTTGGAGTGGGAATAGTAATTTTTGCCCCTCCGCTATCCAACACTTTCCCTACTGTTGCTCTCACTGGAGTGGGTATAGTAAATTTTACCCCTCCTCTATCCAACACTTTCCCTACTGCTGCTCTCACTAGAGTGGGAATAGTAATTTTTACCCCTCCGCTATCCAACACTTTCCCTACTGTTGCACTCACTGGAGTTGGAATAGTAAATTTAATTCCTCCGCTATTCAACACTTACCCTACTGTTGCACTCACTGGAGTGGGAATAGTTATTTTTACCCCTTTGCTATCCAACATTTTCCCTACAGTTGCACTGATTGTATTTGTGAAATTTAAGTTTAAATATCTTTTTGATAGTTTAATGTTTTAATTTATTTTAGATTTTTGTTTCTTTATATTTTGAATCATTAATATATATTTTTATATTTTATCATATTTTAAACTTTTAACATAAATTAAAAATAATAGTTTAATAATTTGTTTAAAGTAAATATATATGTATAAATTATTATGTTTGTGTGTTTATTATTTTTATTAACTTTATTTGTTATATTTTATTAAAATGTATATTAAATGTATTTTATTTTGTTAAAATTATATTTAATACTTAATATATATTATTTTTTTATATTTATATAAAAGTCGATATTTTATGCATCTATATTTTTTACATCAATATTTTAGTCAATATTTTTGTACTTACCTGTTTAAGTATAGGAGTCGATATTTTTGTTGTCTATATTCTTTACTCAATATTTTTAACATCGATATTTTTTACATCGATGTTGTGTCAGTGAACCCCAAGTTGTAAAAACAGCTTCTCTGATCGGGATGCTAAAATTATCTTGTAGACAGATCGGTGTGCCCAGTGAATCTCATAATGGTTGAAAATTACTATAAAATGGGTTAGCTGTCATTCATCTAATGTCACTTCACAAACACGTAGCATCATATGACTATTTCAGTCTAACTTTCTTTAAATATTTTGTGGTGGAGAATTTAAATGAAAAAAAATCCTCATCTAAAGTGTTTATAAAAGTGGCATGTAGGGGGATGATTGTGCTATTCTCTCTAATTCCACATTTAAAATTACCTGTACTTTGGAAACTTGAGCTCATTACAATGAAGCAGAATACATTCATATAAAAACATATATCTGGGACGAATTAGATTTATTGTACCATAAATAGAAAGTGGCAGATATACCGGCATTTCAGAATGTTGTTCAACTTTTTTTTGTTAACCTTAGATTAACAGAAAAATTATTACTCAGTGATACATCTGCCCTAGTTAGAGAGTCAGGAGCTTACCTGAGGTTTTGTGTGGACTGAAGATGAAGGAGAGCACTTCATCTTTGCAGGCAACGAGTTCAGAGACACAACGTTCAGCACATTGCCCAACATTCATATCGTCTGTTCCGATTTAAGGTCTCTGCACCTGGTCGGGAGTTCAGCGAGCCGTTTGTGGAGCAGAGCCAGAATTGCGTAGCAGGATCACAGAGAATGGTGCTGGGTCAAACTTGAACTTCTTTTTAGAAACAGGTAAATACCATGAATTCCAGAAGGGGGACATGAAGGAGCCATATAATTTGCCTGTCACAATGTAGGGATCAGCTCAAAGGATGATTACTGATGTTTCCAATCCAATATCCAAGAAATAGGATATTTTTCCTGTGATGTCACTTCTTCTTTGAACCATGCATAAGAGAAGAGTGTTTTAGAATGCTTTTGTGCCCTTATTTTCATTGTGATCTTGCCCCTTGATTTAATTACTGCCCCTGATTTTTGCACCTTGTGTTTTTTTCTGCTGTTGGGTTTTACCTCTGTATTCTGCAAGCTCTGTCTCCTCCCTGATGTCAGGATGAGTTTGGTGCTGAGTTAATATCTTCCGTATTGATCTTTATCTTCAGTCAATCTGGTAAAAGATTGCCAAGAAGGATTTTTATCATTTTGTGTGATTTGTTTCCTAACTGTGCCCCTCTTAAGGAGACACCTTTCATATATATAATTCTGTGCATTGTGGCACTGTAGCTACTAGGAGAGGTCGCTCTATATTTGGCAGATCCAGAAGAGTATTCTTCAGACCACCCAAGCTTCTAGTCATTGACAGGTAGGCAAGTTGTAATTCGTATACCCAAGTATCTCATATGTTCTACCGTATTGCATAAAGAATGGTCCATGTTCCAGTTTCAGACCACCAACTTTCAGTTTATCTTTATTAGTTTGATATGCTTTTCTGGGTTAGAGGTATAGATCAGCAGATCAACAGCAAACATGTTGAGTTTATTTGCATAGCACAGGCATCTAAATAGAGTTATTTGTGCATATTGTCTAATATTTTGAGTCAAAGAATCAATATGACAATCAAATGAGCAGGGAGGAAAGAAGCACCCTTATTTTGCATATCTGGAAATTTTGGATTTGGAAGTCAGATGTTTAATTATAAACATGTTTGCATATGATGAGCTATATATAGTATGCATTCCCTATATTAATTTGTGGCTAACAACACACACCTTTAGTGTATCTACTTGGGTCATTTGATTTTTTGGAATGAGAGTAATAGAGACCTGACACTATGGGGCCGATTCCGATTCCGGCCGGAAATCTCTCCGACCGAGCCGGACCCGGAGAGAATTCCGACCGAATCGGACCCTAGCAGTCCGACCGAACGAGTACGATGCGCACGCATGCCATCGGACTCGAGTCGGTCGGACTCCCATTGAAGTCAATGGGAGCCTGTCGTACAACGCGTACGCGGGCTCCCATTGACTCAATGGGTGCGAGGCGGACAAGGGCGCCCCCTACAGCGTGTACGCGTCCAAGCGCATCGCGGCGTACATGCACAGGGAGCGCGTACAGGGGGGTCCGACGCGGACCCCCAAAGTCCGGCTCCAACAGCTTTTTCGAGCCGGACGGCGCGAGTCGGTCGGACTGCTCGCGGCGCGCATCGTACTTACCCGGCCGGGAAACGTCTCCATAGCGCGGTGCGAGTCGTGTCCATGCGAGTCGGTCAGAGCGTGTTGAAGCCGCGTTCGAGTCGGTCGGCGATTTCGCGGGTGCTTGCATCGTACTCACTCGGCCGGACCCGCGTACGATTCGGTCGGGAAACAGGGCTCCGAATCGGATCCGGTGAATCCAAATCCGATTCGGAGCACTACCGGCCGAGATCGGAATCGGCCCCTATGAGTCCTGGAGCACCACTTACAAGAAAAAGTTGTTTAAAACTCTAGTCATTGTCTCTATAGTTTAATCTACCAAATGCTCCATAGGATCAAAAAGGTTTCCCATTTTTCAAGTTTGTGATGTTTTCCTTAACCTCCTCTTCAGTGATAAAATATTATAACTGTTCATGTTGTTCAGTGCTTAGCTGCAGCAGATTTAGGCTACTGAGTACATTTGCTGCTTCTTTTTTGCCCAGTTGCAGATCTTCAACAAACAGGACATGACTGCCCAAGTCAACACAGTGGTGTCGGCCTGCTTCAACACACTAAGGATGCTGAAGAAAATCTTCAAGTGGCTACCAGTCAACACCAGGAAAACAATCACCTAAGCCCTCATCACCAGCGGACTAGACTATGGAAACACCCCGTCACAGATTTACAAAGTCCGTGTGTTACCATTGCATCATGCAAGGTGGTGCAAGGCAACGCAAGGGCTTTAGTGAGATTTACTAAGCCACGAAAAGCCATCTGCTTAGCTCTGCATGGCTTAGTTCAATCGGTCTTTATTTCAATTCAAAGAATCATAAAAGAACATATTTAAAAACAAAAAACTATTTCACTAAAAAGTGAGATGCACAGAAGTTATACAAGTTAAAAATATTCAGTTTGTCTGGGGACTTTTACTGCATACGTCATCTTGGTTTAATATAAATGTAAAGTGCAAGTGTGTGCTAGGTTGACACAGTCCAGCAAGACACGTAGTTAGAAATTATACTAAAAAGATAAAAGATACAATAATACATTTCACTAAGTACCGGTAGATTTCACTCTGGATGATTTAAATTCATTTAGATGGTGCTAGACTAAGGGGGTCACAAGATATTTGGATTCAAGCGTGATCACTTTTCGGAAACAATTGATAGAGCATGATTATAATATGGTTACAATAAAATGTAAGCCCTCTCATTTTTCTTAGGTAGCCAGAAGCCAGCAGGAATCTACTAACACCAAATACAATGGGTTGTGAGCTATCTGATTTTAATATTCTCAACGCCTCTTGATGTTTCCTGGTTTTCAAGTTCTGGCACAGCGGCTTAATCCATTTTCTTCTAGGAACCGCATATACTGGACAAAAAAATAAAATATGTGCAATGTCTTCATTTGTGCCCAATAAACAGAGGGTGCGCTTAGGGTCCCTTCCCGTAGCCTGTGACGTAGCCCACTTGGCTGTAAAGGAGCTTATCTGCAGCGTCTTGTATCTAAATTTCAAATAAAGTGTCTTTGCTAACTTGGGTTCAATCTCATCCAAACATTGCTCAAAACTCAGTACCATTCTGATAGACAGAAATTGTGTGGTAAGTCTCCCTGATGTGCAATCTAAAGTGACTCTGTGCAAGATAAAATTCCAATAAATGTGCTTGATCTCACTCTTTGAATTTGGCGTCAGTAGGCTGGGGTTTACCCAAAACCTACTCAGGCCCAACTCCAAGAGCCATTTTCGCATGTGGGCGAACCAAGGGAAGGTAAGGTGGACATTAAGCTCCAATAATTCACGCAATGTCTGCCTGTATGTTTTTAACTCTTCAGTGGTCCAGAGTCTGACCCAATAGGACAAAGATCTCCATATAGCTAAGTGTTCCAATCTTTTGATGCCAATGTCATACGTTAACGGAATCACTGGGGTATTTTGTGGGAGTGACGTAAACATACTCATAATTTTATTTTCCCCAACTATTAAGGGATTTAAGTTTTCGCCACCCCGTAGCTCTGACCCATAAAGTGCAGCAGTTTGGGCCCTGGATTTATAAACCTCCAGAGACGGAGTGATAGCCTTTGACACAGTAGATTGTTGTTTCTTAGCTATAGGGACAGAGTTTTGTAGTAGAATTGCCCTAGTCTTGTTTATTTGTGGCTTCCACAACAGTTTTGAATCAAGCGTAACGCCCAGATAAATAAAGTTGGAAACACACTCCAATGGCGCTTGGTTCAAGACTATTTTATTTTTAAAGCTTTTCTGTGGTCTGATAGCCATGTATTTAGTCTTGGTGGGGTTTATTTCAAGGCCCTTTAGTCTGCAGTAATTGCTGAGGATGTCAAGTAAGTTTTGTAACCACCTAGGGGTCTGGGATAATAAGATTGTATTGTCAGCAAACGTTAGGGCGCAAATATGAGCCCCTCCAAGCTTAGGTGCGTCATGGGAGGAATTTTGCAAATGCACGACTAAATCATTTACATATAGTAGAAACAGGGTAGGTGCCAGTACACAGCCCTGCTGCACACCCCACCTGACAGGAATCTCCTCTGTAAGCTCCCCCCGTGCCCCAGCGTACCTTGGCGAAGTTACCTTCATGGAGCCTTACAATCTGTTTTAAAATCTCCTCTGGCACTCTCTGTAGGCGTAAGGTTTCCCATAAAAGATTTCTTGGGATTGAATCAAATGCTGTTTTCAAATCAATGAAAGCAACATATAAATGTCCAAGTTTTAACCGTGTATACTTCCAGGTTAGACATAAGAGTCTAAAAACGTCCTCAATTGTACTTGTTTTTAGTGTGAAGTCAGCCTGGCAGGGTGAAAGTACATCATTCTCCTGTATCCAGTCATTTAACTTGCCCAGAATTGGCTTTGCATAGACTTTTTGGATGGTATCTATCAGGCTTATAGGCCTATAATTAGCAGGGTCATCCCTTCTGCCCTTTTTGTAAATAGGGACTACCTCTGCCCCATTCCAGGATTCAGGGATGGGCTCCCCCCTAGATACTGCATTATTTAAGAGGTTCACGTAAGGCACCCACACTTCTGGAGCATGTTTCAAAAGGTCCCCTGGTATCCTATCTTGGCCAGGCGCCTTTGCTAGTTTAATGGCAGCTATGGCTGATGCAGTGTCTTTGATGCTAAACTGAAGTGGTGAGTTTTGTTAGAAGCTAGAGGCCCCTCTGTGAAAACAATAGTGTCTATACCAGGCTCCCCAAACATGGCGTACAAGTTGGAGAAGAGCCTATGCCAAGTACAAGGGTCCAAAAAGTGATCTGTGTCAGTCTTGCCTATCTTGCTACCATGTGCTATTATTCTCCAGAACATGGACTGGTCCTTAGATTTTGCGGCAGTAATAAGGTCACCCCAGTTGGTGTCTTCCCAATTTCTTAGTGCTGCTTTCTGCACTTTTTTATATTCTGCTCTTTGATTTCTAATCTGGTTTATGTTTTTGGCCTTAAGGGCCAGTAAAAGCCGTAGTTTGGCTGACAAGCATTCTTTGTTAAACCCAGGGTTGAAAGATTGAGGGGCCGATTCCGATTCGGGTCGGAAAACGTACCGACCGACTCGGTCCGGGAATAAAGTCCGACCGACACGTACCGGCGCCGTACGACCCTGGTAGTACGATGAAATGCATGTGAAATCAGACCGACTCGGACGGAATACAAAACGACCGACCGAGCCGGACGGAAACAAGCCATCCGGCCGGGAAATCACGCGAAACGAACCGACCGACACGCACCCGGATTGAACCCGAACGAAACGTACCCGCGAACTCCGACCCGCGTAGTACGATGCTGTGCGTGCAAAACACGACCGACTCGCACGGAGCACAAGCCGTACGACCGACACGCATACAAAACCCAGCCGAAGCAGCCCAATACTACGCGACCGACTCGTACGCCGCATATGAAACCTAGCTGACACACAGCGGGAACGAGTCGGACAAGATCGCACCAGACAACTGCAGCGTCCTACTCGGACACAAGAACGACTCCTACATGCACCAAAAACACCAAGGAAAAATTAGAAAAAAAGGGCCAAACAAGCAACTACAAAGCCAATAAATACAGGGAGGAAAAAAAAAATGGAACAAGGACACACCTCCAACTCCACCTACATAAAGGCCACAAATTCCTACCATGATCCTTTGTAAATTCCACTGACCTGCCAGCACACAACACCATCACACAGCAACCACAGACACACACACAGCTCATACATCACACAAGCCACACACCATTACCACACCTACAAATAGCACCCTCACACACACCCAGCTAAACCTACACTCACACACCCCCACTTGCACACACACACATCAATCACCACCACCACCCATCACCATGCCCCCAAAGAAGAACCATAAGTTCCTAGATAGTGAATTGGAAGTCCTGGTAGACGAGATCCTGAGGGTAGAGCCACAGTTGTTTGGTACATTGGTACAACAGACCCCCATGTCGCAGAAAATCAAGATGTGGGCGAGGATTGTCGACAGGGTGAACGAACAATCACCATGTTTGCGCACAAAGGAAGACATCCAGAACAGGTGGTATGATGTGCGCAGGAGGGTCCGGGACCTACTCAAAAAGGACTACCTCCTCAGCCAGCACACCGGCAGTGACCCTCCTGCAAAACCAGTATACCTCAGGCCCTGGGAGGAGAAGGTGCGGGCCATCCTACCACCAGTGAGCGTGTACGGACTAACAGACATCCCAGAGCCTGGTGAGTACACAACTAATATACACAATATGGTGTGACAACACATACACATCACAGTCAAGGGGATAGGCAAACCATGCACCCTCAGCAAATACACAGCAACCAAAAGATATTCATCCCAAGATGTGAATGCTAGTCAGACAAACACAATACCTCCCATCTCATAGTGATATGTAACTGTGTCATGACATGTACAAACCTAACAACAAATACAGCAAGGCAGTGGCACAAATAGAACCAACAAACACTCCCAGATATTTAAACACCACTAGAACACCACCTCACAGGGAAGCTCACTGAAAGGAAGGAAGTCTGTGTATGCTGGTCAAGTCAGTGTAGCCAATAGCATGATGGGAGTGGTAGTCACAGATATTGGTCACACCCACAATTGGCCCATCAACACCACTCTGAACCATGCTGACATCAAAGGGAGTGGAAAACAACTGACAAGATGGTTGACACTGGGTACTGCTGGGGGGAGCACAAGGCCCTGCTGGGAACTGTACAACAACCAACAGCAGGACACCACTGACTGACATCCTGAAAGACAACTTGCACTCCCTGCAATGGAAGCACGTTCCATGGTGGGATATCTGGCTATGTGGGAAGGAGGACTCACAGCACTGACCATAGTTACAAGCACCTCCACTCACACACACCCTCAACACTAACTCCACATAACCCACCTGGGAGAATGCAATGCCTCACATCCTAACTGAAGATCCCACAAAGAACCACCACCCTGGGTTATGCTGTGTGAAGCACAGGGACACTCTTGGGACTTGTAGCCAAACAACTGCCAGGACAACACTCCCAGCCATCCTGTCAGCATAGGCACCCCACCCCACAGGGAAGCAGAGTCAAAAGGAAGGAAGGATGGGCATGCTGGGAAGGGGGGTGGAGGCAATAGCATGATGGGAGTGGTAGTCACAGATCAACATCTCACACCCACATGGCCCAGCAAGTTAGCACTGAAGCATGCACACCTCACAGGGAGTCAAAAGCCACTTCAAAGATGTCTGACACGGGCCACAGCTGTGGGGAGCACAAGGCCCTGCTGGGAACTGGGCACCAACAAACAACAGGACCACACTGCCAGCCATCTTGCCATTGCTGTCACACTCACACACAGTGAAGTCCACTCAAAAGGAAGGAAGTATGGGCATGCTGGGAAGGGGGGTGTAGGCAATAGCATGATGGGAGTGGTAGTCACAGATGTTGGTCAGCCTCACAATTGGCCCATCAACACCACCCTGAACCATGCTCACATCACAGGGAGTGGAAAAGGACTCACAAGATGGCTGACACTGGGTACTGCTGGGGGGAGCACAAGGCCCTGCTGGGAACTGTGCAACAACCAACAGCAGGACACCACTGACTGACATCCTGAAAGACAACTTGCACTCCCTGCAATGGAAGCACGTACCATGGTGGGATATCTGGCTGGGTGGGAAGGAGGACTCACAGCACTGACCATAGTTACAAGCACCTCCACTCACACACACCCTCAACACTAACTCCACATAACCCACCTGGGAGAATGCAATGCCTCACATACTAACTGAAGATCCCACAAAGAACCACCACCCTGGGTTATGCTGTGTGAAGCACAGGGACACTCTTGGGACTTGTAGCCAAACAACTGCCAGGACAACACTCCCAGCCATCCTGTCAGCACAGGCACCCCACCCCACAGGGAAGCAGAGTCAAAAGTAAGGAAGGATGGGCATGTTGGGAAGGGGGGTGGAGGCAATAGCATGATGGGAGTTGTAGGCACAGATATTGCTCACCCTCACAATTGGCCCATCAACACCACTCTCAACCATGCTCACATCACAGGGAGTGGAAAAGAACTCACAAGATGGCTGACACTGGGTACTGCTGGGGGAGCACAAGGCCCTGCTGGGAACTGTGCAACAACCAACAGCAGGACACCACTGACTGACATCCTGAAAGACAACTTGCACTCCCTGCAATGGAAGCACGTACCATGGTGGGATAACTGGGCTGGGGGGAGAAGGAGGCCCGGATGGCAAGCAAATACCACCAATGCTGGTCATGCACACACCTCAACATTCACATTGACATGCCACAAGTTGGCAGGACAATGTGCTACACCAATATCACTCTCTGACTGTCACAATTTAGGAGAATGCAATGTCCAGGCCCACATCCAGAGGTACAGTCACAACTGTCAGGTGTTTGAACAATTGATGCCAGTAGAAACATAACATACAATGTGTGTCTCTCCCCAAAACAGGTGATGATGGGGACACAGCAGCAGACGAGGAGGAGTCCCTGTCCCAGGCTCCAGGGAACACTGAGCTCACTGGTGTCGATCAGCCTCTGCACTTCTCGGATGGCGAAGAACCAGCTGGTCCCTCCGGTGTGAGTCATCATGCAGCACCAGCAGGACCAACATCTGCACCCCCTGCACCCACCCCTCCAACAACTGCCAACACACAGGCCACCCCTGCCAACACGGACATACCAAGGAACACAGATGACAACAGCGCAGGGACCCAGACCCAAACTGGAGCTGGTGACAACGAGCCCAGGAATAACACCCAAGTGGGCCCACTGTCACCTGTGCGTGCCACCGCAGGTCCTGCACATGTCGCCAGGGGTGGTGGGAGGGGTGGTAGACATAGGTCGCTCTTTGCAGAGTGGTCTGGACTGCATGATGACCCACAACTGGCACGCATCGCGGATGCGTACCAGACTAGCACCGAAGAGGTCAGCCAGGTAGTGGGGATCCTCAAGGACATACAACAGCAGCAGGCTGCCCATCATGCCCGCTTGGACTCCCACATGTCCCGTGTCGAGACACACATGTCACGTGTCGAGACACATGTCTGGCATGGAGTCCAAGTGGGACACATTGGAACAACTGACAGCGGTGCATAGGGACATACTCACATGCCTCCGCCAGATCAGCACCAACATGGCCACACCTCCCTGTGTGCCCACAACATCTGCTGCTGTAACAACTGCAAATGCCACAGGGAGGGAGGAGGACTCTGGCAGAGAGTCCCCTGCACCGCCGCAGCCTGCACCTGAGGATCCCCCCCCCCCAAGAAGAGGGGCCGTCCGAGGAGGCCAAACTGAGAGGCCGATGGTCATCTACATCCCCAGGAAGCCAACACCTGTTCTGGAACTTTTCCTCTGTGTGCAAACTGCACGCCCTGTCGAAGCTAACCCAACTCTCCCACATGACATGGGGAGCTCTAGTTGGCCAAATTCATCAGATGACTGTGGACTTTACTCTGGACATCTCAGCTACCAAGACTTCCAAATCACATGGGAACTTTGGATTCCAATTTCTATGTACAGCACCCACCATCCTGTGCACCATTCTCACACCTGTATGTAAATAAACTCACCAATACACCATATCTGCCTCTGTTGTGATTCCAACGTGCTCTCTGTCATGGAGATGGTGATCAGAAAAATGACACTGTGCATGCTAACTGCTACAGCAAGTCCAACACCGTCATGTCAGTCATGGCGACGTGACACATATGAGGGAGACACACCACTAGGGACACACAACACATACACACCAGGGCCATCAGACTCATCACCTATACTGATGTTGCAACTAAATACAGTGGAATGCACAGACACGCCACCTATTCACAGTCTGTCAACTAGACTACAGGTGCAGTAAGCAAATGTCAGTCAGATGTGTGACCACAGACAACGCACATCCCAAAGTGAAGCACAGGTTTATTACACATTTGCAACATGTTGTTTCCACTACAAATGCTAGCTAATCCAACCTGGCTGTGGCCACAAGGTCAAAAAGTGCAGAAGATAGAAAGTCCAGGGGTGTGTGGCACATCACCTGTAGGGAAACGACTGCTTCCACCTTGCAAGTTGATTCGTGGGATCCAAGTTGATCAAACAACTCCGGCAGCACCCTGTGAAGGACAGACATGACACACAGTCAAAACCACTGAAGAACAGCACAGAACGGCAATACTCATGTCTAATACATGTCACGAGATAACTACACAAAACCAAGTTAGCATGTCAACACTGTTGGGCAGTACAGACCACCTGCAAGGACACATCGCTGCACGCATCCAGTCAAGTAGCACATGGCCACACTGAAACAGCAACAGGGCACCACACACACATATCATGCAAACTCAAATCATTGACATTACAACCCTCTGGAGACTCACATTCAGCTGAAGAAGTTGGTGATGAGCTGTGTGCGGACATCACCATCATCATCATCTTCACTGGCATCGTGACCCAGGCCAGGATCTTCCACAGGTGCCGGACGTTGGTCATCGTCATCCAGGATGAGAGGCAACTCCTTCCGCACTGCCAGGTTGTGCAGCATGCAGCAGACGATGACAATCTTGCACACCTTTGCTTGGGCATATGGGAGGGCCCCTCCTGTCTTGTCCAGGCAGCGGAAGCGGCTCTTCAGGAGACCAAAGGTCCGCTCAATCACCCTCCTCATCCGACCATGTGCCTCATTGTAGCGCATCTGGGATGGTGTCACAGAGTTCCTGAGGGGTGTCAGCAACCACGGCATGTTGGGGTATCCCGAGTCACCTACAGACAGACAATTGCACATTAGCCGATTTGAAAATGTGTGTGGAAAACAACATAGCAGAACACACACAATGGTACAAAGTCAGTACACACCAACAAGCCAGGCACGCTGGTTCGGCATCTGTGACATCATCCTCAGGATGCGACTACTCCTCATCACGTAGGCATTGTGTGCCGAACCGGGGAAACGGGCACACACATGTGTGTTGGTCATATCTGCAAGACATACCACCAGAGCATTGATCGAATGGTAATGTTTACGGTTCCGGTATGCCTGCTCATGTGCCTGTGGTGGTATCAAAGCCACATGTGTCCCATCAATGGAGCCAAGTACATGTGGCATCCTCCCCAGGGCATAGAAGTCACTCTTGACGTCAGTGAGTCGTTGACGTGTTGGGAAATAGATGTACTGGTTCAGGTAAATCAACATTGCCCCCAAAACATCGCATAGCACACGGCTGAACATAGTCTGTGACATCCCACCGGCAGTCGCCACAGTGTGTTGAAAGGTACCGGTGGCAAAGAAGTGTAGGGCTGCCATCACCTTCACCTTGGGGGTCAGCGCTGTAGGATACGGACGGCCAGGCTGCAAATGTGGGTCCAACCGCACTGCCAAATCCTCAATAAGCTGCCTGGTGAAGCGGTACCGTCGGATGCTGTCACGTTCCACCATCGTTGCCAGGTCTGGGAATGGTCGATGGACAGCAGGAGCCTCTCAGTGCATAGGTGAAGAAAGCAAGATTGTCAGTCACCCCAACTATGTGCCGTTCACCATACTCAAATTCACATGATACATCATTAACAAACACAAGTACTTGATGTGTGTGTCATTCTGTTTGGACATATATGGCACCTACATGGACATCATCTAACATCTCTGTTCAACAAGTGTTGACAACAGGTTCCAGGGTGTGCTATGGGAAACCATTAGGCTGTGTCACAGTACCCATTTACTGCTCTCACGTTCAACACACATACCACAGTGACATGTCTGGACAGATGCTCCACAGGCATCACAGCTCATTGACAGGTAGATTCCCAGGGACCGTGTCTTGCCACATGGACACTGGCATGACATTGCGTATCATGTACACGTCAGAGAAACTAACATGACACCCACAGGTAGTGGCCCCTGTAGCCTCTGCAGGACTGACATGGACGTCTGTGACACACACACACACAACATCAAAGTTCATGCACAAACCACTGTCTCCCATTGTGCACATGGAGTCAGAGACATGCGAAACACAACATGCACGCAGACTGCGGAGGGACATCACTATTGTGGCAATGGGCCACCCTGTGACGTACATGCCTTCCCACATGTGAGCCTGGGGGTATGGGACATGTCATACACAACCTGGAAATGTGACCATGACACATGCTCATAAATGAAAAGTTGCACACCACAGTGGTCAGGTGCACAACACACAAAGGACCCTGTCCCCATGAACACGTGCACAGCCTGGGTGTGTCTGCCCCCAAATGCCACCCCAAAAACCACATGTTCACCCCCATACACAGATAAGGTTATGCTGCCACACATGCCTTAGATACAGTGTGGACTGGGTGTGGTGTTGTAGGTGTGCCCCTGAGTCCCTGGAAAGTATATGTGGCTGGCATAGGTTCACCAGTGACCAGCATGGTGACATATGCGTGTGACCTGTCCAGGGATGCGTTGAACAGCAATGGACCGATCGGTTGATGCCCACCAGAAGCAGGAAATCTGGCTGACCATCGCCCGGAAAGTAAGATCCGTGGGGGTCTACAGGCGCAGGATCCGCAACTGCCAGAAGAGGTGGCAGGACCTTCGTGGCTGGACCCGGAGGATCGCAAGGGTCCATCTGAAGCTGTCGCCTCCTCGCAGGAGGGGCGGACACCGGACCCTGACCCCCACATGCTCCGGATCCTGGCGGTGGTCTTCCCTGACCTGGATGGGCAGCTGAAGGACAGACAGCAGCAAGGAGGGGTGAGTCCATGACAGCACTGTGCACTTTGTCTGACATGCTATGTGCCCTCCTCTGGCCTGGTTAAACTTCCACAGTACATCAGTCATGTGGTCCAGGACCCATGTCCCTCATTTGTGACATGCCCACTTCTCCTCTGATACGCATATGTGTGGCCCTTATAGTCAGGAAATTGTGTCATTTGGGGACTGTGTCATTGCATTTTGCTTTGCTGAAGGTGGGGGACAGCATTTGTTCCCGTGACTATGTTGTGCGATTCATGGGTGGGTCAATTGCTTACACATTGCCTAAGTTCTGACATGTAATCTGGGTGTAACTTTGATATGTGGTCCGCTTGCTGCTCTGACTCACCACATGTCCCTGGGGAATTTGGCACACACCCATGCTGCTGGTGGGAACAATGTTTGGTCCTCAGGAGTATGTGTATCCAGTGTGTCACACATGCTTAGCCACCTGCCTACTGTCCAGGACTCATCCCTCTTACAGGTGGAGCTGGACAGTCATGCCTACTCCAGGGCATGCAATGAACTCTGTACTCCCACTCCCATGTATCATCTGGCATGTTGTGATCAGTGTAATGTACCCTCAGGTGTCTGCCTCTGTCTCATTGTGCTGTGTCTTCGTTGTCAGGACTACTGGTATGTTTATCGGTTAGGGCTCAGCATGCCATCTGAGATGTGACCATGATAGACGATACTTCTGTGACTTATAGGTGTCTGATCACTTGACTGTGCACACAGGTGTTTGCGACTGTGACTTTCAGTCAGCTGTATTGTCATTCACAGCACACTGTGAGGTGCTCATGTACAGAGAGTTGTGTTTCATGTCCCCCATATGTCCAGTTGGTATGATGTGGACAAATAGTAGTACAGATGATGTGGTATTTGGGGGATGGACATGTGCACTTGTCAGTCACATAACTTGCATTCCCCATGCCCTCGGATTGTGACACAGTGCAGACTGTTGTTTGCTGGCTGCCATGGCCATGTGACTTGAGACAGTAATGTATGACTTTGCACGCATTCCTGTGTCATGGCATTCAACTTCCTGAGACTGATCCTGCAGGGGAGTGACATGTGCAACATGCACCCCATTGTGGCCTTGACTATCCGGACATGTGTGCATCATGGTGTCTGGTGCTGGTATGCATCACATGCATTTCTATGTAGACTCTGGCCATCCCTTTATCTGGACACCTGCACTGACTCAGTGGCAAGAGATGTGATGTGTGCATGTTCACATACTTCACCGTGTTCCCTGCAATGTCCAACAACTGTGTAGGTGGTGCATGTGTCCACACTGGGGTCTTACCATCAGACAGGCACCAGACAGATGGGTGCAAGGGCAGGAGGGGTGTGAGTCCCATGGTTAACCATCAGACTGACAATTGGCTTCCCCGAATCTGTGTGAGGACTTTAGGCAATGTTCAACTAAGGATGCCAGGGCTTGCTCTGTAATGTGCTGTACTTACTGTGGTGTGTGCGGTCAGTGCAGGTGACTGATGTTTGTCTGTTTCCCTAATTGTTTGCAGATACATCCATGGCCACAGGAGGGGACAGCTCCACAGACCAGGAGGAGCAGCGGAGCCAGACTGGGTCAGCATCGGACGAGTGGTCAGAGGGACCCAGTGGCACGGAGGGTGAGGGGAGCCACACCGAGGAGTCCTCAGCACCATCCACCTCAGCTGAAGACCACAGCAGCTCGGAGGATGACTCCCTTGTGGAGGCGGGTCTCAGCAGCCACCAAAGGCCAGCTAGTCTGTCTGGCCCCCCCACCACCACCACCACCACCACCACCACCGCCCTCCCATTGGCTCCCATTCCTGAGGTCCGTGGAGGCTCCCGTGCTCGGGAGCGTGTCTCCTTCGTGCCAGGCACCGCACCCCCTGCCCCTGTGTCCCCTGCTGCCCTGAGTGAGGAGTCTGTGTACCTCCTTCGGCAGCTCCATGTAGGGCAGACAGCAATGCTGAGTGTCTTCCATGCACACACCACTCTGTTGACACAGCTGGTGTCGTTCATGGAGGGCATCTCGACGGGTATGTCTGCCCTACAGAGGAGCAATAAGTCCATGGACTCTTCCCTGACGGCAGCAGTGTCCCTCCTCCAACAGTCCCTCACACCTCCCACCTCTGCCCCATCCACACTTCCTGCCCCCCTACCTGACCAAAGCACATGCACACCTGCACAGTCACCCAAACACACAGACATGAGCAGCACAGACACACCCAAGAGTAAGGCAAGACGTGCACACAAGCATCCTCAGGGGACTGATACCACAGACATAGGGGATGGGGAACACACACACACACAGGCAACCACAGTCACTCCGCAATCCTCAAGATCCTCTCCCTCCAAGACCCCTTCCCGTGCCTCACCTGCAACCCCACCTGATCAGCAGCTCTTCCTCTGTGACCTCGGCCTCTTCCCCTCCCATCCCACTGATCCAGCATACCGGGGGAAGAGGAAGTCCACCCACACAGAGGGGAGTGCCCCTCGCCCCCGGACACCCTCCCCCAGGTGCAGGCAGAGTGAGCCCCCCAACCGCAAGTCCACCGGGTCCCGGAAGAGCAAGACCCCGCCACGGCCCTGCAAGTCAACCACCCAGTCTCTCACCTTCATCCCCCAGGCCACCACTCCACAGGTTCCACTGCCACACCCTGCCCCAGGTTCCCCCACACACCGATACCGCATCCCCAAACTGCTTAGGCCCTCCCCCTGCCACTTGCTCTTCCACCCCAAAACCAGACGCTCTGCCTGTTTGTGCCACTGGTGTAGAGACAGTGCCCCCCCTCTGTCCTGCCCAGCTCTTCTGCCCCCCCTTCCACTACCTTGGAGTCATGCACTGCGGTGGAGTCCACAACCACCCCGTCTGACTCGGGCACTGCATTGGGGACCCAGTCCACTCCATCTGACCAGCCCACTGCAGTGGTTGCAGCACCAACTGCATCTGACTTGAGCCCTGTGGTGGTGCCAGCCCCCTGAGTCAGACACCTCCACTGCAGTTGCCGGTGACACTCCTGCACCCACCTCCCCTTCACTGCCTCCTTCTGGCATCCCCTGATCCTGTCCCTGCGGTGCCTGGCCTGCCCCTCGTATGCCCCTCCAAGGGGGATGTCCCCTGTCCGTACCTGTGCAGGCAAGCAATTGTTGACAAGTTGTCACACATCACCCTGTTGGGACTGTATATTTGGACTGGCCATTGGCCTTAGTTTATTTTGGACTTTTGATTTGAGTTGCACACTTGCTGAATAAAGCCTCTTTTTGTTTACTTGTGGTTAATCTTTGGAGGTACATGATGTAGATGTGTAGAATCATGCATTTGCTGTTGTAATAGTGTTCAGATCAGGTAAATGAAGTTTTGCTGTGATGGGCTCCATGTGGTCCATGGGATATGTGTCCTAATCTAGTCTGGATCCATAGCATCCTTTGCTGTAGTCTGAGGGTGTAATGTTCAGCATTTGACACAGGGATGTACGTTTAGCATTTGTAGATTACCATCTTTGTCCTACACTGATGCACGTCTGGTGGGCTTACCACTGTCCAATGTTCCTAGTACCCTGACTGTGTGCCCGTCTCCAATGGACATGCAGTTTAGCACATCAAATTTGGAGGACTCATCTGTGTACACAGTGCAAGTTGCTTGACATTGTTTGGGGTGGATTTCACGTCATGCCCATGTACGGCATACTGTGCAGTGTGTCAGACATTCACAAGTATTGTTGACTGGCCATGTGTGATGGGTTTCTGCACCTTATTTCCCCCACCACCCCTGGGAGTGTCATGGGTGCATGTGCAATGTCAGCAGTCCATGTGAGCTTCACTGCTGCACATTGGTGGAGTTCAAGGTGTGTGGCGTTGAGTGTGTGCAAATGTGAGTTGTTGCACGGCTGGGGCACTACCTCCATATTTTCCTTGGCTGGCAGGCCGTGCTGAGTGCTTTGTGCTTGTATAGGTGTGATGGTAGTTTGTTGCTCAGGACACATGGCTGTGGTTCACAGTGTGGATGACATCTACCTTTGTCATCACAGTGTGATTGTCATGCAGGCTAGTGTCACCACAATGTGGGGTCCCTGGGGGGAGTGATGTGGTGGTTCTGTCTCTTGCTGTGTGTGTTGCTGTTCCTACAAGCTTGTGTGACGTGTAATTTGGGCTCCCTCTCATCTCACAATGCCTGTTTGCCCACATAATGGAATCCAATCCATGAGTTACTTTTGTATGTGACTGTGTTGACATCTGTGTATCAGTGAATCTGGCCTCCTCATGTGTTGTGTGTTTGCCTGGGGACACTGGCACACAACCCCCCTCACCTGTGGTGTATGATATGCAGTGTGAGTCTGCCTGTTTGTGTTTGTGCTTTTGCACCACTGCATTGGCATATCTTTAGTTTGCCATTGGCTGTATGTTGTTTGTTGGCTTTCCCCTGCTGGCCCTGGGACTGCTAGGTCATCAGTCAGCACATTGATCATGGTTAGTATGTCCCATTGCTGCCATGGTATGGTATTTGTTCACCTGGCATCTACAGTCTCCACAGGATATCTACATTTGTGTGTCCATTGGTGCTGATATGTGGGTCTGCATTATGATGCTCACTTCTGTCATTGTGTTATTTGTGAATGTAGACAATGTGGGCCCCCATGGCTGATGTTTGTGTGCACATGGCCAGAACGATGTGTCATTGGCACTGCACTGCTTGCCTCACACAATCTATGTTGCTATGGGACACAAGCACTACAATGCCACTGTAGTGTTTGGTGTTGTGTGGCCAGGAATTATCCCTGCAGTTATGTTTTTGCAGCTTTTACCAGGGCTACACTTCCCTTTTGGGCACTGTGGTGATGGGGCTTTGGGCCCCATTGCCACACTGTTCAAAATGTGCTTCAGCTATGGAGCACACACTTACCTTTTGGGCACTGTGGTGATGGGGCTTTGGGCCCCATTGCCACACTGTTCAAAATGTGCTTCAGCTATGGAGCACACACTTACCTTTTGGGCACTGTGGTGATGGGGCTTTGGGCCCCATTGCCACACTGTTCAAAATGTGCTTCAGCTATGGACCCCACACTTACCTTATGGGCACTGTGGTGATGGGGCTTTGGGCCCCATTGCCACACTGTTCAAAATGTGCTTCAGCTATGGGGCACACACTTACCTTATGGGCACTGTGGTGATGGGGCTTTGGGCCACATTGCCACAGTGGTCATGGTCTGCTTGCATTGTGTAGGCCACACACACAATTATGTGTGACACATGTGTTAGGGGGTCACATTGTTTGTTCAATGTCAGGTTCAGTGTTGTATGCATTTGACACAGACCACACACGCTTGTCATGGTGTTGGGGGCTGGGATGTAATTTACAGACAGTCCTTATGTGGGAGTATGCTAGTTGTGTCATGCATTACCCGTCCTATGAGTAGGGGTGGTTGTAGTGACAGGCATCCATCCCCCTAAGGGTGGGTATGGTAGTAGTGGCAGGCATCCAGGCCCCCCTGGGTAGGGGTGGTAGTAGTGACAGCCATCCATCCCCCTAAGGGTGGGGATGGTAGTAGTGGAAGCCATCCAGCACCCTATGGGTGGGGATGGTAGTAGTGGTAGGCATCCAGCCACCCATGAGTGGGGATGGTAGTAGTGGTAGGCATCCAGCCCCCCATGAGTGGGGATGGTAGTAGTGGTAGACATCCAGCCCCCCATGAGTGGGGATGTAGTAGTGACAGGCATCCAGGCACCCCTGGGTAGGGGTGTTAGTAGTGGCAGGCATCCATCCCCCTAAGGGTGGGGATGGTAATAGTGGCAGGCATCCAGGCCCCCCTGGGTAGGGGTTGTAGTAGTGGCAGCCATCCATCCCCCTAAGGGTGGGTATGGTAGTAGTGGCAGGCATCCAGGCCCCCCTGGATAGGGGTGGTAGTAGTGACAGCCATCCATCCCCCTAAGGGTGGGGATGGTAGTAGTGGCAGCCATCCAGCCCCCTATCGGTGGGGATGGTAGTAGTGGTAGGCATCCAGCCCCCTATGAGTGGGGATGGTAGTAGTGGTAGGCATCCAGCCCCCCATGAGTGGGGATGGTAGTAGTGGTAGGCATCCAGCCCCCCATGAGTGGGGATGGTAGTAGTGACAGGCATCCAGGCCCCCCTGGGTAGGGGTTGTAGTAGTGGCAGGCATCCATCCCCCTAAGGGTGGGTATGGTAGTAGTGGCAGGCATCCAGGCCCCCCTGGGTAGGGGTGGTAGTATTGGCAGCCATCCAGCCCCCTATGGGTGGGGATGGTAGTAGTGGTAGGCATCCAGCCCCCATGAGTGGGGATGGTAGTAGTGGTAGGCATCCAGCCCCCCAAGAGTGGGGATGGTAGTAGTGGTAGGCATCCAGCCCCCCATGAGTGGGGATGGTAGTAGTGACAGGCATCCAGGCCCCCCTGGGTAGGGGTGGTAGTAGTGACAGCCATCCATCCCCCTAAGGGTGGGGATGGTAGTAGTGGCAGGCATCCAGGCCCCCTGGGTAGGGGTGGTAGTAGTGGCAGGCATCCATCCCCCTAAGGGTGGGTATGGTAGTAGTGGCAGGCATCCAGGCCCCCCTGGGTAGGGGTGGTAGTAGTGACAGCCATCCATCCCCCTAAGGGTGGGGATGGTAGTAGTGGCAGCCATCCAGCCCCCTATGGGTGGGGATGGTAGTAGTGGTAGGCATCCAGCCCCCCATGAGTGGGGATGGTAGTAGTGGTAGGCATCCAGCCCCCCATGAGTGGGGATGGTAGTAGTGGCAGGCATCCAGCCCCCCCTGGATAGGGGTGGTGGTAGTGGCAGGCATCCAGCCCCCCCTGAGTAGGGGTGGTGGTAGTGACAGGCATCCAGGCCCCCCTGGGTAGGGGTGGTAGTAGTGGCAGGCATCCAGGCCCCCCTGGGTAGGGGTGGTAGTAGTGGCATTTATCCAGCCCCCCCTGGATAGGGGTGGTGGTAGTGGCAGGCATCCAGCCCCCCCCCTGAGTAGGGGTGGTGGTAGTGACAGGCATCCAGGCCCCCCTGGGTAGGGGTGGTAGTAGTGGCAGGCATCCAGGGCCCCCTGGGTAGGGGTGGTAGTAGTGGCAGGCCTCCAGGCACCCCTGGGTAGGGGTGGTAGTAGTGGCAGGCATCCATCCCCCTATGGGTGTGTATGGCATTGGTGTTGGCCATCCCACCCCTATGGTTCTGCTGTTGCTAGTGTACATTATTTGTGCATCCCTATGTGTGTGTGACATATTTCGTGTACGTGTGGTTTGTTTGTATTGTTGGTGTTTGACTTACCGTCTGCGCCGTACGCGTCCGTGCCGGTCCCGGTAATAGATGTAGAGTATCGGTAGGACCTGCGCAATGGGATTCATGCTTGGATCGTCTCGTTCGGGTTTCTCGTGTCTTCGAGTCTTACTCATAGCAGGCTTGTTCGTCTCGTAGCCGTGGATCGTCTTGTGGCGCGAAACGGAGCTTATGTACGGCTCGCCCGGATGCTCAAACGTGCCGGACGTAGCGACGAGTTCGGCGCGTACGGAAGACGCATCGTACTAGTCCGGCCGGAAGGTGCTGTGTATTTGGTTCCGTGCGACTCGATTCGGCGTTTACTGATCCGGCTCGGGCGGGGAACAGGAGCTGGAATGGGTAAGTACGGCTCGCTCGGAATCTGGGCTGTTATGCGCATCGTACTTGTTCGTTCGGTAGATTGTTCGAGTCGGTCGGAAAACACGCGTTCGGCTGGTATTTTTTCCGGACGAATACTGTTAGGTGCGCTTCCGGCCGACATCGGAATCGACCCCTGAGTGTTGGACCTTGATTTACGGTCTCCCATCTGTGGTTTTGTTAAAGCGGCCTTTATATTCTCTGCCAAGCGGCTATGGATTTGTATAATGGGTATAGATTCTGGACTTGAATCAACATAGGGGATTAAAGCTTCGCAAAAAGCATTATAGATATTTGTAAGGGGCTTGACTTGGCCCACAATAGCGGACCATTTAACTGCTTTCCGGTTGTTAGTAACTGACAATTGCGGGTGCTTGTTTCCCTAGTCAATTGGGTGGGTTGAGTGGGTGGTGAGTAACCGTCCAGTCAAGGATAAACATAGTGGGAAGTGGTCACTCTCTCCTCTGCTATCTACCTTGAAGTCCTGAATATGTGCCCAGTGTGCTATGGTTATCATCACATAATCTATTCTTGACTTGGATTTTCCCCTAGCAAAAGTATTAGAGCTTTCAATATCTGAGGGGAACCGGCCATTGCAAGCCCTTAGGCCTCTTTCTATGGTGAAATGGACTAGTTGCATTGCTGCGATGGGAAATGGCACTCTGGCATTCGTGGCTAAGAGGGGAATACCCCTGGCCAATTCTTCATCCTCAAAAAAAGATTCAATTCCTGCCAGTCGTTCATAGCAACAGTTAAAATCACCCCCCACAAGAACAACTCCATTGGGGTTAATTGATTCAAGAACTTCTTCCAACCGATGAATAATGGGTGACTCTTTCGAGAGCTGCCTCAGTCTTATGTACACATTAAAAAGATATATCTGTGTCATATTTGGCGGTTTCAATTTTAATCCTAGAATGTCTGGGGAGGCAGTACTCAAGACTTCTATAGTGACATTTAAGTTAATTTTTATCCAAATCGTCAACCCACCCGAAGGTCTCCCCTTTTTTGAGGGTATGGCCTCTATGCTGAATGTCCTGTAACCTAGTTTATGTGGTGGCTCTCTTAGCCAGGTCTCCTAAAAAAGGCAGAGGTCAAAATTACCAATGTAATCCTGCCAGTCATCGCTAAGAGTTTTTGGTTGAGCCCGGCTATATTCCAAGATACTACCTTCAGATTTTCTGGGGATAAGTCTACAATTGAGTTCGGAACACATTTGTGTACATTCCACAGTCAATGCTGCCAGTCGAATGAATATTGGATACCTGGGTGTCATATGAATGGATATTATATGGGTAGATGTCATGTTTATCCAGGTATCCAGATGTTAGTGAGCTGTTGGGTACCTGGGTAACATATGGATGGATGTCATGTGGGTAAGTATCATATATGTCCAGGTGTCCTGATTTTAGCGGGGTAAATGCAACATCTATATAGATAGATGTGTTTTTGGCAGTTAAATTCACTTTGCCTCGCTCGGTCAGTCCGTGCACTGAGTCTAACTTGTTAGTTTCCTTTGGGGTGTGCGGAATGTTATTGCCCTTGTCTGTAACGGTTTTGTTCTGTCTAAAACTGATACTGGATTCAAAGAGGGAATGTGTTCGTAAGTTCAAGACTATCAAACTGTCTGCGATAAATTTTGATTGGAAAGTTAGCTTTATGTCATCCAAGTTCCCTCATTCTTTGTGAAGGCGTTCAACTTTTATTATATAATACAGATAGACATTGGCACCTACTTCTAATCCAATGTATCACTTTGTTTTCTAATGAGTCCTCATATTCTCTAACGCCCTGCTTTAATCTGAGGACATTTGTCATAAGGACATTGTAGATGTTCATCTTACCCTGATTCGAATGTTGAAATGCGGGGTGAAATTTTATTGGCTGTGTATTTCCTTTGCCCCCTTGGCCTTTTCTAGGGTTCTGCCATAGTCCTTCCGGTCTTACAGGATTTGACCTATTTGGGATATAGATGCCTGATGGCATTGCATAGGATCCCTCATGTCTAGTAGGAGCAGGAGTTCTGGGCCTTGGATCTCTATGGTGTAAGTAGTTAGCATGTCCTAGTGTGGGTAAGCAATGGTTTATGTTGGCAGGGTAGTCAGTATTATTTCCATACGCATTTATTGAGAGAGGATGAGGCAGTCTAGGTGGGCACCTGTCCCGGGGGCTATCAATATGGGTTGAATTTATTTTTCTGGTACTATGTATGTTATTACTTTGTGCAATGCCGTTCTCGCTCACGGGGGTAGTAATTCGAAGTGTCAATCCCCCAATTATCTTTTTCAAGACCAAGACCTCATCTTGTAATGAATTTAGTTTTTGGCACAGTTCTGACATATATTCAGGAGTATCTGTTCTATCGGTCTGGACCCCTATGTCCCTATTGCTGCTTAATAGCGATTTATTGCATTGGGCCAACTTTTTTGGTCTTGAAGAATCTTGCTCTTGCAGTGTTGTTAATGTTGTATATCTGTTAGAACAATCTACTGTTATAATCTCATTTCTTTTTTGTTGCATATTTAAATAGCGCGAACTCAACCCGAAGGTATTGGAATGCTTTACATGAGCACCGTATTTACATTACACATTCAGGCACGGGGAGATTAAGTGATTTGCCCAGAATCACAGGATGTGGACGCGACCCCGAGGCTCGAACCCTGGTTTCCAGCACCAAAGTCGGCAGTCTAGCCGACGGACCACATCCTCTCCCACATTGTTGGAGTGCCCGACTTGACTAGATAATGACGTATCGGGTGTAGGAGAGTTAATTCGAACAAGATCACTCGTCACATGTTATTGGAGAAATTGGGTTCTGTGAAGCTGCCTCAACCTGGTTGTGATGTACAATGATATTATGAATGGGTTATTTTGCGCAATTAGGCTTATCTTGTTTGCTATAGTAAGAGGAGATGTTTTTTGTGCCGTTATTTGTTAGCTCCTTCCCATCGGCTAATATTGTTTCTACCTCCTAGATTAGATCATAAATTGCAGCTAAGGTGCATTGGCAGCTGCAGATTTGGTTGATTTAGTGGTCGTTGGTACTTTATTCCTTCCTCTGACAATCTCTGCAGCCTTCCTCTTTTCCATTTTCTGGGGATGGTGCACTAAAATCACTGTCAAATACTTATTCTAATGCTTAGATTTGGGACTAAGAAAAGGAATGATGATAGCGTCTATGTACCTTATAAGGCTAAACTAGTGTGTGGCCTAGTATTGGACTTAGGCAGGAACGCTCTTTTGGAGTGTAAAGGCCAATCTGGTCAATAAAGGATAAAAACAACAGTTTACTCTACAGTTAGGTCAATAACCTCACAGTTATTTCAATTCAATTAACAAAATGGGAGTGAACATAAAAAAAAAGAAAAAGCAGTTCCGCCAAAGTCTCGATTTCTTATATGCCCACAAACAGTGGAGAAAGGGCTATCACCGGTCTTGTATGGGTCCCAAACAAAAAAAATTAAAAAAATTGATCACCTAATGGCAAACTTGAAGCAAGTAGTCTCTGCAGGTGAGTAGAACCGATAACCGAGGGAGTGGCCCAGGCCTGCCCTTTCCTGTCTCTAGCGGGCCCGCTTCTGGCACCGCGGTGGGGTAGGTGACTTGTAAGGCTTGTTAGGGTCACTACCCAATTGTTGGCAACTATGGCTAAAGTTACGGGTTAACTCAGGGGCTTATAAACCCACCAGGGTCCAGGATGGGCCAACACCAATACCAACACAAAAGGCGTAGCACCCTGGCGCTGGGATACCACCAGGGTGTCTAGAGGATGAGGCAGAACTCACCCAGTGGGTCAATGCATCTGGGAACCAGATGTTAGGGGGGGCCCAGCCCAGCCTCCTTCGGGATCCTCCGGGTGTGGACTGGCCCGCCCTTGGCCTGGGCTTTGCCTGGGCGCGCCCGCGTGCGTCCCGCACTGCGAGAAACCTGCGCTGCCTTTAAATGCAAGCGTGGCTCCTCCCCTCACTGGAAACACTGGTGTAGTCTGGGGGACTAAGTCCCACCCCAGAAAGAGCCTCAAGTGATGGCCAGGAACGCTGTGACAGTCTCCCGCGCTGCGGGAAACCAGTGCTGCCTTTAAATGCAAGCAGGGCTCCTCCACCTCGCTGGAAACACTGGTGTAGTCTGGGGGACCGAGTCCCACCCTAGTAAGAGCCTCAGGTGATGGCCAGGAACGCCGTGACCATCTCCCGCGCTGTGGGAAACCTGCACTGCCTTTAAATGTGAGCAGGGCTCCTCCCCCTCGCTGGAAACACTAGTGTAGTCTGGGGGACCAAGTCCCACCCTTGCAAGAGCCTCAGGTGATGGCCAGGAATGCCGTGACAGTCTCTCGTGCTGCGGGAAACTTGCGCTGCCTTTAAATGTGAGCGGGGCTCCTCCCCCTTGCTGGAAACACTGGTGTAGTCTGGGGGACCGAGTCCCACCGCAGCAAGAGCCCAAGGTGATTTCCAGGAACGCCATGACTTAGTTAATCTGAAATAACACAAAGCAGGTCAAGTTGCTGCCTTATGTACTTTGGAATACAAAAAGAACAGTTGATGGACAGAATGCAGAATAATGTCATACATTCACCCCAGTACAGAGATCTGGCCCTAAATCCATCATTTGTTTGCTCCCCATGCCATTCCAGTTAGAACCCAGCCATATGCAAATCAGTCTTGATCCTGCACCCAATGGGAACAGTGCAGCCCGATCTGCCAGGACAGGTCCTCCCTGGACTGGAAACAAGCATCCTAGGACCGGTTTCGGGGTTTCACCCCTCATCAGCCAGGATGGCTTGACTCCAGTGGCATGGAGAGCACAGGACCCATGTCTGGGCATACCCGTCCCACTCGGGGTGACAAATGCAAAAAGAACAGTTGATGGACAGAATGCAGAACAGTGTCATACATTCAACCCAGTACAGAGATCTGGGCCTAAATCCATTATTTTTTTGCTCCCCATGCCATTCCAGTTTGAACCCAGCCATATGCAAATCAGTCTTGATCCTGCACCCAATGTAAACAGTCCAGCCCGAACTGCCAGGCCAGGTCCTCCCTGGACTGGAAACAAGCATCCTAGGACCGGTTTCGGGGTTTCACCCCTCGTCAGCCAGGATAGCTTGACTCCAGTGGGATGGAGAGCATGGGACCCACATCTGGGCATACCAGTCCCACTTGGGGTGACAAATGCAAAAAGAACAGTTGATGGACAGAATGCAGAACAATGTCATACATTAACCCCAGTACAGAGATCTGGGCCTAAATCTGTCATTTTTTTGCTCCCCATGCCATTACAGTTTGAACCCAGCCATATGCAAATCAGTCTTGATCCAGCAACCAATGGGAACAGTCCAGCCCGAACTGCCAGGCCAGGTCCTCCTTGGACTGGAAACAAATATCCTAAGATCGGTTTCAGGGTTTTACCCGTCATCAGCCAGGATAGCTTGACTCCAGTGGCATGGAGAGCATGGGACCCATGTGTGGGCATACTCGTCCCACTCGGGGTGACTATAAAGAAAGAACATTTGATGGACAGAATGCAGAACAATGTCATACATTCACCCCAGTACAGAGATCTGGGCCTAAATCCATAATTTTTTTGCTCCCCATGGCATTCCAGATTGAACCCAGCCATATGCAAATCAGTCTTGATTCTGCACCCAATGGGAACAGTGCAGCCCGAACTGCCAGGCCAGGTCCTCCCTGGACTGGAAACAAGCATCCCAGGACCGGTTTCGGGGTTTCACCCCTCATCAGCCAGGATAGCTTGACTCCAGTGGCATTAAGAGCACGGGACCCACGTCTGAGCATACCCGTCCCACTCGGGGTGACAAATGCAAACAGAACAGTTGATGGACAGAATGCAGAAATATGTCATACATTCACCCCAGTACAGAGATCTGGGCCGAAATCCATAATTGTTTGGCTCCCCATGCCATTCGAGTTTGAACCCAGCACTATGCAAATCAGTCTTGATCCTGCACCCAATAGGAACAGTCCAGCCCGAACTGCCAGGCCAGGTCCTCACTGGACTGGAAACAAGCATCCTAGGACCAATGTCGGGGTTTCACCCCTCATCAGCCAGGATAGCTTGACTGCAGTGGCATGGAGAGCACGGAACCCACGTCTGGGCATACCCGTCCCACTCTGGGTGACAAATGCAAAAAGAACAGTTGATGGACAGAATGTAGAACAGTGTCATACATTCACCCCAGTACAGAGTTCTGGGCCGAAATCCATCATTTATTTGCTCTCCATGCCATTCCAGTTTGAACCCAGCCATATGCAAATCAGTCTTGATGCTGCACCCAATGGGAACAGTACAGCCCGAACTGCCAAGCCAGGTCCTCCCTGGACCGGAAACAAGCATTCTAGGACCGGTTGAGGGGTTTGACCCCTCATCAACCAGGATAGCTTGACTCCAGTGGCATGTTGAGCACGGGACCAAAGTCTGGGCATACCTGTCCCAGTCGGGGTGACAAATGCAAAAAGAACAGTTGATGGACAGAATGCAGAACAATGTCATACAGTCACCACAGTACAGAGATCTGGACATAAATCCATCCTTTTTTTTGCTCCCCATGCCATTCCAGTTTGAACCCAGCCATATGCAAATCAGTCTTGATTCTGCAGCCAATGGGAACAGTCCTCCCTGGACTGGAAATAAGCATCCTAGAACCAGTTTAGGGTTTTTACCCCTTATCAGCCAGGATAGCTTGACTCCAGTGGCATGGAGATGACAGGAGCCACGTCTACGCATACGCATCCTACTCGGGGTGACAAATGCAAAAAGAGCAGTTGATGGACAGAATGCAGAACAATGACATACCTTCACCCTAGTGCAGAGATCTGGGCCTAAATCCATCATCTTTTTGCTCCCCATGCTATTCCAGTTTGAACACAGCCATATGCAAATCAGTCTTGATTCGGCACCCAATGGGAACAGTGCAGCCCGAACTGCCAGGCCAGGTCCTCCCTGGACTGGAAACAAGCATCCTAGGACTGGTTTTGGGGTTTCACCCCTCATCAGCCAGGATAGCGTTACTCCAGTGGCATGGAGAGCACGGGACCCATGTCTGGGCATACCCGTCCCACTCAAGGTGACAAATGCAAAAAGAACAGTTGATGGACAGAATGCAGAACAATGTCATACATTCACCACAGTACAGAGATCTGGGCCTAAATCCATCATTTTTTTGCTCCCCATGCCATTCCACTTTTAACCGAGCCATATGCAAATCAGTCTTCATTCCGCACCCAAAGCGAACACTCCAATCCGAACTGCCAGGCCAGGTCCTCTCTGGACTGGAAACAAGTATCCTCGGAACGGTTTCGGGGTTTCACCCCTCATGAGCCAGGATAGCTTGGTACAAGTGGCGTGGAGAGCACGGGACCCACGTCTGGGCATACCCGTCCCACTCGGGGTGACAAATGCAAAAAGAACAGTTGATGGACAGAATGCAGAACAGTGTCATACATTCACCCCAGTACAGAGATCTGGTCCTAAATCCATCATTTTTTTGCTCCCCATGCCATTCGAGTTTGAACCCAGCACTATGCAAATCAGTCTTGATCCTGCACCCAATGGGATCAGACCAGCCCGAACTTCCAGGCTAGGTCCTCCCTGGACTGGGAACAAGCATCCTAGGACCGGTTTTGGGGTTTTACTCCTCATCAGCCAGGATAGCTTGTTTCCAGTGGCATGGAGAGCATGGGACCCACGTCTGGGCATAACCGTCCCACTCAGGGTGAAAAATGCCAAAAGAACAGTTGATGGACAGAATGCAGAACAATGTCATGCATTTACCCCAGTACAGAGATCTGGGCCTAAATCCATCATTTTATTTTTTCATTTTTTTGCTCCCCATGCCATTCCAGTTTGAACCCAGCCATATGCAAATCAGTCTTGATGCTGCACCCAATGGGAATAGTACAGCCCAAACTGCCAAGCCATGTCCTCCCTGGACCGGAAACAGGCATTCTAGGACCAGTTTCGGGATTTCACCCCTCATCAGCCAGGATAGCTTGACTCCATTGGCATGTTGAGCACAGGACCAAAGTCTTGGTATACCTGTCCCACTCGGGGTAACAAATGCAAAAAGAACAGTTGATGAACAGAATGCACAACAATGTCATACATTCAGCCTTGTACAGAGATCTGGGCCTAAATCCATCATTGTTTTGCTCCCCATGCCATTCCAGTTTGAACCCAGCAATATGCAAATCAGTCTTGATCCTGCCCCCAATGGGAACAGTCTAGCTCGAACTGCCAGTCTAGGTCCTCCCTGGACTGGAAACATGCATCCTAGGACCGGTTTTGGGGTTTCACCACTCTTCAGCCAGGATAGCTTGACTCCAGTGGCATGGAGAGCACAGGACTCACGTCTGGGCATACCCAGCCCACTCGGGTTGATAAATACATAAAGAACAGTTGATGGACAGAATGCAGAACAATGTCATACATTCACCCTAGTACAGAGATCTGGGCCTAAATCCATCATTTTTTTGCTCCCGATGCCATTCCAGTTTGAACCCAGCCATATGCAAATCAGTCTTCATTCTGCACCCAATGGGAACAGTGCAGCCCGAACTGCCAGGCCAGGTCCTCCCTGGACTGGAAACAAGCATCCCAGGACCGGTTTCGGGGTTTCACCCCTCATCAGCCAGGATAGCTTGACTCCAGTGGCATGAAGAGCACGGGACCCACGTCTGAGCATACCCGTCCCACTCGGGGTGACAAATGCAAAAAGAACAGTTGATGGACAGAATGCAGAAATATGTCATACATTCACCCCAGTACAGAGATCTTGGCCTAAATCCATCATTTTTTTGCTCCCCATGCCATTCGAGTTTGAACCCAGCACTATGCAAATCAGTCTTGATCCTGCACCCAATGGGAACAGTCCAGCCCAAAGTGCCAGGCCAGGTCCTCCCTGGACTGGAAACAAGCATCCTAGGACCAATGTCGGGGTTTCACCCCTCATCAGCCAGGATAGCTTGACTCCAGTGGCATGGAGAGCACGGAACCCACGTTTGGGCCTCCCCATCCCACTCGGGGTGACAAATGCAAAAAGAACAGTTGATGGACAGAATGCAGAACAATGTCATACATTCACCCCAATACAGAGATCTGTGCCTAAATCCATCATTTTTTTGCTCCCCATGCCATTCCAGTCTGAACCCAGCCATATGCAAATCAGTCTTGATCCTGCACCCAATGGGAACAGTCCAGCCCGACCTGCCAGGCTAGGTCCTCTCTGGACTGGAAACAAGCATCCTAGGACCGGTTTCGGGGTTTCACCCCTCATCAGCCAGGATAGCTTGACTCCAGTGGCATGGAGAGCACGGGAACCACGTCTTGGCATACCCTTCCTACTCGGGGTGACAAATGCAAAAAAACAGTGGATGGACAGAATGCAGAACCATGTCATACATTCACCCCAGTACAGAGATCTGTGCCTAAATCCATCATTTTTTGCTCCCATGACATTCCAGTTTGAACCCAGCCATATGCAAATCAGTCTTGATCCTGCACCCAATGGGAACAGTCCAGCCCGAACTGCCAGGCCAGGTCCTTCCTGGACTGGAAACAAGCATCCTAGGACCGGTTTCGGGGTTTCACCCCTCATCACCCAGGATAGCTTGACTCCAGTGGCATGGAGAGCATGGGACCCACGTCTGGGCATACCAGTCCCACTTGGGGTGACAAATGCAAAAAGAACAGTTGATGGACAGAATGCAGAACAATGTCATACATTAACCCCAGTACAGATTTCTGTGCCTAAATCCATCATTTTTTTGCTCCCCATGTCATTCAGTTTGAACCAAGCCATATGCAAATCAGTCTTGATCCAGCACCCAATGGGAACAGTCCAGCCCGAACTGCCAGGCCAGGTCCTCCTTGGACTGGAAACAAATATCCTAGGATCGGTTTCAGGGTTTTACCCGTCATCAGCCAGGATAGCTTGACTCCAGTGGCATGGAGAGCATGGGACCCACGTCTGAGCATACCCGTCCCACTCGGGGTGACAAATGCAAAAAGAACAGTTGATGGACAGAATGCAGAACAGTGTCATACATTTACCCCAGTACAGAGATCTGGGCCTAAATCCATCATTTTTTTGCTCCCCATGCCATTCCAGTTTGAACCCAGCCATATGCAAATCAGTCTTGATGCTGCACCCAATGGGAATAGTACAGCCCGAACTGCCAAGCCAGGTCCTCCCTGGACCGGAAACAGGCATTCTAGGACCAGTTTTGGGATTTCACCCCTCATCAGCCAGGATAGCTTGACTCCAGTGGCATGTTGAGCACGGGACCAAAGTCTGGGCATACCTGTCACACTCGGGGTGACAAATACAAAAAGAACAGTTGATGAATAGAATGCACAACAATGTCATACATTCAGCATTGTACAGAGATCTGGGCCTAAATCCATCATTGTTTTGCTCCCCATGCCATTCCAGTTTGAACCCAGCAATATGCAAATCAGTCTTGATCCTGCCCCCAATGGGAACAGTCTAGCTCGAACTGCCAGTCTAGGTCCTCCCTGGACTGGAAACATGCATCCTAGGACCGGTTTTGGGGTTTCACCACTCTTCAGCCAGGATAGCTTGACTCCAGTGGCATGGAGAGCACAGGACTCACGTCTGGGCATACCCACCCCACTCGGGTTGATAAATACATAAAGAACAGTTGATGGACAGAATGCAGAACAATGTCATACATTCACCCTAGTACAGAGATCTGGGCCTAAATCCATCATTTTTTTGCTCCCGATGCCATTCCAGTTTCAACCCAGCCATATGCAAATCAGTCTTGATTCTGCACCCAATGGGAACAGTGCAGCCCGAACTGCCAGGCCAGGTCCTCCCTGGACTGGAAACAAGCATCCCAGGACCGGTTTCGGGGTTTCACCCCTCATCAGCCAGGATAGCTCGACTCCAGTGGCATGAAGAGCACGGGACCCACGTCTGAGCATACCCGTCCCACTCGTGGTGACAAATGCAAAAAGAACAGTTGATGGACAGAATGCAGAAATATGTCATACATTCACCCCAGTACAGAGATCTGGGCCTAAATCCATCATTTTTTTGCTCCCCATTCCATTCGAGTTTGAACCCAGCACTATGCAAATCAGTCTTGATCCTGCACCCAATGGGAACAGTCCAGCCCGAAGTGCCAGGCCAGTTCCTCCCTAAACTGGAAACAAGCATCCTAGGACCAATGTCGGGGTTTCACCCCTCATCAGCCAGGATAGCTTGACTCCAGTGGCATGGAGAGCACGGAACCCACGTTTGGGCCTACCCATCCCACTCGGGGTGACAAATGCAAAAAGAACAGTTGATGGACAGAATGCAGAACAATGTCATACATTCACCCCAATACAGAGATCTGTGCCTAAATCCATCATTTTTTTGCTCCCCATGCCATTCCAGTCTGAACCCAGCCATATGCAAATCAGTCTTGATCCTGCACCCAATGGGAACAGTCCAGCCCGACCTGCCAGGGTAGGTCCTCTCTGGACTGGAAACAAGTATCCTAGGACCGGTTTCAGGGTTTCACCCTCATCAGCCAGGATAGGTTGACTCCAGTGGCATGGAGAGCACGGGAACCACGTATTGGCATACCCTTCCTACTCGGGGTGACAAATTTTAAAAAAACAGTTGATGGACAGAATGCAGAACCATGTCATACATTCACCCCAGTACAGAGATCTGTGCCTAAATCCATCATTTTTTTGCTCCCCATGCCATTCCAGTTGGAACCCAGCCATATGCAAATCAGTCTTGATCCTGCACCCAATGGGAACAGTCCAGCTTGAACTGCCAGGCCAGGTCCTTCCTGAACTGGAACCAAGCATCCTAGGACCGGTTTCGGGGTTTCACCCCTCATCACCCAGGATAGCTTGACTCCAGTGGCATGGAGAGCATGGGACCCACATCTGGGCATACCAGTCCCACTTGGGGTGACAAATGCAAAAAGAACAGTTGATGGACAGAATGCAGAACAATGTCATACATTAACCCCAGTACAGATTTCTGGGTCTAAATCCGTCATTTTTTTGCTCCCCATGTCATTCAGTTTGAACCAAGCCATATGCAAATCAGTCTTGACCCAGCACCCAATGGGAACAGTCCAGCCCAAACTGCCAGGCCAGGTCCTCCTTGGACTGGAAACAAATATCCTAGGATCGGTTTCAGGGTTTTACCCGTCATCAGCCAGGATAGCTTGACTCCAGTGGCATGGAGAGCATCGGACCCACGTCTGAGCATACCAGTCCCACTCGGGGTGACAAATGCAAAAAGAACAGTTGATGGACAGAATACAGAACAGTGTCATACATTTACCCCAGTACAGAGATCTGGGCCTAAGTCCATCATTTTTTTGCTCCCCATGCCATTCCAGTTTGAACCCAGCCATATGCAAATCAGTCTTGATGCTGCACCCAATGGGAATAGTACAGCCCGAACTGCCAAGCCAGGTCCTCCCTGGACCGGAAACAAGCATTCTAGGACCAGTTTCGGGATTTCACCCCTCATCAGCCAGGATAGCTTGACTCCAGTGGCATGTTGAGCACGGGACCAAAGTCTGGGCATACCTGTCCCACTCGGGGTGACAAATGCAAAAAGAACAGTTGATGAACAGAATGCACAACAATGTCATACATTCAGCCTTGTACAGAGATCTGTGCCTAAATCCATCATTGTTTTGCTCCCCATGCCATTCCAGTTTGGACCCAGCAATATGCAAATCAGTCTTGATCCTGCCCCCAATGGGAACTGTCTAGCCCGAACTGCCAGTCCAGGTCCTCCCTGGACTGGAAACAAGCATACTAGGACCGGTTTTGTGGTTTCACCACTCTTCAGCCAGGATAGCTTGACTCCAGTGGCATGGAGAGCACAGGACTCACGTCTGGGCATACCCACCCCACTCGGGTTGATAAATACAAAAAGAACAGTTGATGGACAGAATGCAGAACAATGTCATACATTCACCCTAGTACAGAGATCTGGGCCTAAATCCATCATTTTTTGCTCCTGATGCCATTCCAGTTTCAACCCAGCCATATGCAAATCAGTCTTGATTCTGCACCCAATGGGAACAGTGCAGCCCGAACTGCCAGGCCAGGTCCTCCCTGGACTGGAAACAAGCATCCCAGGACCGGTTTCGGGGTTTCACCCCTCATCAGCCAGGATAGCTTGACTCCAGTGGCATGAAGAGCACGGGACCCACGTCTGAGCATACCCGTCCCACTCGTGGTGACAAATGCAAAAAGAACAGTTGATGGACAGAATGCAGAAATATGTCATACATTCACCCCAGTACAGAGATCTTGGCCTAAATCCATCATTTTTTTGCTCCCCATGCCATTCGAGTTTGAACCCAGCACTATGCAAATCAGTCTTGATCCTGCACCCAATGGGTACAGTCCAGCCCAAAGTGCCAGGCCAGGTCCTCCCTGGACTGGAAACAAGCATCCTAGGACCAATGTCGGGGTTTCACCCCTCATCAGCCAGGATAGCTTGACTCCAGTGGCATGGAGAGCACGGAACCCACGTTTGGGCCTCCCCATCCCACTCGGGGTGACAAATGCAAAAAGAACAGTTGATGGACAGAATGCAGAACAATGTCATACATTCACCCCAATACAGAGATCTGTGCCTAAATCCATCATTTTTTTGCTCCCCATGCCATTCCAGTCTGAACCCAGCCATATGCAAATCAGTCTTGATCCTGCACCCAATGGGAACAGTCCAGCCCGACCTGCCAGGCTAGGTCCTCTCTGGACTGGAAACAAGCATCCTAGGACCGGTTTCGGGGTTTCACCCCTCATCAGCCAGGATAGCTTGACTCCAGTGGCATGGAGAGCACGGGAACCACGTCTTGGCATACCCTTCCTACTCGGGGTGACAAATGCAAAAAAAACAGTGGATGGACAGAATGCAGAACCATGTCATACATTCACCCCAGTACAGAGATCTGTGCCTAAATCCATCATTTTTTTGCTCCCATGACATTCCAGTTTGAACCCAGCCATATGCAAATCAGTCTTGATCCTGCACCCAATGGGAACAGTCCAGCCCGAACTGCCAGGCCAGGTCCTTCCTGGACTGGAAACAAGCATCCTAGGACCGGTTTCGGGGTTTCACCCCTCATCACCCAGGATAGCTTGACTCCAGTGGCATGGAGAGCATGGGACCCACGTCTGGGCATACCAGTCCCACTTGGGGTGACAAATGCAAAAAGAACAGTTGATGGACAGAATGCAGAACAATGTCATACATTAACCCCAGTACAGATTTCTGTGCCTAAATCCATCATTTTTTTGCTCCCCATGTCATTCAGTTTGAACCAAGCCATATGCAAATCAGTCTTGATCCAGCACCCAATGGGAACAGTCCAGCCCGAACTGCCAGGCCAGGTCCTCCTTGGACTGGAAACAAATATCCTAGGATCGGTTTCAGGGTTTTACCCGTCATCAGCCAGGATAGCTTGACTCCAGTGGCATGGAGAGCATGGGACCCACGTCTGAGCATACCCGTCCCACTCGGGGTGACAAATGCAAAAAGAACAGTTGATGGACAGAATGCAGAACAGTGTCATACATTTACCCCAGTACAGAGATCTGGGCCTAAATCCATAATTTTTTTGCTCCCCATGCCATTCCAGTTTGAACCCAGCCATATGCAAATCAGTCTTGATGCTGCACCCAATGGGAATAGTACAGCCCGAACTGCCAAGCCAGGTCCTCCCTGGACCGGAAACAGGCATTCTAGGACCAGTTTCGGGATTTCACCCCTCATCAGCCAGGATAGCTTGACTCCAGTGGCATGTTGAGCACGGGACCAAAGTCTGGGCATACCTGTCCCACTCGGGGTGACAAATACAAAAAGAACAGTTGATGAATAGAATGCACAACAATGTCATACATTCAGCATTGTACAGAGATCTGGGCCTAAATCCATCATTTTTTTGCTCCCCATGCCATTCCAGTTTGAACCCAGCAATATGCAAATCAGTCTTGATCCAGCCCCCAATGGGAACAGTCTAGCCCGAACTGCCAGTCCAGGTCCTCCCTGGACTGGAAACAAGCATCCTAGGACCGGTTTTGGGGTTTCACCACTCTTCAGCCAGGATAGCTTGACTCCAGTGGCATGGAGAGCACAGGACTCACGTCTGGGCATACCCACCCCACTCGGGTTGATAAATACAAAAAGAACAGTTGATGGACAGAATGCAGAACAATGTCATACATTCACCCTAGTACAGAGATCTGGGCCTAAATCCATCATTTTTTGCTCCCGATGCCATTCCAGTTTCAACCCAGCCATATGCAAATCAGTCTTGATTCTGCACCCAATGGGAACAGTGCAGCCCGAACTGCCAGGCCAGGTCCTCCCTGGATTGGAAACAAGCATCCCAGGACCGGTTTCGGGGTTTTACCCCTCATCAGCCAGGATAGCTTGACTCCAGTGGAATTAAGAGCACGGGACCCACGTCTGAGCATACCCGTCCCACTCGGGGTGACAAATGCAAAAAGAACAGTTGATGGACAGAATGCAGAAATATGTCATACATTCACCCCAGTACAGAGATCTGGGCCTAAATCCATCATGTTTTTGCTCCCCATGCCATTCCAATTTTAACCCAGCCATATGCAAATCAGTAATGATCCTGCACCCAATGGGAATAGTCGAGCCCAAACTGCCAGGCCAGGTCCTCCCTGGACTGGAAACAAGCATCCTAGAACTGGTTTTGGGGTTTCACCCCTCATCAGCCAGGATAGCGTGACTCCAATGGCATGGAGAGCACGGGAACAATGTCTGGGCATACCCGTCCCACTCAGGGTGACAAATGCAAAAAGAACAGTTGATGGACAGAATGCAGAACAATGTCATACATTCACCACAGTGCAGAGATCTGGGCCTAAATCCATCATTTTTTTGCTCCCCATGCCATTCCAGTTTGAACCGAGCCATATGCAAATCAGTCTTGACCCTGCTCACAAAGGGAACACTCCAATCCGAACTGCCATGTCAGGTCCTCTCTGGACTGGAAACAAGCATCCTAGGACTGGTTTCGTGGTTTCACCCCTCATCAGCCAGGATAGCTTAGTACAAGTGGCATGGAGAGCACGGGACCCACGTCTGGGCATACCCATCCCACTCGGGGTGACAAATGCAAAAAGAACAGTTGATGGACAGAATGCAGAGCAGTGTCATACATTCAACCCAGTACAGAGATCTGGGCCTAAATCCATCATTTTTTTGCTCCCCATGCCATTCCAGTTTGATCCCAGCCATATGCAAATTAGTCTTGATCCTGCAGCCAATGGGAACAGTCCAGCCAGAACTGCCAGTCCAGGTCCTCCCTGGACTGGAAATAAGCATCCTAGGACGAGTTTCGGGGTTTCACCCCTTATCAGCCAGGATAGCTTGACTCCAGTGGCATGGAGAGCACGGGACCCACATCTGGGCATACACGTCCGACTCAGGGAGACAAATGCAAAAAGAGCAGTTGATGGACATAACGCAGATCAATGTCATACATTCACCCCAGTACAGAGATCTGGGCCTAAATCCATCATTTTTTGCTCCCCATGCCATTCCAGTTTGAACCGAGCCATATGCAAATCAGTCTTGATCCTGCACATAATGGGAATACTCCAATCCGAACTGCCAGGCCAGGTGCTCTCTGGGCTGCAAACAAGCATACTAGGACCGGTTTCGGGGTTTCACCCCTCATCAACCTGGATAGCTTGGTTCAAGTGGCATGGAGAGCACGGGACCCACGTCTGGGCATACCCGTCCCACTCGGGGTGACGAATGCAAAAAGAACAGTTGATGGAGAGAATGCAGAATAGTGTCATACATTCACCCCAGTACAGAGATCTGGGCCTAAATCCATCATTTTTTTGCTCCCCATGCCATTCCAGTTTGAACCCAGTCATATGCAAATCAGTATTGATGCTGCACCCAATGGGAACAGTGCAGCCTGAACTGCCAAGCCAGGTCCTACCTGGACTGGAAATAAGCATTCTAGGACCGGTTTCGGGGTTTCACCCCTCATCAGCCAAGATAGCTTGACTCCAGTAGCATGTTGAGCACGGGACCGATGTCTGGGCATACCGGTCCCACTCGGGGTGACAAATGCAAAAAGAACAGTTGATGGACAGAATGCAGAACAATGTCATACATTCAGCCCAGTACAGAGATCTGGGCCTAAATCATCATTTTTTGCTCTCCATGCCATTCCAGTTTGAACCCAGCCATATGCAAATCAGTCTTGATCCTGCACACAATGGGATCAGTCCAGCCCGAACTGCCAGGCCAGGTCATCCCTGGACTGGAAACAAGCATCCTAAAACCGGTTTTGGGGTTTTACCCCTCATCAGTCAGGATAGCTTGTTTCCAGAGCCATGGAGAGCATGGGACCCACGTCTGGGTATAACCGTCCCACTCGGGGTGAAAAATGCCAAAAGAACAGTTGATGGACAGAATACAGAACAATGTCATGCATTTACCCCAGTACAGAGATCTGGGCCTAAATCCATCATTTTATTTTTTCATTTTTTTGCTCCCCATGCCATTCCAGTTTGAAGCCAGCCATATGCAAATCAGTCTTGATTCTGCACCCAATGGGAACAGTGCAGCCCGAACTGCCAGGCCAGGTCCTCCCTGGACTGGAAACAAGCATCCCCGGACCGGTTTCGGGGTTTCACCCTCATCAGCCAGGATAGCTTGACTCCAGTGGCATGTTGAGCACGGGACCGAAGTCTGGGCATACCGGTCCCACTCGGGGTGACAAATGCCAAAAGAACAGTTGATGGACAGCATGCAGAACAGTGTCATACATTCACCCCAGTACAGAGATCTGGGCCTAAATCCATCATTTTTTTGCTCTCCATGCCATTCCAGTTTGAACCCAGCCATATGCAAATCAGTCTTGATGCTGCCCCCAATGGGAATAGTACAGCCCGAACTGCCAAGCCAGGTCCTCCCTGGACCAGAAACAGGCATTCTAGGACCAGTTTCGGGATTTCACCCCTCATCAGCCAGGATAGCTTGACTCCAGTGGCATGTTGAGCACGGGACCAAAGTCTGGGCATACCTGTCCCACTCGGGGTGACAAATGCAAAAAGAACAGTTGATGAACAGAATGCAGAACAATGTCATACATTCAGCCCAGTACAGAGATCTGGGCCTAAATCCATCATTTTTTGCTCACCATGCCATTCCAGTTTGAACCCAGCCATATGCAAATCAGTCTTGATCCTGCCCCCAATGGGAACAGTCTAGCCTGAACTGCCAGTCCAGGTCCTCCCTGGACTGGAAACAAGCATCCTAGGACCGGTTTTGGGGTTTCACCCTCATCAGCCAGGATAGCTTGGCTCCAGTGGCATGGAGAACACAGGAACCACGTCTTGGCATACCCGTCCCACTCGGGGTGACAAATACAAAAAGAACAGTTTATGGACAGAATGCAGAACAATGTCATACATTCACCCCAGTACAAAGATCTGGGCCTAAATGAATAATTTGTTTGCTCCCCATGCCATTCCAGTTTGAACCCAGCCATATGCAAATCAGTCTTGAACCTGCACCCAATGGGAACAGTCCAGCCCTAACTGCCAGGCCAGGTCCTCCCTGGACTGAAAACAAGCATCCTAGGACCGGTTTCGGGGTTTCACCCCTCATCAACCAGGATAGCTTGACTCCAGTGGCATGGAGAGCCCGGGACCCACGTCTGGGCCTACCCATCCCACTCAGGGTGACAAATGCAAAAAGAACAGTTGATGGACAGAATGCAGAACAATGTCATACATTCACACTAGTACAGAGATCTGGGCCTAAATCCATAATTTTTTTGCTCACGATGCCATTCCAGTTTGAACCCAGCCATATGCAAATCAGTCTTGATTCTGCACCCAATGGGAACAGTGCAGCCCGAACTGCCAGGCCAGGTCCTCCTGGACTGGAAACAAGCATCCCAGGACCGGTTTCGGGGTTTCACCCTCATCAGCCAGGATAGCTTGACTCCAGTGGCATGAAGAGCACGGGACCCACGTCTGAGCATACCCGTCCCACTCGGGGTGACAAATGCAAAAAGAACAGTTGATGGACAGAATACAGAAATATGTCATCCATTCACCCCAGTACAGAGATCCTGGCCGAAATCCATCATTTTTTGCTCGCCATGCCATTCGAGTTTGAACCCAGCACTATGCAAATCAGTCTTGATCCTGCACCCAATGGGAATCAATCAATCAGGGAATTGTAAGCGCGCTACTCACCCATGAGGGTCTCAAGGCGCTGAGGGGGGGGTCCGCAGATCTGTTTAGCCGAAGAGCCAGGTCTTGAGGGTGTTCCTGAAGGTGTTCAGGGAGGGGGCGTCTGATGTCTGCCGGTAGCTCGTTCCAGGTCTTGGCTGCAATGTGAGAGAAGAATCTTCCGTCTGCTCTGGCTCTGTGGATGCACGGGGTTTCGGCCAGTGCGAGGTTGGAAGATCGGAGGTTTCTTTTGGGTACGTGGAAGTTGATTCTGTCGTTGAGGTATTTGGGTCCATTGTTGTGTAGGCATTTGTAGGCTTGAGTGAGGATTTTGAAAGTGACTCTTTTCTCCACGGGGAGCCAGTGGACACTTCGTAGGTGTTGGCTGATGTGTTCATGTCGGGGGATGCTGAGGACAAGTCTGGCGGCGGTGTTCTGTACTGTCTGGAGTTTGCGGAGTAGGGACTTGTTGATGCCGGCGTAGAGTGCGTTTCCATAGTCCAGTCTGCTGGTGATGAGTGCGTGGGTGACTGTCTTCCTTGACTCAGGGGGGATCCACTTGAAGGTCTTGCGGAGGATGCGGAGGGTGTTGAAGCATCTGGAGGTGACGGCGTTGGCCTGTCGGTTCATGGTGAGTGATGAGTCGCGTACGATGCCGAGGTTCTTGGCGTGGTCTGAGGGGTAGGTGGGCTTCCGAGGGCGGTCGGCCACCAGGTGCTGTCCCATGCAGAAGGGGTGGTACCGAGGACTTCTGTCTTCTTGGCGTTGAGCTTCAGGCAGCTGTTGGTCATCCAGACTGCGACGTCTTGCATTCCTTTCTGGAAGTTGAGTTTGGCAGTGGTGGGGTCTTTGGTGAGGGAGAGGATGAGCTGGGTGTCGTCGGCGTAGGATACGATGTTGAGGCCGTGTTGTTGGACGATGGCTGCGAGGGGGGCCATGTAAATGTTGAAGAGGGTGGGGCTCAGTGATGAACCCTGTGGGACTCCGCAGGTGATTTTCGTGGGGTCGGAGAGGAAGGGTGGGAGTCTGATCCTTTGGCTTCTTCCGGTGAGGAATGATCGGATCCAGTCCAGGGCTGTTCCTTGTATGCCTGCGTCGTGTAGTCTGGCGACTAGTGTGTGATGGGAGACGGTGTTGAAGGCCGCTGATAGGTCGAGTAGGATGAGGGCTGCAAAGTGGCCTTGGTCCAGGAGGGTGCGGATGTCGTCTATGGCGGCGAGTAGGGCGGTCTCTATGCTGTGGTTGCTTCGGAATCCAGATTGGGACGGGTCGAGGACGGCGTTCTCTTCAATGAATTGTGTCAGTTTCCTGTTGACTGTTTTCTCTGCAACTTTGGCTGTGAAGGGGAGGAGCGAGATGGGGCGATAGTTCTTGAGGTCGGTGGGGTCAGCTGTGGGCTTCTTGAGCAGGGGTCTGACTTCTGCGCACTTCCAGTCATCTGGGAAGGTGCCTGTTTGAAGGTAGCGTTGATGGTGCGTTGTAGTTCGGGTGCGATGGCGGTCACGGCTCTGTGGTAGATGTGAGGGGGCAGGGGTCGGTGGGGGCCCCGAGTGGATGCTTTTCATGGTTGAGGCGGTGTCTTCGGCCGTGATCGGTGTCCAGTTGGAGATGGTGGGCTGGCTGGTGTTTCGGGGGCCGTCTGTGGTGCCTGGTGGATGGTCGATGAAGTTGTCGTAGAGGTTTTTGATCTTGAGGTGGAAATAGGTTCCAAGCTTGTCGCAGAGGCCTTGGGATGGGGTGATGTCTGTGGCTTCACTGCGTGGGTTGGTGAATTCTTGAATGAGACTGAAAAGTTCCTTCGAGTTGGTGGAGTTGGCCAGGATTTTGTTGTGGATGAAGTTCCTCTTGGTGGCTCTGATCTGGTTGTGGTAGTCCGTCATGGCGTCCTTGTAGGTGGTATTGTTTTCGGTTGTCTTGGTGTTTCTCCAGTTCTTCTCCAGGCATCTGCAGGTGCGTCTGGCTTCTGGAGAGCGGTTGTGAACCAGGCGGCTTTCCTGGGGCATTGTATGTCGGGGTTGCGTAGCGGGGCGAGCTCGTCTGCGCAGTTGGAGATCCAGGTGTGGAGTTCTCTGGCTGCGTCGTTTGCACCGTTTGCGTCAGGTGCCCAGGTGTGGTTGTCTCGAGTGAGGGTGGAGTTAAGTTGCTCGTCGGTAACCTTGCTCCAGTTCCTTCGTGGTGGGCGTGGAGCTGGTTTGGGTGCCTTGGGTTTGTTGATGGCGAAGTGTACGCAGTGGTGGTCGGTCCATGGCGGCTGCATTGTGTGGCTGAATTGGACGCTGTTTCCTGCCGCGAAGATGGGGTCGAGGGTGTGTCCTGCTCTGTGGGTCGGTGTGTTGACGAGTTGTTTAAGTCCGATGCTGGCGAGGTTGTCACGAAGGAAAGTGGAGTTGGGGTCGCTGGGGTTGTCAAGGTGGAAGTTCAGGTCTCCAATGAGTATGTAGAATGGGAACAGTCCAGCCCGAACTGCCAGGCCAGGTCCTCCCTGGACTGGAAACAAGCATCCTAGGACCAATGTCGGGGTTTCACCCCTCATCAGCCAGGATAGCTTGACTCCAGTGGCATGGAGAGCACGGTACCCACGTCTGGGCCTACCCATCCTACTCGGGGTGACAAATGCAAAAAGAACAGTTGACGGTCAGAATGCAGAACAATGTCATACATTCACCCCAGTACAGAGATCAGGGCCTAAATCCATCATTTTTTTGCTCCCCATGCCATTCCAATTTTAACCCAGCCATATGCAAATCAGTAATGATCCTGCACCCAATGGGAATAGTCGAGCCCAAACTGCCAGGCCAGGTCCTCCCTGGACTGGAAACAAGCATCCTAGAACTGGTTTTGGGGTTTCACCCTCATCAGCCAGGATAGCGTGACTCCAATGGCATGGGGAGCACGGGAACAATGTCTGGGCATACCCGTCCCACTCAGGGTGACAAATGCAAAAAGAACAGTTGATGGACAGAATGCAGAACAATGTCATACATTCACCACAGTGCAGAGATCTGGGCCTAAATCCATCATTTTTTTGCTCCCCATGCCATTCCAGTTTGAACCGAGCCATATGCAAATCAGTCTTGATCCTGCACCCAAAGGGAACACTCCAATCCGAACTGCCAGGTCAGGTCCTCTCTGGACTGGAAACAAGCATCCTAGGACTGGTTACGGGGTTTCACCCCTCATCAGCCAGGATAGCTTAGTACAAGTGGCATGGAGAGCACGGGACCCACGTCTGGGAATACCCGTCCCACTCGGGGTGACAAATGCAAAAAGAACAGTTGATGGACAGAATGCAGAACAGTGTCATACATTCAACCCAGTACAGAGATCTGGGCCTAAATCCATCATTTATTTGCTCCCCATGCCATTCCAGTTTGATCCCTGCCATATGCAAATTAGTCTTGATCCTGCAGCCAATGGGAACAGTCCAGCCAGAACTGCCAGTCCAGGTCCTCCCTGGACTGGAAATAAGCATTCTAGGACGAGTTTCGGGGTTTCACCCCTTGTCAGCCAGGATAGCTTGACTCCAGTGGCATGGAGAGCACGGTACCCACGTCTGGGCATACACGTCCGACTCGGGGAGACAAATGCAAAAAGAGCAGTTGATGGACATAACGCAGATCAATGTCATACATTCACCCCAGTACAGAGATCTGGGCCTAAATCCATCATTTTTTTGCTCCCCATGCCATTCCAGTTTGAACCGAGCCATATGCAAATCAGTCTTGATCCTGCACCCAATGGGAATACTCCAATCCGAACTGCCAGGCCAGGTGCTCTCTGGACTGCAAACAAGCATCCTAGGACCGGTTTCGGGGTTTCACCCCTCATCAGCCTGGATAGCTTGGTTCAAGTGGCATGGAGAGCACGGGACCCACGTCTGGGCATACCCGTCCCACTCGGGGTGACGAATGCAAAAAGAACAGTTGATGGACAGAATGCAGAACAGTGTCATACATTCACCCCAGTACAGAGATCTGGGCCTAAATCCATCATTTTTTTGCTCCCCACGCCATTCCAGTTTGAACCCAGTCATATGCAAATCAGTCTTGATGCTGCACCCAATGGGAACAGTGCAGCCTGAACTGCCAAGCCAGGTCCTACCTGGACTGGAAATAAGCATTCTAGGACCGGTTTCGGGGTTTCACCCCTCATCAGCCAAGATAGCTTGACTCCAGTAGCATGTTGAGCACGGGACCGATGTCTGGGCATACCGGTCCCACTCGGGGTGACAAATGCAAAAAGAACAGTATATGGACAGAATGCAGAACAATGTCATACATTCAGCCCAGTACAGAGATCTGGGCCTAAATCATCATTTTTTTGCTCTCCATGCCATTCCAGTTTGAACCCAGCCATATGCAAATCAGTCTTGATCCTGCACACAATGGGATCAGTCCAGCCCGAGCTGCCAGGCCAGGTCCTCCCTGGACTGGAAACAAGCATCCTAAGACTGGTTTTGGGGTTTTACCCCTTATCAGTCAGGATAGCTTGTTTCCAGTGGCATGGAGAGCATGGGACCCACGTCTGGGTATAACCGTCCCACTCGGGGTGAAAAATGCCAAAAGAACAGTTGATGGACAGAATACAGAACAATGTCATGCATTTACCACAGTACAGAGATCTGGGCCTAAATCCATCATTTTATTTTTTCATTTTTTTGCTCCCCATGCCATTCCAGTTTGAAGCCAGCCATATGCAAATCAGTCTTGATTCTGCACCCAATGGGAACAGTGCAGCCCGAACTGCCAGGCCAGGTCCTCCCTGGACTGGAAACAAGCATCCCCGGACCGGTTTCGGGGTTTCACCCCTCATCAGCCAGGATAGCTTGACTCCAGTGGCATGTTGAGCACGGGACCGAAGTCTGGGCATACCGGTCCCACTCGGGGTGACAAATGCCAAAAGAACAGTTGATGGACAGCATGCAGAACAGTGTCATACATTCACCCCAGTACAGAGATCTGGGCCTAAATCCATCATTTTTTTGCTCTCCATGCCATTCCAGTTTGAACCCAGCCATATGCAAATCAGTCTTGATGCTGCCCCCAATGGGAATAGTACAGCCCGAACTGCCAAGCCAGGTCCTCCCTGGACCGGAAACAGGCATTCTAGGACCAGTTTCGGGATTTCACCCCTCATCAGCCAGGATAGCTTGACTCCAGTGGCATGTTGAGCACGGGACCAAAGTCTGGGCATACCTGTCCCACTCTGGATGACAAATGCAAAAAGAACAGTTGACGGTCAGAATGCAGAACAATGTCATACATTCACCCCAGTACAGAGATCTGGGCCTAAATCCATCATTTTTTTGCTCCCCATGCCATTCCAATTTTAACCCAGCCATATGCAAATCAGTCTTGATCCTGCACCCAATGGGAACAGTCTAGCCTGAACTGCCAGGCCAGGTCCTCCCTGGACTGGAAACAAGCATCCTAGAACTGGTTTTGGGGTTTCACCCCTCATCAGCCAGGATAGCGTGACTCCAATGGCATGGGGAGCACGGGAACAATGTCTGGGCATACCCGTCCCACTCAGGGTGACAAATGCAAAAAGAACAGTTGATGGACAGAATGCAGAACAATGTCATACATTCACCACAGTGCAGAGATCTGGGCCTAAATCCATCATTTTTTTGCTCCCCATGCCATTCCAGTTTGAACCGAGCCATATGCAAATCAGTCTTGATCCTGCACCCAAAGGGAACAGTGCAGCCCGAACTGCCAGGCCAGGTCCTCCCTGGACTGGAAACAAGCATCCCAGGACCGGTTTCGGGGTTTCACCCCTCATCAGCCAGGATAGCTCGACTCCAGTGGCATGAAGAGCACGGGACCCACGTCTGAGCATACCCGTCCCACTCGTGGTGACAAATGCAAAAAGAACAGTTGATGGACAGAATGCAGAAATATGTCATACATTCACCCCAGTACAGAGATCTGGGCCTAAATCCATCATTTTTTTGCTCCCCATTCCATTCGAGTTTGAACCCAGCACTATGCAAATCAGTCTTGATCCTGCACCCAATGGGAACAGTCCAGCCCGAAGTGCCAGGCCAGTTCCTCCCTAAACTGGAAACAAGCATCCTAGGACCAATGTCGGGGTTTCACCCCTCATCAGCCAGGATAGCTTGACTCCAGTGGCATGGAGAGCACGGAACCCACGTTTGGGCCTACCCATCCCACTCGGGGTGACAAATGCAAAAAGAACAGTTGATGGACAGAATGCAGAACAATGTCATACATTCACCCCAATACAGAGATCTGTGCCTAAATCCATCATTTTTTTGCTCCCCATGCCATTCCAGTCTGAACCCAGCCATATGCAAATCAGTCTTGATCCTGCACCCAATGGGAACAGTCCAGCCCGACCTGCCAGGGTAGGTCCTCTCTGGACTGGAAACAAGTATCCTAGGACCGGTTTCGGGGTTTCACCCCTCATCAGCCAGGATAGGTTGACTCCAGTGGCATGGAGAGCACGGGAACCACGTATTGGCATACCCTTCCTACTCGGGGTGACAAATTTTAAAAAAACAGTTGATGGACAGAATGCAGAACCATGTCATACATTCACCCCAGTACAGAGATCTGTGCCTAAATCCATCATTTTTTTGCTCCCCATGCCATTCCAGTTGGATCCCAGCCATATGCAAATCAGTCTTGATCCTACACCCAATGGGAACAGTCCAGCTTGAACTGCCAGGCCAGGTCCTTCCTGAACTGGAACCAAGCATCCTAGGACCGGTTTCGGGGTTTCACCCCTCATCACCCAGGATAGCTTGACTCCAGTGGCATGGAGAGCATGGGACCCACATCTGGGCATACCAGTCCCACTTGGGGTGACAAATGCAAAAAGAACAGTTGATGGACAGAATGCAGAACAATGTCATACATTAACCCCAGTACAGATTTCTGGGCCTAAATCCGTCATTTTTTGCTCCCCATGTCATTCAGTTTGAACCAAGCCATATGCAAATCAGTCTTGACCCAGCACCCAATGGGAACAGTCCAGCCCAAACTGCCAGGCCAGGTCCTCCTTGGACTGGAAACAAATATCCTAGGATCGGTTTCAGGGTTTTACCCGTCATCAGCCAGGATAGCTTGACTCCAGTGGCATGGAGAGCATCGGACCCACGTCTGAGCATACCAGTCCCACTCGGGGTGACAAATGCAAAAAGAACAGTTGATGGACAGAATACAGAACAGTGTCATACATTTACCCCAGTACAGAGATCTGGGCCTAAATCCATCATTTTTTTGCTCCCCATGCCATTCCAGTTTGAACCCAGCCATATGCAAATCAGTCTTGATGCTGCACCCAATGGGAATAGTACAGCCCGAACTGCCAAGCCAGGTCCTCCCTGGACCGGAAACAAGCATTCTAGGACCAGTTTCGGGATTTCACCCCTCATCAGCCAGGATAGCTTGACTCCAGTGGCATGTTGAGCACGGGACCAAAGTCTGGGCATACCTGTCCCACTCGGGGTGACAAATGCAAAAAGAACAGTTGATGAACAGAATGCACAACAATGTCATACATTCAGCCTTGTACAGAGATCTGTGCCTAAATCCATCATTGTTTTGCTCCCCATGCCATTCCAGTTTGGACCCAGCAATATGCAAATCAGTCTTGATCCTGCCCCCAATGGGAACTGTCTAGCCCGAACTGCCAGTCCAGGTCCTCCCTGGACTGGAAACAAGCATACTAGGACCGGTTTTGTGGTTTCACCACTCTTCAGCCAGGATAGCTTGACTCCAGTGGCATGGAGAGCACAGGACTCACGTCTGGGCATACCCACCCCACTCGGGTTGATAAATACAAAAAGAACAGTTGATGGACAGAATGCAGAACAATGTCATACATTCACCCTAGTACAGAGATCTGGGCCTAAATCCATCATTTTTTTGCTCCTGATGCCATTCCAGTTTCAACCCAGCCATATGCAAATCAGTCTTGATTCTGCACCCAATGGGAACAGTGCAGCCCGAACTGCCAGGCCAGGTCCTCCCTGGACTGGAAACAAGCATCCCAGGACCGGTTTCGGGGTTTCACCCCTCATCAGCCAGGATAGCTTGACTCCAGTGGCATGAAGAGCACGGGACCCACGTCTGAGCATACCCGTCCCACTCGGGGTGACAAATGCAAAAAGAACAGTTGATGGACAGAATGCAGAAATATGTCATACATTCACCCCAGTACAGAGATCTTGGCCTAAATCCATCATTTTTTTGCTCCCCATGCCATTCGAGTTTGAACCCAGCACTATGCAAATCAGTCTTGATCCTGCACCCAATGGGTACAGTCCAGCCCAAAGTGCCAGGCCAGGTCCTCCCTGGACTGGAAACAAGCATCCTAGGACCAATGTCGGGGTTTCACCCTCATCAGCCAGGATAGCTTGACTCCAGTGGCATGGAGAGCACGGAACCCACGTTTGGGCCTCCCCATCCCACTCGGGGTGACAAATGCAAAAGAACAGTTGATGGACAGAATGCAGAACAATGTCATACATTCACCCCAATACAGAGATCTGTGCCTAAATCCATCATTTTTTGCTCCCCATGCCATTCCAGTCTGAACCCAGCCATATGCAAATCAGTCTTGATCCTGCACCCAATGGGAACAGTCCAGCCCGACCTGCCAGGCTAGGTCCTCTCTGGACTGGAAACAAGCATCCTAGGACCGGTTTCGGGGTTTCACCCCTCATCAGCCAGGATAGCTTGACTCCAGTGGCATGGAGAGCACGGGAACCACGTCTTGGCATACCCTTCCTACTCGGGGTGACAAATGCAAAAAAACAGTGGATGGACAGAATGCAGAACCATGTCATACATTCACCCCAGTACAGAGATCTGTGCCTAAATCCATCATTTTTTGCTCCCATGACATTCCAGTTTGAACCCAGCCATATGCAAATCAGTCTTGATCCTGCACCCAATGGGAACAGTCCAGCCCGAACTGCCAGGCCAGGTCCTTCCTGGACTGGAAACAAGCATCCTAGGACCGGTTTCGGGGTTTCACCCCTCATCACCCAGGATAGCTTGACTCCAGTGGCATGGAGAGCATGGGACCCACGTCTGGGCATACCAGTCCCACTTGGGGTGACAAATGCAAAAAGAACAGTTGATGGACAGAATGCAGAACAATGTCATACATTAACCCCAGTACAGATTTCTGTGCCTAAATCCATCATTTTTTTGCTCCCCATGTCATTCAGTTTGAACCAAGCCATATGCAAATCAGTCTTGATCCAGCACCCAATGGGAACAGTCCAGCCCGAACTGCCAGGCCAGGTCCTCCTTGGACTGGAAACAAATATCCTAGGATCGGTTTCAGGGTTTTACCCGTCATCAGCCAGGATAGCTTGACTCCAGTGGCATGGAGAGCATGGGACCCACGTCTGAGCATACCCGTCCCACTCGGGGTGACAAATGCAAAAAGAACAGTTGATGGACAGAATGCAGAACAGTGTCATACATTTACCCCAGTACAGAGATCTGGGCCTAAATCCATAATTTTTTTGCTCCCCATGCCATTCCAGTTTGAACCCAGCCATATGCAAATCAGTCTTGATGCTGCACCCAATGGGAATAGTACAGCCCGAACTGCCAAGCCAGGTCCTCCCTGGACCGGAAACAGGCATTCTAGGACCAGTTTCGGGATTTCACCCCTCATCAGCCAGGATAGCTTGACTCCAGTGGCATGTTGAGCACGGGACCAAAGTCTGGGCATACCTGTCCCACTCGGGGTGACAAATACAAAAAGAACAGTTGATGAATAGAATGCACAACAATGTCATACATTCAGCATTGTACAGAGATCTGGGCCTAAATCCATCATTTTTTTGCTCCCCATGCCATTCCAGTTTGAACCCAGCAATATGCAAATCAGTCTTGATCCAGCCCCCAATGGGAACAGTCTAGCCCGAACTGCCAGTCCAGGTCCTCCCTGGACTGGAAACAAGCATCCTAGGACCGGTTTTGGGGTTTCACCACTCTTCAGCCAGGATAGCTTGACTCCAGTGGCATGGAGAGCACAGGACTCACGTCTGGGCATACCCACCCCACTCGGGTTGATAAATACAAAAAGAACAGTTGATGGACAGAATGCAGAACAATGTCATACATTCACCCTAGTACAGAGATCTGGGCCTAAATCCATCATTTTTTTGCTCCCGATGCCATTCCAGTTTCAACCCAGCCATATGCAAATCAGTCTTGATTCTGCACCCAATGGGAACAGTGCAGCCCGAACTGCCAGGCCAGGTCCTCCCTGGATTGGAAACAAGCATCCCAGGACCGGTTTCGGGGTTTTACCCCTCATCAGCCAGGATAGCTTGACTCCAGTGGAATTAAGAGCACGGGACCCACGTCTGAGCATACCCGTCCCACTCGGGGTGACAAATGCAAAAAGAACAGTTGATGGACAGAATGCAGAAATATGTCATACATTCACCCCAGTACAGAGATCTGGGCCTAAATCCATCATGTTTTTGCTCCCCATGCCATTCCAATTTTAACCCAGCCATATGCAAATCAGTAATGATCCTGCACCCAATGGGAATAGTCGAGCCCAAACTGCCAGGCCAGGTCCTCCCTGGACTGGAAACAAGCATCCTAGAACTGGTTTTGGGGTTTCACCCCTCATCAGCCAGGATAGCGTGACTCCAATGGCATGGAGAGCACGGGAACAATGTCTGGGCATACCCGTCCCACTCAGGGTGACAAATGCAAAAAGAACAGTTGATGGACAGAATGCAGAACAATGTCATACATTCACCACAGTGCAGAGATCTGGGCCTAAATCCATCATTTTTTTGCTCCCCATGCCATTCCAGTTTGAACCGAGCCATATGCAAATCAGTCTTGACCCTGCTCACAAAGGGAACACTCCAATCCGAACTGCCATGTCAGGTCCTCTCTGGACTGGAAACAAGCATCCTAGGACTGGTTTCGTGGTTTCACCCCTCATCAGCCAGGATAGCTTAGTACAAGTGGCATGGAGAGCACGGGACCCACGTCTGGGCATACCCGTCCCACTCGGGGTGACAAATGCAAAAAGAACAGTTGATGGACAGAATGCAGAGCAGTGTCATACATTCAACCCAGTACAGAGATCTGGGCCTAAATCCATCATTTTTTTGCTCCCCATGCCATTCCAGTTTGATCCCAGCCATATGCAAATTAGTCTTGATCCTGCAGCCAATGGGAACAGTCCAGCCAGAACTGCCAGTCCAGGTCCTCCCTGGACTGGAAATAAGCATCCTAGGACGAGTTTCGGGGTTTCACCCCTTATCAGCCAGGATAGCTTGACTCCAGTGGCATGGAGAGCACGGGACCCACATCTGGGCATACACGTCCGACTCAGGGAGACAAATGCAAAAAGAGCAGTTGATGGACATAACGCAGATCAATGTCATACATTCACCCCAGTACAGAGATCTGGGCCTAAATCCATCATTTTTTTGCTCCCCATGCCATTCCAGTTTGAACCGAGCCATATGCAAATCAGTCTTGATCCTGCACATAATGGGAATACTCCAATCCGAACTGCCAGGCCAGGTGCTCTCTGGACTGCAAACAAGCATACTAGGACCGGTTTCGGGGTTTCACCCTCATCAACCTGGATAGCTTGGTTCAAGTGGCATGGAGAGCACGGGACCCACGTCTGGGCATACCCGTCCCACTCGGGGTGACGAATGCAAAAAGAACAGTTGATGGAGAGAATGCAGAATAGTGTCATACATTCACCCCAGTACAGAGATCTGGGCCTAAATCCATCATTTTTTTGCTCCCCATGCCATTCCAGTTTGAACCCAGTCATATGCAAATCAGTATTGATGCTGCACCCAATGGGAACAGTGCAGCCTGAACTGCCAAGCCAGGTCCTACCTGGACTGGAAATAAGCATTCTAGGACCGGTTTCGGGGTTTCACCCCTCATCAGCCAAGATAGCTTGACTCCAGTAGCATGTTGAGCACGGGACCGATGTCTGGGCATACCGGTCCCACTCGGGGTGACAAATGCAAAAAGAACAGTTGATGGACAGAATGCAGAACAATGTCATACATTCAGCCCAGTACAGAGATCTGGGCCTAAATCATCATTTTTTTGCTCTCCATGCCATTCCAGTTTGAACCCAGCCATATGCAAATCAGTCTTGATCCTGCACACAATGGGATCAGTCCAGCCCGAACTGCCAGGCCAGGTCATCCCTGGACTGGAAACAAGCATCCTAAAACCGGTTTTGGGGTTTTACCCCTCATCAGTCAGGATAGCTTGTTTCCAGAGCCATGGAGAGCATGGGACCCACGTCTGGGTATAACCGTCCCACTCGGGGTGAAAAATGCCAAAAGAACAGTTGATGGACAGAATACAGAACAATGTCATGCATTTACCCCAGTACAGAGATCTGGGCCTAAATCCATCATTTTATTTTTTCATTTTTTTGCTCCCCATGCCATTCCAGTTTGAAGCCAGCCATATGCAAATCAGTCTTGATTCTGCACCCAATGGGAACAGTGCAGCCCGAACTGCCAGGCCAGGTCCTCCCTGGACTGGAAACAAGCATCCCCGGACCGGTTTCGGGGTTTCACCCTCATCAGCCAGGATAGCTTGACTCCAGTGGCATGTTGAGCACGGGACCGAAGTCTGGGCATACCGGTCCCACTCGGGGTGACAAATGCCAAAAGAACAGTTGATGGACAGCATGCAGAACAGTGTCATACATTCACCCCAGTACAGAGATCTGGGCCTAAATCCATCATTTTTTTGCTCTCCATGCCATTCCAGTTTGAACCCAGCCATATGCAAATCAGTCTTGATGCTGCCCCCAATGGGAATAGTACAGCCCGAACTGCCAAGCCAGGTCCTCCCTGGACCAGAAACAGGCATTCTAGGACCAGTTTCGGGATTTCACCCCTCATCAGCCAGGATAGCTTGACTCCAGTGGCATGTTGAGCACGGGACCAAAGTCTGGGCATACCTGTCCCACTCGGGGTGACAAATGAAAAAAGAACAGTTGATGAACAGAATGCAGAACAATGTCATACATTCAGCCCAGTACAGAGATCTGGGCCTAAATCCATCATTTTTTTGCTCACCATGCCATTCCAGTTTGAACCCAGCCATATGCAAATCAGTCTTGATCCTGCCCCCAATGGGAACAGTCTAGCCTGAACTGCCAGTCCAGGTCCTCCCTGGACTGGAAACAAGCATCCTAGGACCGGTTTTGGGGTTTCACCCCTCATCAGCCAGGATAGCTTGGCTCCAGTGGCATGGAGAACACAGGAACCACGTCTTGGCATACCCGTCCCACTCGGGGTGACAAATACAAAAAGAACAGTTTATGGACAGAATGCAGAACAATGTCATACATTCACCCCAGTACAAAGATCTGGGCCTAAATGAATAATTTGTTTGCTCCCCATGCCATTCCAGTTTGAACCCAGCCATATGCAAATCAGTCTTGAACCTGCACCCAATGGGAACAGTCCAGCCCTAACTGCCAGGCCAGGTCCTCCCTGGACTGAAAACAAGCATCCTAGGACCGGTTTCGGGGTTTCACCCCTCATCAACCAGGATAGCTTGACTCCAGTGGCATGGAGAGCCCGGGACCCACGTCTGGGCCTACCCATCCCACTCAGGGTGACAAATGCAAAAAGAACAGTTGATGGACAGAATGCAGAACAATGTCATACATTCACACTAGTACAGAGATCTGGGCCTAAATCCATAATTTTTTTGCTCACGATGCCATTCCAGTTTGAACCCAGCCATATGCAAATCAGTCTTGATTCTGCACCCAATGGGAACAGTGCAGCCCGAACTGCCAGGCCAGGTCCTCCCTGGACTGGAAACAAGCATCCCAGGACCGGTTTCGGGGTTTCACCCCTCATCAGCCAGGATAGCTTGACTCCAGTGGCATGAAGAGCACGGGACCCACGTCTGAGCATACCCGTCCCACTCGGGGTGACAAATGCAAAAAGAACAGTTGATGGACAGAATACAGAAATATGTCATCCATTCACCCCAGTACAGAGATCCTGGCCAAAATCCATCATTTTTTTGCTCGCCATGCCATTCGAGTTTGAACCCAGCACTATGCAAATCAGTCTTGATCCTGCACCCAATGGGAATCAATCAATCAGGGAATTGTAAGCGCGCTACTCACCCATGAGGGTCTCAAGGCGCTGAGGGGGGGGTCCGCAGATCTGTTTAGCCGAAGAGCCAGGTCTTGAGGGTGTTCCTGAAGGTGTTCAGGGAGGGGGGGCGTCTGATGTCTGCCGGTAGCTCGTTCCAGGTCTTGGCTGCAATGTGAGAGAAGAATCTTCCGTCTGCTCTGGCTCTGTGGATGCACGGGGTTTCGGCCAGTGCGAGGTTGGAAGATCGGAGGTTTCTTTTGGGTACGTGGAAGTTGATTCTGTCGTTGAGGTATTTGGGTCCATTGTTGTGTAGGCATTTGTAGGCTTGAGTGAGGATTTTGAAAGTGACTCTTTTCTCCACGGGGAGCCAGTGGACACTTCGTAGGTGTTGGCTGATGTGTTCATGTCGGGGGATGCTGAGGACAAGTCTGGCGGCGGTGTTCTGTACTGTCTGGAGTTTGCGGAGTAGGGACTTGTTGATGCCGGCGTAGAGTGCGTTTCCATAGTCCAGTCTGCTGGTGATGAGTGCGTGGGTGACTGTATTCCTTGACTCAGGGGGGATCCACTTGAAGGTCTTGCGGAGGATGCGGAGGGTGTTGAAGCAGCTGGAGGTGACAGCGTTGGCCTGTCGGTTCATGGTGAGTGATGAGTCGCGTACGATGCCGAGGTTCTTGGCGTGGTCTGAGGGGTAGGTGGGCTTCCGAGGGCGGTCGGCCACCAGGTGCTGTCCCATGCAGAAGGGGTGGTACCGAGGACTTCTGTCTTCTTGGCGTTGAGCTTCAGGCAGCTGTTGGTCATCCAGACTGCGACGTCTTGCATTCCTTTCTGGAAGTTGAGTTTGGCAGTGGTGGGGTCTTTGGTGAGGGAGAGGATGAGCTGGGTGTCGTCGGCGTAGGATACGATGTTGAGGCCGTGTTGTTGGACGATGGCTGCGAGGGGGCCATGTAAATGTTGAAGAGGGTGGGGCTCAGTGATGAACCCTGTGGGACTCCGCAGGTGATTTTCGTGGGGTCGGAGAGGAAGGGTGGGAGTCTGATCCTTTGGCTTCTTCCGGTGAGGAATGATCGGATCCAGTCCAGGGCTGTTCCTTGTATGCCTGCGTCGTGTAGTCTGGCGACTAGTGTGTGATGGGAGACGGTGTTGAAGGCCGCTGATAGGTCGAGTAGGATGAGGGCTGCAAAATGGCCTTGGTCCAGGAGGGTGCGGATGTCGTCTATGGCGGCGAGTAGGGCGGTCTCTATGCTGTGGTTGCTTCGGAATCCAGATTGGGACGGGTCGAGGACGGCGTTCTCTTCAATGAATTGTGTCAGTTTCCTGTTGACTGTTTTCTCTGCAACTTTGGCTGTGAAGGGGAGGAGCGAGATGGGGCGATAGTTCTTGAGGTCGGTGGGGTCAGCTGTGGGCTTCTTGAGCAGGGGTCTGACTTCTGCGCACTTCCAGTCATCTGGGAAGGTGCCTGTTTGAAGGTAGCGTTGATGGTGCGTTGTAGTTCGGGTGCGATGGCGGTCACGGCTCTGTGGTAGATGTGAGGGGGCAGGGGTCGGTGGGGGCCCCCGAGTGGATGCTTTTCATGGTTGAGGCGGTGTCTTCGGCCGTGATCGGTGTCCAGTTGGAGATGGTGGGCTGGCTGGTGTTTCGGGGGGCGGGGGGCCGTCTGTGGTGCCTGGTGGATGGTCGATGAAGTTGTCGTAGAGGTTTTTGATCTTGAGGTGGAAATAGGTTCCAAGCTTGTCGCAGAGGCCTTGGGATGGGGTGATGTCTGTGGCTTCACTGCGTGGGTTGGTGAATTCTTGAATGAGACTGAAAAGTTCCTTCGAGTTGGTGGAGTTGGCCAGGATTTTGTTGTGGATGAAGTTCCTCTTGGTGGCTCTGATCTGGTTGTGGTAGTCCGTCATGGCGTCCTTGTAGGTGGTATTGTTTTCGGTTGTCTTGGTGTTTCTCCAGTTCTTCTCCAGGCATCTGCAGGTGCGTCTGGCTTCTGGAGAGCGGTTGTAGAACCAGGCGGCTTTCCTGGGGCATTGTATGTCGGGGTTGCGTAGCGGGGCGAGCTCGTCTGCGCAGTTGGAGATCCAGGTGTGGAGTTCTCTGGCTGCGTCGTTTGCACCGTTTGCGTCAGGTGCCCAGGTGTGGTTGTCTCGAGTGAGGGTGGAGTTAAGTTGCTCGTCGGTAACCTTGCTCCAGTTCCTTCGTGGTGGGCGTGGAGCTGGTTTGGGTGCCTTGGGTTTGTTGATGGCGAAGTGTACGCAGTGGTGGTCGGTCCATGGCGGCTGCATTGTGTGGCTGAATTGGACGCTGTTTCCTGCCGCGAAGATGGGGTCGAGGGTGTGTCCTGCTCTGTGGGTCGGTGTGTTGACGAGTTGTTTAAGTCCGATGCTGGCGAGGTTGTCACGAAGGAAAGTGGAGTTGGGGTCGCTGGGGTTGTCAAGGTGGAAGTTCAGGTCTCCAATGAGTATGTAGAATGGGAACAGTCCAGCCCGAACTGCCAGGCCAGGTCCTCCCTGGACTGGAAACAAGCATCCTAGGACCAATGTCGGGGTTTCACCCCTCATCAGCCAGGATAGCTTGACTCCAGTGGCATGGAGAGCACGGTACCCACGTCTGGGCCTACCCATCCTACTCGGGGTGACAAATGCAAAAAGAACAGTTGACGGTCAGAATGCAGAACAATGTCATACATTCACCCCAGTACAGAGATCAGGGCCTAAATCCATCATTTTTTTGCTCCCCATGCCATTCCAATTTTAACCCAGCCATATGCAAATCAGTAATGATCCTGCACCCAATGGGAATAGTCGAGCCCAAACTGCCAGGCCAGGTCCTCCCTGGACTGGAAACAAGCATCCTAGAACTGGTTTTGGGGTTTCACCCCTCATCAGCCAGGATAGCGTGACTCCAATGGCATGGGGAGCACGGGAACAATGTCTGGGCATACCCGTCCCACTCAGGGTGACAAATGCAAAAAGAACAGTTGATGGACAGAATGCAGAACAATGTCATACATTCACCACAGTGCAGAGATCTGGGCCTAAATCCATCATTTTTTTGCTCCCCATGCCATTCCAGTTTGAACCGAGCCATATGCAAATCAGTCTTGATCCTGCACCCAAAGGGAACACTCCAATCCGAACTGCCAGGTCAGGTCCTCTCTGGACTGGAAACAAGCATCCTAGGACTGGTTACGGGGTTTCACCCCTCATCAGCCAGGATAGCTTAGTACAAGTGGCATGGAGAGCACGGGACCCACGTCTGGGAATGCCCGTCCCACTCGGGGTGACAAATGCAAAAGAACAGTTGATGGACAGAATGCAGAACAGTGTCATACATTCAACCCAGTACAGAGATCTGGGCCTAAATCCATCATTTATTTGCTCCCCATGCCATTCCAGTTTGATCCCTGCCATATGCAAATTAGTCTTGATCCTGCAGCCAATGGGAACAGTCCAGCCAGAACTGCCAGTCCAGGTCCTCCCTGGACTGGAAATAAGCATTCTAGGACGAGTTTCGGGGTTTCACCCCTTGTCAGCCAGGATAGCTTGACTCCAGTGGCATGGAGAGCACGGTACCCACGTCTGGGCATACACGTCCGACTCGGGGAGACAAATGCAAAAAGAGCAGTTGATGGACATAACGCAGATCAATGTCATACATTCACCCCAGTACAGAGATCTGGGCCTAAATCCATCATTTTTTGCTCCCCATGCCATTCCAGTTTGAACCGAGCCATATGCAAATCAGTCTTGATCCTGCACCCAATGGGAATACTCCAATCCGAACTGCCAGGCCAGGTGCTCTCTGGACTGCAAACAAGCATCCTAGGACCGGTTTCGGGGTTTCACCCCTCATCAGCCTGGATAGCTTGGTTCAAGTGGCATGGAGAGCACGGGACCCACGTCTGGGCATACCCGTCCCACTCGGGGTGACGAATGCAAAAAGAACAGTTGATGGACAGAATGCAGAACAGTGTCATACATTCACCCCAGTACAGAGATCTGGGCCTAAATCCATCATTTTTTTGCTCCCCACGCCATTCCAGTTTGAACCCAGTCATATGCAAATCAGTCTTGATGCTGCACCCAATGGGAACAGTGCAGCCTGAACTGCCAAGCCAGGTCCTACCTGGACTGGAAATAAGCATTCTAGGACTGGTTTTGGGGTTTTACCCCTTATCAGTCAGGATAGCTTGTTTCCAGTGGCATGGAGAGCATGGGACCCACGTCTGGGTATAACCGTCCCACTCGGGGTGAAAAATGCCAAAAGAACAGTTGATGGACAGAACACAGAACAATGTCATGCATTTACCACAGTACAGAGATCTGGGCCTAAATCCATCATTTTATTTTTTCATTTTTTTGCTCCCCATGCCATTCCAGTTTGAAGCCAGCCATATGCAAATCAGTCTTGATTCTGCACCCAATGGGAACAGTGCAGCCCGAACTGCCAGGCCAGGTCCTCCCTGGACTGGAAACAAGCATCCCCGGACCGGTTTCAGGGTTTCACCCCTCATCAGCCAGGATAGCTTGACTCCAGTGGCATGTTGAGCACGGGACCGAAGTCTGGGCATACCGGTACCACTCGGGGTGACAAATGCCAAAAGAACAGTTGATGGACAGCATGCAGAACAGTGTCATACATTCACCCCAGTACAGAGATCTGGGCCTAAATCCATCATTTTTTTGCTCTCCATGCCATTCCAGTTTGAACCCAGCCATATGCAAATCAGTCTTGATGCTGCCCCCAATGGGAATAGTACAGCCCGAACTGCCAAGCCAGGTCCTCCCTGGACCGGAAACAGGCATTCTAGGACCAGTTTCGGGATTTCACCCCTCATCAGCCAGGATAGCTTGACTCCAGTGGCATGTTGAGCACGGGACCAAAGTCTGGGCATACCTGTCCCACTCTGGATGACAAATGCAAAAAGAACAGTTGACGGTCAGAATGCAGAACAATGTCATACATTCACCCCAGTACAGAGATCTGGGCCTAAATCCATCATTTTTTTGCTCCCCATGCCATTCCAATTTTAACCCAGCCATATGCAAATCAGTCTTGATCCTGCACCCAATGGGAACAGTCTAGCCTGAACTGCCAGGCCAGGTCCTCCCTGGACTGGAAACAAGCATCCTAGAACTGGTTTTGGGGTTTCACCCCTCATCAGCCAGGATAGCGTGACTCCAATGGCATGGGGAGCACGGGAACAATGTCTGGGCATACCCGTCCCACTCAGGGTGACAAATGCAAAAAGAACAGTTGATGGACAGAATGCAGAACAATGTCATACATTCACCACAGTGCAGAGATCTGGGCCTAAATCCATCATTTTTTTGCTCCCCATGCCATTCCAGTTTGAACCGAGCCATATGCAAATCAGTCTTGATCCTGCACCCAAAGGGAACACTCCAATCCGAACTGCCAGGTCAGGTCCTCTCTGGACTGGAAACAAGCATCCTAGGACTGGTTTCGGGTTTCACCCCTCATCAGCCAGGATAGCTTAGTACAAGTGGCATGGAGAGCACGGGACCCACGTCTGGGAATACCCGTCCCACTCGGGGTGACAAATGCAAAAAGAACAGTTGATGGACAGAATGCAGAACAATGTCATACATTCACACTAGTACAGAGATCTGGGCCTAAATCCATAATTTTTTGCTCACGATGCCATTCCAGTTTGAACCCAGCCATATGCAAATCAGTCTTGATTCTGCACCCAATGGGAACAGTGCAGCCCGAACTGCCAGGCCAGGTCCTCCCTGGACTGGAAACAAGCATCCCAGGACCGGTTTTGGGGTTTCACCCCTCATCAGCCAGGATAGCTTGACTCCAGTGGCATGAAGAGCACGGGACCCACGTCTGAGCATACCCGTCCCACTCGGGGTGACAAATGCCAAAAGAACAGTTGATGGACAGCATGCAGAACAGTGTCATACATTCACCCCAGTACAGAGATCTGGGCCTAAATCCATCATTCTTTTGCTCTCCATGCCATTCCAGTTTGAACCCAGCCATATGCAAATCAGTCTTGATGCTGCCCCCAATGGGAATAGTACAGCCCGAACTGCCAAGCCAGGTCCTCCCTGGACCGGAAACAGGCATTCTAGGACCAGTTTCGGGATTTCACCCCTCATCAGCCAGGATAGCTTGACTCCAGTGGCATGTTGAGCACGGGACCAAAGTCTGGGCATACCTGTCCCACTCTGGATGACAAATGCAAAAAGAACAGTTGATGAACAGAATTCAGAACAATGTCATAAATTCAGCCCAGTACAGAGATCTGGGCCTAAATCCATCATTTTTTTGCTCCCAATGCCATTCCAGTTTGAACCCAGCCATATGCAAATCAGTCTTGATCCTGCTCCCAATGGGAACAGTCTAGCCTGAACTGCCAGTCCAGGTCCTCCCTGGACTGGAAACAAGCATCCTAGGACCGGTTTTGGGGTTTCACCCCTCATCAGCCAGGATAGCTTGACTCCAGTGGCATGGAGAACACAGGAACCACGTCTTGGCATACCCGTCCCACTCGGGGTGACAAATGCAAAAAGAACAGTTTATGGACAGAATGCAGAACAATGTCATACATTCACCCCAGTACAAAGATCTGGGCCTAAATGAATAATTTGTTTGCTCCCCATGCCATTCCAGTTTGAACCCAGCCATATGCAAATCAGTCTTGAACCTGCACCCAATGGGAACAGTCCAGCCCTAACTGCCAGGCCAGGACCTCCCTGGACTGAAAACAAGCATCCTAGGACCGGTTTCGGGGTTTCACCCCTCATCAACCAGGATAGCTTGACTCCAGTGGCATGGAGAGCCCGGGACCCACGTCTGGGCCTACCCATCCCACTCAGGGTGACAAATGCAAAAAGAACAGTTGATGGACAGAATGCAGAACAATGTCATACATTCACACTAGTACAGAGATCTGGGCCTAAATCCATAATTTTTTTGCTCACGATGCCATTCCAGTTTGAACCCAGCCATATGCAAATCAGTCTTGATTCTGCACCCAATGGGAACAGTGCAGCCCGAACTGCCAGGCCAGGTCCTCCCTGGACTGGAAACAAGCATCCCAGGACCGGTTTCGGGGTTTCACCCCTCACCAGCCAGGATAGCTTGACTCCAGTGGCATGAAGAGCACGGGACCCACGTCTGAGCATACCCGTCCCACTCGGGGTGACAAATGCAAAAAGAACAATTGATGGACAGAATACAGAAATATGTCATCCATTCACCCCAGTACAGAGATCCTGGCCGAAATCCATCATTTTTTTGCTCCCCATGCCATTCGAGTTTGAACCCAGCACTATGCAAATCAGTCTTGATCCTGCACCCAATGGGAATCAATCAATCAGGGAATTGTAAGCGCGCTACTCACCCATGAGGGTCTCAAGGCGCTGAAGGGGGGGTCCGCAGATCTGTTTAGCCGAAGAGCCAGGTCTTGAGGGTGTTCCTGAAGGTGTTCAGGGAGGGGGGGCGTCTGATGTCTGCCGGTAGCTCGTTCCAGGTCTTGGCTGCAATGTGAGAGAAGAATCTTCCGTCTGCTCTGGCTCTGTGGATGCGCGGGGTTTCGGCCAGTGCGAGGTTGGAAGATCGGAGGTTTCTTTTGGGTACGTGGAAGTTGATTCTGTCGTTGAGGTATTTGGGTCCATTGTTGTGTAGGCATTTGTAGGCTTGAGTGAGGATTTTGAAAGTGACTCTTTTCTCCACGGGGAGCCAGTGGACACTTCGTAGGTGTTGGCTGATGTGTTCATGTCGGGGGATGCTGAGGACAAGTCTGGCGGCGGTGTTCTGTACTGTCTGGAGTTTGCGGAGTAGGGACTTGTTGATGCCGGCGTAGAGTGCGTTTCCATAGTCCAGTCTGCCGGTGATGAGTGCGTGGGTGACTGTCTTCCTTGACTCATGGGGGATCCACTTGAAGGTCTTGCGGAGGATGCGGAGGGTGTTGAAGCAGCTGGAGGTGACGGCGTTGGCCTGTCGGTTCATGGTGAGTGATGAGTCGAGTACGATGCCGAGGTTCTTGGCGTGGTCTGAGGGGGTAGGTGGGCTTCCGAGGGCGGTCGGCCACCAGGTGCTGTCCCATGCAGAAGGGGTGGTACCGAGGACGAGGACTTCTGTCTTCTCGGCGTTGAGCTTCAGGCAGCTGTTGGTCATCCAGACTGCGACGTCTTGCATTCCTTTCTGGAAGTTGAGTTTGGCAGTGGTGGGGTCTTTGGTGAGGGAGAGGATGAGCTGGGTGTCGTCGGCGTAGGATACGATGTTGAGGCCGTGTTGTTGGACGATGGCTGCGAGGGGGCCACGTAAATGTTGAAGAGGGTGGGGCTCAGTGATGAACCCTGTGGGACTCCGCAGGTGATTTTCGTGGGGTCGGAGAGGAAGGGTGGGAGTCTGATCCTTTGGCTTCTTCCGGTGAGGAATGATCGGATCCAGTCCAGGGCTGTTCCTTGTATGCCTGCGTCGTGTAGTCTGGCGACTAGTGTGCGATGGGAGACGGTGTCGAAGGCCGCTGATAGGTCGAGTAGGATGAGGGCTGCGGAGTGGCCTTGGTCCAGGAGGGTGCGGATGTCGTCTGTGGCGGCGAGTAGGGCGGTCTCTGTGCTGTGGTTGCTTCGGAATCCAGATTGGGACGGGTCGAGGATGGCGTTCTCTTCAATGAATCGTGTCAGTTTCCTGTTGACTGTTTTCTCTGCAACTTTGGCTGTGAAGGGGAGGAGCGAGATGGGGCGATAGTTCTTGAGGTCGGTGGGGTCAGCTGTGGGCTTCTTGAGCAGGGGTCTGACTTCTGCGCACTTCCAGTCATCTGGGAAGGTGCCTGTTTGAAGGTGGTGTTGATGGTGCGTTGTAGTTCGGGTGCGATGGCGGTCACGGCTCTGTGGTAGATGTGAGGGGGGCAGGGGTCGGTGGGGGCCCCCAAGTGGATGCTTTTCATGGTTGAGGCGGTGTCTTCGGCCGTGATCGGTGTCCAGTTGGAGATGGTGGGCTGGCTGGTGTTTCTGGGGGGCGGGGGGCCGTCTGTGGTGCCTGGTGGATGGTCGATGAAGTTGTCGTAGAGGTTTTTGATCTTGAGGTGGAAATAGGTTCCAAGCTTGTCGCAGAGGTCTTGGGATGGGGTGATGTCTGTGGCTTCACTGCGTGGGTTGGTGAATTCTTGAATGACATTGAAAAGCGCCTTAGAGTTGGTGGAGTTTGCCAGGATTTTGTTGTGGATGAAGTTCCTCTTGGTGGCTCTGATCTGGTTGTGGTAGTCTGTCATGGCGTCCTTGTAGGTGGTGTGGTTTTCGGTTGTCTTGGTGTTTCTCCAGTTCTTCTCCAGGCGTCTGCAGGTGCGTCTGGCTTCTGGAGAGCGGTTGTGAACCAGGCGGCTTTCCTGGGGCGTTGTCTGTCGGGGTTGCGTAGCGGGGCGAGCTCGTCTGCGCAGATAGAGATCCAGGTGTGGAGTTCTCTGGCTGCGTCGTTTGCACCGTTTGCGTCAGGTGCCCAGGTGTGGTTGTCTCAAGTGAGGGTGGAGTTAAGTTGCTCGTCGGTAACCTTGCTCCAGTTCCTTCGTGGTGGGCGTGGGGCTGGTTTGGGTGCCTTGGGTTTGTTGATGGCGAAGTGTACGCAGTGGTGGTCGGTCCATGGCGGCTGCATTGTGTGGCTGAATTGGACGCTGTTTCCTGCCGCGAAGATGGGGTCGAGGGTGTGTCCTGCTCTGTGGATCGGTGTGTTGACGAGTTGTTTAAGTCTGATGCTGGCGAGGTTGTCACGAAGGAAAGTGGAGTTGGGGTCGCTGGGGTTGTCGAGGTGGAAGTTCAGGTCTCCAATGAGTATGTAGAATGGGAACAGTCCAGCCCGAACTGCCAGGCCAGGTCCTCCCTGGACTGGAAACAAGCATCCTAGGACCAATGTCGGGGTTTCACCCCTCATCAGCCAGGATAGCTTGACTCCAGTGGCATTGAGAGCACGGTACCCACGTCTGGGCCTACCCATCCTACTCGGGGTGACAAATGCAAAAAGAACAGTTGATGGTCAGAATGCAGAACAATGTCATACATTCACCCCAGTACAGAGATCAGGGCCTAAATCCATCATTTTTTTGCTCCCCATGCCATTCCAATTTTAACCCAGCCATATGCAAATCAGTAATGATCCTGCACCCAATGGGAATAGTCGAGCCCAAACTGCCAGGCCAGGTCCTCCCTGGACTGGAAACAAGCATCCTAGAACTGGTTTTGGGGTTTCACCCCTCATCAGCCAGGATAGCGTGACTCCAATGGCATGGAGAGCACGGGAACAATGTCTGGGCATACCCGTCCCACTCAGGGTGACAAATGCAAAAAGAACAGTTGATGGACAGAATGCAGAACAATGTCATACATTCACCACAGTGCAGAGATCTGGGCCTAAATCCATCATTTTTTGCTCCCCATGCCATTCCAGTTTGAACCGAGCCATATGCAAATCAGTCTTGATCCTGCACCCAAAGGGAACACTCCAATCCGAACTGCCAGGTCAGGTCCTCTCTGGACTGGAAACAAGCATCCTAGGACTGGTTTCGAGGTTTCACCCCTCATCAGCCAGGATAGCTTAGTACAAGTGGCATGGAGAGCACGGGACCCACGTCTGGGCATACCCGTCCCACTCGGGGTGACAAATGCAAAAGAACAGTTGATGGTCAGAATGCAGAACAGTGTCATACATTCAACCCAGTACAGAGATCTGGGCCTAAATCCATCATTTTTTTGCTCCCCATGCCATTCCAGTTTGATCCCAGCCATATGCAAATTAGTCTTGATCCTGCAGCCAATGGGAACAGTGCAGCCAGAACTGCCAGTCCAGGTCCTCCCTGGACTGGAAATAAGCATCCTAGGACGAATTTCGGGGTTTCACCCCTTATCAGCCAGGATAGCTTGACTCCAGTGGCATGGAGAGCAGGGGACCCACGTCTGGGCATACACGTCCGACTCGGGGAGACAAATGCAAAAAGAGCAGTTGATGGACATAACGCGGATCAATGTCATACATTCACCCCAGTACAGAGATCTGGGCCTAAATCCATCATTTTTTTGCTCCCCATGCCATTCCAGTTTGAACCGAGCCATATGCAAATCAGTCTTGATCCTGCACCCAATGGGAATACTCCAATCCGAACTGCCAGGCCAGGTGCTCTCTGGACTGCAAACAAGCATCCTAGGACCGGGTTCGGGGTTTCACCCCTCATCAGCCTGGATAGCTTGGTTCAAGTGGCATGGAGAGCACGGGACCCACGTCTGGGCATACCCGTCCCACTCGGGGTGACGAATGCAAAAGAACAGTTGATGGACAGAATGCAGAACAGTGTCATACATTCACCCCAGTACAGAGATCTGAGCCTAAATCCATCATTTTTTTGCTCCCCACGCCATTCCAGTTTGAACCCAGTCATATGCAAATCAGTCTTGATGCTGCACCCAATGGGAACAGTGCAGCCTGAACTGCCAAGCCAGGTCCTACCTGGACTGGAAATAAGCATTCTAGGACCGGTTTCGGGGTTTCACCCCTCATCAGCCAAGATAGCTTAACTCCAGTAGCATGTTGAGCATGGGACCGATGTCTGGGCATACCCGTCCCACTCGGGGTGACAAATGCAAAAAGAACAGTTGATGTACAGAATGCAGAACAATGTCATACATTTAGCCCAGTACAGAGATCTGGGCCTAAATCATCATTTTTTGCTCTCCATGCCATTCCAGTTTGAACCCAGCCATATGCAAATCAGTCTTGATCCTGCACACAATGGGATCAGTCCAGCCCGAACTGCCAGGCCAGGTCCTCCCTGGACTGGAAACAAGCATCCTAAGACCGGTTTTGGGGTTTTACCCCTCATCAGTCAGGATAGCTTGTTTCCAGTGGCATGGAGAGCATGGGACTCACGTCTGGGCATAACCGTCCCACTCGGGGTGAAAAATGCCAAAAGAACAGTTGATGGACAGAATACAGAACAATGTCATGCATTTACCCCAGTACAGAGATCTGGGCCTAAATCAATCATTTTATTTTTTCATTTTTTTGCTCCCCATGCCATTCCAGTTTGAAGCCAGCCATATGCAAATCAGTCTTGATTCTGCACCCAATGGGAACAGTGCAGCCCGAACTGCCAGGCCAGGTCCTCCCTGGACTGGAAACAAGCATCCCCGGACCGGTTTCGGGATTTCACCCCTCATCATCCAGGATAGCTTGACTCCAGTGGCATGTTGAGCATGGGAACAATGTCTGGGCATACCCGTCCCACTCAGGGTGACAAATGCAAAAAGAACAGTTGATGGACAGAATGCAGAACAATGTCATACATTCACCACAGTGCAGAGATCTGGGCCTAAATCCATCATTTTTTGCTCCCCATGCCATTCCAGTTTGAACCGAGCCATATGCAAATCAGTCTTGATCCTGCACCCAAAGGGAACACTCCAATCCGAACTGCCAGGTCAGGTCCTCTCTGGACTGGAAACAAGCATCCTAGGACTGATTTCGGGGTTTCACCCCTCATCAGCCAGGATAGCTTAGTACAAGTGGCATGGAGAGCACGGGACCCACGTCTGGGAATACCCGTCCCACTCGGGGTGACAAATGCAAAAAGAACAGTTGATGGACAGAATGCAGAACAATGTCATACATTCACACTAGTACAGAGATCTGGGCCTAAATCCATAATTTTTTTGCTCACGATGCCATTCCAGTTTGAACCCAGCCATATGCAAATCAGTCTTGATTCTGCACCCAATGGGAACAGTGCAGCCCGAACTGCCAGGCCAGGTCCTCCCTGGACTGGAAACAAGCATCCCAGGACCGGTTTTGGGGTTTCACCCCTCATCAGCCAGGATAGCTTGACTCCAGTGGCATGAAGAGCACGGGACCCACGTCTGAGCATACCCGTCCCACTCGGGGTGACAAATGCCAAAAGAACAGTTGATGGACAGCATGCAGAACAGTGTCATACATTCACCCCAGTACAGAGATCTGGGCCTAAATCCATCATTTTTTTGCTCTCCATGCCATTCCAGTTTGAACCCAGCCATATGCAAATCAGTCTTGATGCTGCCCCCAATGGGAATAGTACAGCCCGAACTGCCAAGCCAGGTCCTCCCTGGACCGGAAACAGGCATTCTAGGACCAGTTTCGGGATTTCACCCCTCATCAGCCAGGATAGCTTGACTCCAGTGGCATGTTGAGCACGGGACCAAAGTCTGGGCATACCTGTCCCACTCTGGATGACAAATGCAAAAAGAACAGTTGATGAACAGAATTCAGAACAATGTCATAAATTCAGCCCAGTACAGAGATCTGGGCCTAAATCCATCATTTTTTTGCTCCCCATGCCATTCCAGTTTGAACCCAGCCATATGCAAATCAGTCTTGATCCTGCTCCCAATGGGAACAGTCTAGCCTGAACTGCCAGTCCAGGTCCTCCCTGGACTGGAAACAAGCATCCTAGGACCGGTTTTGGGGTTTCACCCCTCATCAGCCAGGATAGCTTGACTCCAGTGGCATGGAGAACACAGGAACCACGTCTTGGCATACCCGTCCCACTCGGGGTGACAAATGCAAAAAGAACAGTTTATGGACAGAATGCAGAACAATGTCATACATTCACCCCAGTACAAAGATCTGGGCCTAAATGAATAATTTGTTTGCTCCCCATGCCATTCCAGTTTGAACCCAGCCATATGCAAATCAGTCTTGAACCTGCACCCAATGGGAACAGTCCAGCCCTAACTGCCAGGCCAGGTCCTCCCTGGACTGAAAACAAGCATCCTAGGACCGGTTTCGGGGTTTCACCCCTCATCAACCAGGATAGCTTGACTCCAGTGGCATGGAGAGCCCGGGACCCACGTCTGGGCCTACCCATCCCACTCAGGGTGACAAATGCAAAAAGAACAGTTGATGGACAGAATGCAGAACAATGTCATACATTCACCACAGTGCAGAGATCTGGGCCTAAATCCATCATTTTTTTGCTCCCCATGCCATTCCAGTTTGAACCGAGCCATATGCAAATCAGTCTTGATCCTGCACCCAAAGGGAACACTCCAATCCGAACTGCCAGGTCAGGTCCTCTCTGGACTGGAAACAAGCATCCTAGGACTGATTTCGGGGTTTCACCCCTCATCAGCCAGGATAGCTTAGTACAAGTGGCATGGAGAGCACGGGACCCACGTCTGGGCATACCCGTCCCACTCGGGGTGACAAATGCAAAAAGAACAGTTGATGGTCAGAATGCAGAACAGTGTCATACATTCACTCCAGTACAGAGATCTGGGCCTAAATCCATCATTTTTTTGCTCCCCATGCCATTCCAATTTTAACCCAGCCATATGCAAATCAGTCTTGATCCTGCACCCAATGGGAACAGTCTAGCCTGAACTGCCAGGCCAGGTCCTCCCTGGACTGGAAACAAGCATCCTAGAACTGGTTTTGGGGTTTCACCCCTCATCAGCCAGGATAGCGTGACTCCAATGGCATGGGGAGCACGGGAACAATGTCTGGGCATACCCGTCCCACTCAGGGTGACAAATGCAAAAAGAACAGTTGATGGACAGAATGCAGAACAATGTCATACATTCACCACAGTGCAGAGATCTGGGCCTAAATCCATCATTTTTTTGCTCCCCATGCCATTCCAGTTTGAACCGAGCCATATGCAAATCAGTCTTGATCCTGCACCCAAAGGGAACACTCCAATCCGAACTGCCAGGTCAGGTCCTCTCTGGACTGGAAACAAGCATCCTAGGACTGGTTTCGGGGTTTCACCCCTCATCAGCCAGGATAGCTTAGTACAAGTGGCATGGAGAGCACGGGACCCGCGTCTGGGAATACCCGTCCCACTCGGGGTGACAAATGCAAAAAGAACAGTTGATGGACAGAATGCAGAACAATGTCATACATTCACACTAGTACAGAGATCTGGGCCTAAATCCATAATTTTTTTGCTCACGATGCCATTCCAGTTTGAACCCAGCCATATGCAAATCAGTCTTGATTCTGCACCCAATGGGAACAGTGCAGCCCGAACTGCCAGGCCAGGTCCTCCCTGGACTGGAAACAAGCATCCCAGGACCGGTTTTGGGGTTTCACCCCTCATCAGCCAGGATAGCTTGACTCCAGTGGCATGAAGAGCACGGGACCCACGTCTGAGCATACCCGTCCCACTCGGGGTGACAAATGCCAAAAGAACAGTTGATGGACAGCATGCAGAACAGTGTCATACATTCACCCCAGTACAGAGATCTGGGCCTAAATCCATCATTTTTTTGCTCTCCATGCCATTCCAGTTTGAACCCAGCCATATGCAAATCAGTCTTGATGCTGCCCCCAATGGGAATAGTACAGCCCGAACTGCCAAGCCAGGTCCTCCCTGGACCGGAAACAGGCATTCTAGGACCAGTTTCGGGATTTCACCCCTCATCAGCCAGGATAGCTTGACTCCAGTGGCATGTTGAGCACGGGACCAAAGTCTGGGCATACCTGTCCCACTCTGGATGACAAATGCAAAAAGAACAGTTGATGAACAGAATTCAGAACAATGTCATAAATTCAGCCCAGTACAGAGATCTGGGCCTAAATCCATCATTTTTTTGCTCCCCATGCCATTCCAGTTTGAACCCAGCCATATGCAAATCAGTCTTGATCCTGCTCCCAATGGGAACAGTCTAGCCTGAACTGCCAGTCCAGGTCCTCCCTGGACTGGAAACAAGCATCCTAGGACCGGTTTTGGGGTTTCACCCCTCATCAGCCAGGATAGCTTGACTCCAGTGGCATGGAGAACACAGGAACCACGTCTTGGCATACCCGTCCCACTCGGGGTGACAAATGCAAAAAGAACAGTTTATGGACAGAATGCAGAACAATGTCATACATTCACCCCAGTACAAAGATCTGGGCCTAAATGAATAATTTGTTTGCTCCCCATGCCATTCCAGTTTGAACCCAGCCATATGCAAATCAGTCTTGAACCTGCACCCAATGGGAACAGTCCAGCCCTAACTGCCAGGCCAGGTCCTCCCTGGACTGAAAACAAGCATCCTAGGACCGGTTTCGGGGTTTCACCCTCATCAACCAGGATAGCTTGACTCCAGTGGCATGGAGAGCCCGGGACCCACGTCTGGGCCTACCCATCCCACTCAGGGTGACAAATGCAAAAAGAACAGTTGATGGACAGAATGCAGAACAATGTCATACATTCACACTAGTACAGAGATCTGGGCCTAAATCCATAATTTTTTTGCTCACGATGCCATTCCAGTTTGAACCCAGCCATATGCAAATCAGTCTTGATTCTGCACCCAATGGGAACAGTGCAGCCCGAACTGCCAGGCCAGGTCCTCCCTGGACTGGAAACAAGCATCCCAGGACCGGTTTCGGGGTTTCACCCCTCATCAGCCAGGATAGCTTGACTCCAGTGGCATGAAGAGCACGGGACCCACGTCTGAGCATACCCGTCCCACTCGGGGTGACAAATGCAAAAAGAACAATTGATGGACAGAATACAGAAATATGTCATCCATTCACCCCAGTACAGAGATCCTGGCCGAAATCCATCATTTTTTTGCTCCCCATGCCATTCGAGTTTGAACCCAGCACTATGCAAATCAGTCTTGATCCTGCACCCAATGGGAATCAATCAATCAGGGAATTGTAAGCGCGCTACTCACCCATGAGGGTCTCAAGGCGCTGAGGGGGGTCCGCAGATCTGTTTAGCCGAAGAGCCAGGTCTTGAGGGTGTTCCTGAAGGTGTTCAGGGAGGGGGCGTCTGATGTCTGCCGGTAGCTCGTTCCAGGTCTTGGCTGCAATGTGAGAGAAGAATCTTCCGTCTGCTCTGGCTCTGTGGATGCGCGGGGTTTCGGCCAGTGCGAGGTTGGAAGATCGGAGGTTTCTTTTGGGTACGTGGAAGTTGATTCTGTCGTTGAGGTATTTGGGTCCATTGTTGTGTAGGCATTTGTAGGCTTGAGTGAGGATTTTGAAAGTGACTCTTTTCTCCACGGGGAGCCAGTGGACACTTCGTAGGTGTTGGCTGATGTGTTCATGTCGGGGGATGCTGAGGACAAGTCTGGCGGCGGTGTTCTGTACTGTCTGGAGTTTGCGGAGTAGGGACTTGTTGATGCCGGCGTAGAGTGCGTTTCCATAGTCCAGTCTGCCGGTGATGAGTGCGTGGGTGACTGTCTTCCTTGACTCATGGGGGATCCACTTGAAGGTCTTGCGGAGGATGCGGAGGGTGTTGAAGCAGCTGGAGGTGACGGCGTTGGCCTGTCGGTTCATGGTGAGTGATGAGTCGAGTACGATGCCGAGGTTCTTGGCGTGGTCTGAGGGGTAGGTGGGCTTCCGAGGGCGGTCGGCCACCAGGTGCTGTCCCATGCAGAAGGGGTGGTACCGAGGACGAGGACTTCTGTCTTCTCGGCGTTGAGCTTCAGGCAGCTGTTGGTCATCCAGACTGCGACGTCTTGCATTCCTTTCTGGAAGTTGAGTTTGGCAGTGGTGGGGTCTTTGGTGAGGGAGAGGATGAGCTGGGTGTCGTCGGCGTAGGATACGATGTTGAGGCCGTGTTGTTGGACGATGGCTGCGAGGGGGGCCACGTAAATGTTGAAGAGGGTGGGGCTCAGTGATGAACCCTGTGGGACTCCGCAGGTGATTTTCGTGGGGTCGGAGAGGAAGGGTGGGAGTCTGATCCTTTGGCTTCTTCCGGTGAGGAATGATCGGATCCAGTCCAGGGCTGTTCCTTGTATGCCTGCGTCGTGTAGTCTGGCGACTAGTGTGCGATGGGAGACGGTGTCGAAGGCCGCTGATAGGTCGAGTAGGATGAGGGCTGCGGAGTGGCCTTGGTCCAGGAGGGTGCGGATGTCGTCTGTGGCGGCGAGTAGGGCGGTCTCTGTGCTGTGGTTGCTTCGGAATCCAGATTGGGACGGGTCGAGGATGGCGTTCTCTTCAATGAATCGTGTCAGTTTCCTGTTGACTGTTTTCTCTGCAACTTTGGCTGTGAAGGGGAGGAGCGAGATGGGGCGATAGTTCTTGAGGTCGGTGGGGTCAGCTGTGGGCTTCTTGAGCAGGGGTCTGACTTCTGCGCACTTCCAGTCATCTGGGAAGGTGCCTGTTTGAAGGTGGTGTTGATGGTGCGTTGTAGTTCGGGTGCGATGGCGGTCACGGCTCTGTGGTAGATGTGAGGGGGGCAGGGGTCGTTGGGGGCCCCCAAGTGGATGCTTTTCATGGTTGAGGCGGTGTCTTTGGCCGTGATCGGTGTCCAGTTGGAGATGGTGGGCTGGCTGGTGTTTCTGGGGGGCGGGGGGCCATCTGTGGTGCCTGGTGGATGGTCGATGAAGTTGTCGTAGAGGTTTTTGATCTTGAGGTGGAAATAGGTTCCAAGCTTGTCGCAGAGGTCTTGGGATGGGGTGATGTCTGTGGCTTCACTGCGTGGGTTGGTGAATTCTTGAATGACATTGAAAAGCGCCTTAGAGTTGGTGGAGTTTGCCAGGATTTTGTTGTGGATGAAGTTCCTCTTGGTGGCTCTGATCTGGTTGTGGTAGTCTGTCATGGCGTCCTTGTAGGTGGTGTGGTTTTCGGTTGTCTTGGTGTTTCTCCAGTTCTTCTCCAGGCGTCTGCAGGTGCGTCTGGCTTCTGGAGAGCGGTTGTGAACCAGGCGGCTTTCCTGGGGCGTTGTCTGTCGGGGTTGCGTAGCGGGGCGAGCTCGTCTGCGCAGATAGAGATCCAGGTGTGGAGTTCTCTGGCTGCGTCGTTTGCACCGTTTGCGTCAGGTGCCCAGGTGTGGTTGTCTCAAGTGAGGGTGGAGTTAAGTTGCTCGTCGGTAACCTTGCTCCAGTTCCTTCGTGGTGGGCGTGGGGCTGGTTTGGGTGCCTTGGGTTTGTTGATGGCGAAGTGTACGCAGTGGTGGTCGGTCCATGGCGGCTGCATTGTGTGGCTGAATTGGACGCTGTTTCCTGCCGCGAAGATGGGGTCGAGGGTGTGTCCTGCTCTGTGGATCGGTGTGTTGACGAGTTGTTTAAGTCTGATGCTGGCGAGGTTGTCACGAAGGAAAGTGGAGTTGGGGTCGCTGGGGTTGTCGAGGTGGAAGTTCAGGTCTCCAATGAGTATGTAGAATGGGAACAGTCCAGCCCGAACTGCCAGGCCAGGTCCTCCCTGGACTGGAAACAAGCATCCTAGGACCAATGTCGGGGTTTCACCCCTCATCAGCCAGGATAGCTTGACTCCAGTGGCATTGAGAGCACGGTACCCACGTCTGGGCCTACCCATCCTACTCGGGGTGACAAATGCAAAAAGAACAGTTGATGGTCAGAATGCAGAACAATGTCATACATTCACCCCAGTACAGAGATCAGGGCCTAAATCCATCATTTTTTTGCTCCCCATGCCATTCCAATTTTAACCCAGCCATATGCAAATCAGTAATGATCCTGCACCCAATGGGAATAGTCGAGCCCAAACTGCCAGGCCAGGTCCTCCCTGGACTGGAAACAAGCATCCTAGAACTGGTTTTGGGGTTTCACCCCTCATCAGCCAGGATAGCGTGACTCCAATGGCATGGAGAGCACGGGAACAATGTCTGGGCATACCCGTCCCACTCAGGGTGACAAATGCAAAAAGAACAGTTGATGGACAGAATGCAGAACAATGTCATACATTCACCACAGTGCAGAGATCTGGGCCTAAATCCATCATTTTTTTGCTCCCCATGCCATTCCAGTTTGAAGCCAGCCATATGCAAATCAGTCTTGATTCTGCACCCAATGGGAACAGTGCAGCCCGAACTGCCAGGCCAGGTCCTCCCTGGACTGGAAACAAGCATCCCCGGACCGGTTTCGGGATTTCACCCCTCATCATCCAGGATAGCTTGACTCCAGTGGCATGTTGAGCATGGGAACAATGTCTGGGCATACCCGTCCCACTCGGGGTGACAAATGCAAAAAGAACAGTTGATGGTCAGAATGCAGAACAATGTCATACATTCACCCCAGTACAGAGATCAGGGCCTAAATCCATCATTTTTTTGCTCCCCATGCCATTCCAATTTTAACCCAGCCATATGCAAATCAGTAATGATCCTGCACCCAATGGGAATAGTCGAGCCCAAACTGCCAGGCCAGGTCCTCCCTGGACTGGAAACAAGCATCCTAGAACTGGTTTTGGGGTTTCACCCTCATCAGCCAGGTTAGCGTGACTCCAATGGCATGGAGAGCACGGGAACAATGTCTGGGCATACCCGTCCCACTCAGGGTGACAAATGCAAAAAGAACAGTTGATGGACAGAATGCAGAACAATGTCATACATTCACCACAGTGCAGAGATCTGGGCCTAAATCCATCATTTTTTGCTCCCCATGCCATTCCAGTTTGAACCGAGCCATATGCAAATCAGTCTTGATCCTGCACCCAAAGGGAACACTCCAATCCGAACTGCCAGGTCAGGTCCTCTCTGGACTGGAAACAAGCATCCTAGGACTGATTTCGGGGTTTCACCCTCATCAGCCAGGATATCTTAGTACAAGTGGCATGGAGAGCACGGGACCCACGTCTGGGCATACCCGTCCCACTCGGGGTGACAAATGCAAAAAGAACAGTTGATGGTCAGAATGCAGAACAGTGTCATACATTCACCCCAGTACAGAGATCTGGGCCTAAATCCATCATTTTTTTACTCCCCATGCCATTCCAATTTTAACCCAGCCATATGCAAATCAGTCTTGATCCTGCACCCAATGGGAACAGTCTAGCCTGAACTGCCAGGCCAGGTCCTCCCTGGACAGGAAACAAGCATCCTAGAACTGGTTTTGGGGTTTCACCCCTCATCAGCCAGGATAGCGTGACTCCAATGGCATGGGGAGCACGGGAACAATGTCTGGGCATACCCGTCCCACTCAGGGTGACAAATGCAAAAAGAACAGTTGATGGACAGAATGCAGAACAATGTCATACATTCACCACAGTGCAGAGATCTGGGCCTAAATCCATCATTTTTTTGCTCCCCATGCCATTCCAGTTTGAACCGAGCCATATGCAAATCAGTCTTGATCCTGCACCCAAAGGGAACACTCCAATCCGAACTGCCAGGTCAGGTCCTCTCTGGACTGGAAACAAGCATCCTAGGACTGGTTTCGGGGTTTCACCCCTCATCAGCCAGGATAGCTTAGTACAAGTGGCATGGAGAGCACGGGACCCACGTCTGGGAATACCCGTCCCACTCGGGTTGACAAATGCAAAAAGAACAGTTGATGGACAGAATGCAGAACAATGTCATACATTCACACTAGTACAGAGATCTGGGCCTAAATCCATAATTTTTTTGCTCACGATGCCATTCCAGTTTGAACCCAGCCATATGCAAATCAGTCTTGATTCTGCACCCAATGGGAACAGTGCAGCCCGAACTGCCAGGCCAGGTCCTCCCTGGACTGGAAACAAGCATCCCAGGACCGGTTTTGGGGTTTCACCCCTCATCAGCCAGGATAGCTTGACTCCAGTGGCATGAAGAGCACGGGACCCACGTCTGAGCATACCCGTCCCACTCGGGGTGACAAATGCCAAAAGAACAGTTGATGGACAGCATGCAGAACAGTGTCATACAGTCACCCCAGTACAGAGATCTGGGCCTAAATCCATCATTTTTTTGCTCTCCATGCCATTCCAGTTTGAACCCAGCCATATGCAAATCAGTCTTGATGCTGCCCCCAATGGGAATAGTACAGCCCGAACTGCCAAGCCAGGTCCTCCCTGGACCGGAAACAGGCATTCTAGGACCAGTTTCGGGATTTCACCCCTCATCAGCCAGGATAGCTTGACTCCAGTGGCATGTTGAGCACGGGACCAAAGTCTGGGCATACCTGTCCCACTCTGGATGACAAATGCAAAAAGAACAGTTGATGAACAGAATTCAGAACAATGTCATAAATTCAGCCCAGTACAGAGATCTGGGCCTAAATCCATCATTTTTTTGCTCCCCATGCCATTCCAGTTTGAACCCAGCCATATGCAAATCAGTCTTGATCCTGCTCCCAATGGGAACAGTCTAGCCTGAACTGCCAGTCCAGGTCCTCCCTGGACTGGAAACAAGCATCCTAGGACCGGTTTTGGGGTTTCACCCCTCATCAGCCAGGATAGCTTGACTCCAGTGGCATGGAGAACACAGGAACCACGTCTTGGCATACCCGTCCCACTCGGGGTGACAAATGCAAAAAGAACAGTTTATGGACAGAATGCAGAACAATGTCATACATTCACCCCAGTACAAAGATCTGGGCCTAAATGAATAATTTGTTTGCTCCCCATGCCATTCCAGTTTGAACCCAGCCATATGCAAATCAGTCTTGAACCTGCACCCAATGGGAACAGTCCAGCCCTAACTGCCAGGCCAGGTCCTCCCTGGACTGAAAACAAGCATCCTAGGACCGGTTTCGGGGTTTCACCCCTCATCAACCAGGATAGCTTGACTCCAGTGGCATGGAGAGCCCGGGACCCACGTCTGGGCCTACCCATCCCACTCAGGGTGACAAATGCAAAAAGAACAGTTGATGGACAGAATGCAGAACAGTGTCATACATTCACCCCAGTACAGAGATCTGGGCCTAAATCCATCATTTTTTTGCTCCCCATGCCATTCCAATTTTAACCCAGCCATATGCAAATCAGTCTTGAACCTGCACCCAATGGGAACAGTCCAGCCCTAACTGCCAGGCCAGGTCCTCCCTGGACTGAAAACAAGCATCCTAGGACCGGTTTCGGGGTTTCACCCCTCATCAACCAGGATAGCTTGACTCCAGTGGCATGGAGAGCCCGGGACCCACGTCTGGGCCTACCCATCCCACTCAGGGTGACAAATGCAAAAAGAACAGTTGATGGACAGAATGCAGAACAATGTCATACATTCACACTAGTACAGAGATCTGGGCCTAAATCCATAATTTTTTTGCTCACGATGCCATTCCAGTTTGAACCCAGCCATATGCAAATCAGTCTTGATTCTGCACCCAATGGGAACAGTGCAGCCCGAACTGCCAGGCCAGGTCCTCCCTGGACTGGAAACAAGCATCCCAGGACCGGTTTCGGGGTTTCACCCCTCATCAGCCAGGATAGCTTGACTCCAGTGGCATGAAGAGCACGGGACCCACGTCTGAGCATACCCGTCCCACTCGGGGTGACAAATGCAAAAAGAACAATTGATGGACAGAATACAGAAATATGTCATCCATTCACCCCAGTACAGAGATCCTGGCCGAAATCCATCATTTTTTTGCTCCCCATGCCATTCGAGTTTGAACCCAGCACTATGCAAATCAGTCTTGATCCTGCACCCAATGGGAATCAATCAATCAGGGAATTGTAAGCGCGCTACTCACCCATGAGGGTCTCAAGGCGCTGAGGGGGGGGACCGCAGATCTGTTTAGCCGAAGAGCCAGGTCTTGAGGGTGTTCCTGAAGGTGTTCAGGGAGGGCGTCTGATGTCTGCCGGTAGCTCGTTCCAGGTCTTGGCTGCAATGTGAGAGAAGAATCTTCCGTCTGCTCTGGCTCTGTGGATGCGCGGGGTTTCGGCCAGTGCGAGGTTGGAAGATCGGAGGTTTCTTTTGGGTACGTGGAAGTTGATTCTGTCGTTGAGGTATTTGGGTCCATTGTTGTGTAGGCATTTGTAGGCTTGAGTGAGGATTTTGAAAGTGACTCTTTTCTCCACGGGGAGCCAGTGGACACTTCGTAGGTGTTGGCTGATGTGTTCATGTCGGGGGATGCTGAGGACAAGTCTGGCGGCGGTGTTCTGTACTGTCTGGAGTTTGCGGAGTAGGGACTTGTTGATGCCGGCGTAGAGTGCGTTTCCATAGTCCAGTCTGCCGGTGATGAGTGCGTGGGTGACTGTCTTCCTTGACTCATGGGGGATCCACTTGAAGGTCTTGCGGAGGATGCGGAGGGTGTTGAAGCAGCTGGAGGTGACGGCGTTGGCCTGTCGGTTCATGGTGAGTGATGAGTCGAGTACGATGCCGAGGTTCTTGGCGTGGTCTGAGGGGTAGGTGGGCTTCCGAGGGCGGTCGGCCACCAGGTGCTGTCCCATGCAGAAGGGGTGGTACCGAGGACGAGGACTTCTGTCTTCTCGGCGTTGAGCTTCAGGCAGCTGTTGGTCATCCAGGCTGCGACGTCTTGCATTCCTTTCTGGAAGTTGAGTTTGGCAGTGGTGGGGTCTTTGGTGAGGGAGAGGATGAGCTGGGTGTCGTCGGCGTAGGATACGATGTTGAGGCCGTGTTGTTGGACGATGGCTGCGAGGGGGCCACGTAAATGTTGAAGAGGGTGGGGCTCAGTGATGAACCCTGTGGGACTCCGCAGGTGATTTTCGTGGGGTCGGAGAGGAAGGGTGGGAGTCTGATCCTTTGGCTTCTTCCGGTGAGGAATGATCGGATCCAGTCCAGGGCTGTTCCTTGTATGCCTGCGTCGTGTAGTCTGGCGACTAGTGTGCGATGGGAGACGGTGTCGAAGGCCGCTGATAGGTCGAGTAGGATGAGGGCTGCGGAGTGGCCTTGGTCCAGGAGGGTGCGGATGTCGTCTGTGGCGGCGAGTAGGGCGGTCTCTGTGCTGTGGTTGCTTCGGAATCCAGATTGGGACGGGTCGAGGATGGCGTTCTCTTCAATGAATCGTGTCAGTTTCCTGTTGACTGTTTTCTCTGCAACTTTGGCTGTGAAGGGGAGGAGCGAGATGGGGCGATAGTTCTTGAGGTCGGTGGGGTCAGCTGTGGGCTTCTTGAGCAGGGGTCTGACTTCTGCGCACTTCCAGTCATCTGGGAAGGTGCCTGTTTGAAGGTGGTGTTGATGGTGCGTTGTAGTTCGGGTGCGATGGCGGTCACGGCTCTGTGGTAGATGTGAGGGGGCAGGGGTCGGTGGGGGCCCCCAAGTGGATGCTTTTCATGGTTGAGGCGGTGTCTTCGGCCGTGATCGGTGTCCAGTTGGAGATGGTGGGCTGGCTGGTGTTTCTGGGGGCGGGGGGCCGTCTGTGGTGCCTGGTGGATGGTCGATGAAGTTGTCGTAGAGGTTTTTGATCTTGAGGTGGAAATAGGTTCCAAGCTTGTCGCAGAGGTCTTGGGATGGGGTGATGTCTGTGGCTTCACTGCGTGGGTTGGTGAATTCTTGAATGACATTGAAAAGCGCCTTAGAGTTGGTGGAGTTTGCCAGGATTTTGTTGTGGATGAAGTTCCTCTTGGTGGCTCTGATCTGGTTGTGGTAGTCTGTCATGGCGTCCTTGTAGGTGGTGTGGTTTTCGGTTGTCTTGGTGTTTCTCCAGTTCTTCTCCAGGCGTCTGCAGGTGCGTCTGGCTTCTGGAGAGCGGTTGTGAACCAGGCGGCTTTCCTGGGGCGTTGTCTGTCGGGGTTGCGTAGCGGGGCGAGCTCGTCTGCGCAGATAGAGATCCAGGTGTGGAGTTCTCTGGCTGCGTCGTTTGCACCGTTTGCGTCAGGTGCCCAGGTGTGGTTGTCTCAAGTGAGGGTGGAGTTAAGTTGCTCGTCGGTAACCTTGCTCCAGTTCCTTCGTGGTGGGCGTGGGGCTGGTTTGGGTGCCTTGGGTTTGTTGATGGCGAAGTGTACGCAGTGGTGGTCGGTCCATGGCGGCTGCATTGTGTGGCTGAATTGGACGCTGTTTCCTGCCGCGAAGATGGGGTCGAGGGTGTGTCCTGCTCTGTGGATCGGTGTGTTGACGAGTTGTTTAAGTCTGATGCTGGCGAGGTTGTCACGAAGGAAAGTGGAGTTGGGGTCGCTGGGGTTGTCGAGGTGGAAGTTCAGGTCTCCAATGAGTATGTAGAATGGGAACAGTCCAGCCCGAACTGCCAGGCCAGGTCCTCCCTGGACTGGAAACAAGCATCCTAGGACCAATGTCGGGGTTTCACCCCTCATCAGCCAGGATAGCTTGACTCCAGTGGCATTGAGAGCACGGTACCCACGTCTGGGCCTACCCATCCTACTCGGGGTGACAAATGCAAAAAGAACAGTTGATGGTCAGAATGCAGAACAATGTCATACATTCATCCCAGTACAGAGATCAGGGCCTAAATCCATCATTTTTTTGCTCCCCATGCCATTCCAATTTTAACCCAGCCATATGCAAATCAGTAATGATCCTGCACCCAATGGGAATAGTCGAGCCCAAACTGCCAGGCCAGGTCCTCCCTGGACTGGAAACAAGCATCCTAGAACTGGTTTTGGGGTTTCACCCCTCATCAGCCAGGATAGCGTGACTCAAATGGCATGGAGAGCACGGGAACAATGTCTGGGCATACCCGTCCCACTCAGGGTGACAAATGCAAAAAGAACAGTTGATGGACAGAATGCAGAACAATGTCATACATTCACCACAGTGCAGAGATCTGGGCCTAAATCCATCATTTTTTTGCTCCCCATGCCATTCCAGTTTGAACCGAGCCATATGCAAATCAGTCTTGATCCTGCACCCAAAGGGAACACTCCAATCCGAACTGCCAGGTCAGGTCCTCTCTGGACTGGAAACAAGCATCCTAGGACTGGTTTCGGGGTTTCACCCCTCATCAGCCAGGATAGCTTAGTACAAGTGGCATGGAGAGCACGGGACCCACGTCTGGGCATACCCGTCCCACTCGGGGTGACAAATGCAAAAAGAACAGTTGATGGTCAGAATGCAGAACAGTGTCATACATTCAACCCAGTACAGAGATCTGGGCCTAAATCCATCATTTTTTTGCTCCCCATGCCATTCCAGTTTGATCCCAGCCATATGCAAATTAGTCTTGATCCTGCAGCCAATGGGAACAGTGCAGCCAGAACTGCCAGTCCAGGTCCTCCCTGGACTGGAAATAAGCATCCTAGGACGAATTTCGGGGTTTCACCCCTTATCAGCCAGGATAGCTTGACTCCAGTGGCATGGAGAGCAGGGGACCCACGTCTGGGCATACACGTCCGACTCGGGGAGACAAATGCAAAAAGAGCAGTTGATGGACATAACGCGGATCAATGTCATACATTCACCCCAGTACAGAGATCTGGGCCTAAATCCATCATTTTTTTGCTCCCCATGCCATTCCAGTTTGAACCGAGCCATATGCAAATCAGTCTTGATCCTGCACCCAATGGGAATACTCCAATCCGAACTGCCAGGCCAGGTGCTCTCTGGACTGCAAACAAGCATCCTAGGACCGGGTTCGGGGTTTCACCCCTCATCAGCCTGGATAGCTTGGTTCAAGTGGCATGGAGAGCACGGGACCCACGTCTGGGCATACCCGTCCCACTCGGGGTGACGAATGCAAAAAGAACAGTTGATGGACAGAATGCAGAACAGTGTCATACATTCACCCCAGTACAGAGATCTGAGCCTAAATCCATCATTTTTTTGCTCCCCACGCCATTCCAGTTTGAACCCAGTCATATGCAAATCAGTCTTGATGCTGCACCCAATGGGAACAGTGCAGCCTGAACTGCCAAGCCAGGTCCTACCTGGACTGGAAATAAGCATTCTAGGACCGGTTTCGGGGTTTCACCCCTCATCAGCCAAGATAGCTTAACTCCAGTAGCATGTTGAGCATGGGACCGATGTCTGGGCATACCCGTCCCACTCGGGGTGACAAATGCAAAAAGAACAGTTGATGTACAGAATGCAGAACAATGTCATACATTCAGCCCAGTACAGAGATCTGGGCCTAAATCATCATTTTTTTGCTCTCCATGCCATTCCAGTTTGAACCCAGCCATATGCAAATCAGTCTTGATCCTGCACACAATGGGATCAGTCCAGCCCGAACTGCCAGGCCAGGTCCTCCCTGGACTGGAAACAAGCATCCTAAGACCGGTTTTGGGGTTTTACCCCTCATCAGTCAGGATAGCTTGTTTCCAGTGGCATGGAGAGCATGGGACTCACGTCTGGGCATAACCGTCCCACTCGGGGTGAAAAATGCCAAAAGAACAGTTGATGGACAGAATACAGAACAATGTCATGCATTTACCCCAGTACAGAGATCTGGGCCTAAATCAATCATTTTATTTTTTCATTTTTTTGCTCCCCATGCCATTCCAGTTTGAAGCCAGCCATATGCAAATCAGTCTTGATTCTGCACCCAATGGGAACAGTGCAGCCCGAACTGCCAGGCCAGGTCCTCCCTGGACTGGAAACAAGCATCCCCGGACCGGTTTCGGGATTTCACCCCTCATCATCCAGGATAGCTTGACTCCAGTGGCATGTTGAGCATGGGAACAATGTCTGGGCATACCCGTCCCACTCAGGGTGACAAATGCAAAAAGAACAGTTGATGGACAGAATGCAGAACAATGTCATACATTCACCACAGTGCAGAGATCTGGGCCTAAATCCATCATTTTTTGCTCCCCATGCCATTCCAGTTTGAACCGAGCCATATGCAAATCAGTCTTGATCCTGCACCCAAAGGGAACACTCCAATCCGAACTGCCAGGTCAGGTCCTCTCTGGACTGGAAACAAGCATCCTAGGACTGATTTCGGGGTTTCACCCCTCATCAGCCAGGATAGCTTAGTACAAGTGGCATGGAGAGCACGGTACCCACGTCTGGGCATACCCGTCCCACTCGGGGTGACAAATGCAAAAAGAACAGTTGATGGTCAGAATGCAGAACAGTGTCATACATTCACCACAGTGCAGAGATCTGGGCCTAAATCCATCATTTTTTTGCTCCCCATGCCATTCCAGTTTGAACCGAGCCATATGCAAATCAGTCTTGATCCTGCACCCAAAGGGAACACTCCAATCCGAACTGCCAGGTCAGGTCCTCCCTGGACTGGAAATAAGCATCCTAGGACGAATTTCGGGGTTTCACCCCTTATCAGCCAGGATAGCTTGACTCCAGTGGCATGGATAGCAGGGGACCCACGTCTGGGCATACACGTCCGACTCGGGGAGACAAATGCAAAAAGAGCAGTTGATGGACATAACGCAGATCAATGTCATACATTCACCCCAGTACAGAGATCTGGGCCTAAATCCATCATTTTTTGCTCCCCATGCCATTCCAGTTTGAACCGAGCCATATGCAAATCAGTCTTGATCCTGCACCCAATGGGAATACTCCAATCCGAACTGCCAGGCCAGGTGCTCTCTGGACTGCAAACAAGCATCCTAGGACCGGTTTCGGGGTTTCACCCCTCATCAGCCTGGATAGCTTGGTTCAAGTGGCATGGAGAGCACGGGACCCACTTCTGGGCATACCCGTCCCACTCGGGGTGACGAATGCAAAAAGAACAGTTGATGGACAGAATGCAGAACAGTGTCATACATTCACCCCAGTACAGAGATCTGGGCCTAAATCCATCATTTTTTTGCTCCCCACGCCATTCCAGTTTGAACCCAGTCATATGCAAATCAGTCTTGATGCTGCACCCAATGGGAACAGTGCAGCCTGAACTACCAAGCCAGGTCCTACCTGGACTGGAAATAAGCATTCTAGGACCGGTTTCGGGGTTTCACCCCTCATCAGCCAAGATAGCTAGACTCCAGTAGCATGTTGAGCACGGGACCGATGTCTGGGCATACCGGTCCCACTCGGGGTGACAAATGCAAAAAGAACAGTATATGGACAGAATGCAGAACAATGTCATACATTCAGCCCAGTACAGAGATCTGGGCCTAAATCATCATTTTTTTGCTCTCCATGCCATTCCAGTTTGAACCCAGCCATATGCAAATCAGTCTTGATCCTGCACACAATGGGATCAGTCCAGCCCGAACTGCCAGGCCAGGTCCTCCCTGGACTGGAAACAAGCATCCTAAGACCGGTTTTGGGGTTTTACCCCTCATCAGTCAGGATAGCTTGTTTCCAGTGGCATGGAGAGCATGGGACCCACGTCTGGGTATAACCGTCCCACTCGGGGTGAAAAATGCCAAAAGAACAGTTGATGGACAGAATACAGAACAATGTCATGCATTTACCCCAGTATAGAGATCTGGGCCTAAATCCATCATTTTATTTTTTCATTTTTTGCTCCCCATGCCATTCCAGTTTGAAGCCAGCCATATGCAAATCAGTCTTGATTCTGCACCCAATGGGAACAGTGCAGCCCGAACTGCCAGGCCAGGTCCTCCCTGGACTGGAAACAAGCATCCCCGGACCGGTTTCGGGGTTTCACCCCTCATCAGCCAGGATAGCTTGACTCCAGTGGCATGTTGAGCACGGGACCGAAGTCTGGGCATACCGGTCCCACTCGGGGTGACAAATGCCAAAAGAACAGTTGATGGACAGCATGCAGAACAGTGTCATACATTCACCCCAGTACAGAGATCTGGGCCTAAATCCATCATTTTTTTGCTCTCCATGCCATTCCAGTTTGAACCCAGCCATATGCAAATCAGTCTTGATGCTGCCCCCAATGGGAATAGTACAGCCCGAACTGCCAAGCCAGGTCCACCCTGGACCGGAAACAGGCATTCTAGGACCAGTTTCGGGATTTCACCCCTCATCAGCCAGAATAGCGTGACTCCAATGGCATGGAGAGCAAGGGAACAATGTCTGGGCACACCCGTCCCACTCAGGGTGACAAATGCAAAAAGAACAGTTGATGGACAGAATGCAGAACAATGTCATACATTCACCACAGTGCAGAGATCTGGGCCTAAATCCATCATTTTTTTGCTCCCCATGCCATTCCAGTTTGAACCCAGCCATATGCAAATCAGTCTTGATGCTGCCCCCAATGGGAATAGTACAGCCCGAACCGCCAAGCCAGGTCCTCCCTGGACCGGAAACAGGCATTCTAGGACCAGTTTCGGGATTTCACCCCTCATCAGCCAGGATAGCTTGACTCCAGTGGCATGTTGAGCACGGGCCCAAAGTCTGGGCATACCGGTCCCACTCGGGGTGACAAATGCCAAAAGAACAGTTGATGGACAGCATGCAGAACAGTGTCATACATTCACCCCAGTACAGAGATCTGGGCCTAAATCCATCATTTTTTTGCTCTCCATGCCATTCCAGTTTGAACCCAGCCATATGCAAATCAGTCTTGATGCTGCCCCCAATGGGAATAGTACAGCCCGAACTGCCAAGCCAGGTCCACCCTGGACCGGAAACAGGCATTCTAGGACCAGTTTCGGGATTTCACCCCTCATCAGCCAGGATAGCGTGACTCCAATGGCATGGAGAGCACGGGAACAATGTCTGGGCACACCCGTCCCACTCAGGGTGACAAATGCAAAAAGAACAGTTGATGGACAGAATGCAGAACAATGTCATACATTCACCACAGTGCAGAGATCTGGGCCTAAATCCATCATTTTTTTGCTCCCCATGCCATTCCAGTTTGAACCCAGCCATATGCAAATCAGTCTTGATGCTGCCCCCAATGGGAATAGTACAGCCCGAACCGCCAAGCCAGGTCCTCCCTGGACCGGAAACAGGCATTCTAGGACCAGTTTCGGGATTTCACCCCTCATCAGCCAGGATAGCTTGACTCCAGTGGCATGTTGAGCACGGGACCAAAGTCTGGGCATACCTGTCCCACTCTGGGTGACAAATGCAAAAGAACAGTTGATGAACAGAATGCAGAACAATGTCATACATTCAGCCCAGTACAGAGATCTGGGCCTAAATCCATCATTTTTTGCTCCCCATGCCATTCCAGTTTGAACCCAGCCATATGCAAATCAGTCTTGATCCTGCTCCCAATGGGAACAGTCTAGCCTGAACTGCCAGTCCAGGTCCTCCCTGGACTGGAAACAAGCATCCTAGGACCGGTTTTGGGGTTTCACCCCTCATCAGCCAGGATAGCTTGACTCCAGTGGCATGGAGAACACAGGAACCACGTCTTGGCATACCCGTCCCACTCGGGGTGACAAATGCAAAAAGAACAGTTTATGGACAGAATGCAGAACAATGTCATACATTCACCCCAGTACAAAGATCTGGGCCTAAATGAATAATTTGTTTGCTCCCCATGCCATTCCAGTTTGAACCCAGCCATATGCAAATCAGTCTTGAACCTGCACCCAATGGGAACAGTCCAGCCCTAACTGCCAGGCCAGGTCCTCCCTGGACTGAAAACAAGCATCCTAGGACCGGTTTCGGGGTTTCACCCCTCATCAACCAGGATAGCTTGACTCCAGTGGCATGGAGAGCCCGGGACCCACGTCTGGGCCTACCCATCCCACTCAGGGTGACAAATGCAAAAAGAACAGTTGATGGACAGAATGCAGAACAATGTCATACATTCACACTAGTTCAGAGATCTGGGCCTAAATCCATAATTTTTTGCTCACGATGCCATTCCAGTTTGAACCCAGCCATATGCAAATCAGTCTTGATTCTGCACCCAAAGGGAACAGTGCAGCCCGAACTGCCAGGCCAGGTCCTCCCTGGACTGGAAACAAGCATCCCAGGACCGGTTTCGGGGTTTCACCCCTCATCAGCCAGGATAGCTTGACTCCAGTGGCATGAAGAGCACGGGACCCACGTCTGAGCATACCCGTCCCACTCGGGGTGACAAATGCAAAAAGAACAATTGATGGACAGAATACAGAAATATGTCATCCATTCACCCCAGTACAGAGATCCTGGCCGAAATCCATCATTTTTTTGCTCCCCATGCCATTCGAGTTTGAACCCAGCACTATGCAAATCAGTCTTTATCCTGCACCCAATGGGAATCAATCAATCAGGGAATTGCAAGCGCGCTACTCACCCATGAGGGTCTCAAGGCGCTGAGGGGAGGGGTCCGCAGATCTGTTTAGCCGAAGAGCCAGGTCTTGAGGGTGTTCCTGAAGGTGTTCAGGGAGGGGGGGCGTCTGATGTCTGCCGGTAGCTCGTTCCAGGTCTTGGCTGCAATGTGAGAGAAGAATCTTCCGTCTGCTCTGTGGATGCGCGGGGTTTCGGCCAGTGCGAGGTTGGAAGATCGGAGGTTTCTTTTGGGTACGTGGAAGTTGATTCTGTCGTTGAGGTATTTGGGTCCATTGTTGTGTAGGCATTTGTAGGCTTGAGTGAGGATTTTGAAAGTGACTCTTTTCTCCACGGGGAGCCAGTGGACACTTCGTAGGTGTTGGCTGATGTGTTCATGTCGGGGGATGCTGAGGACAAGTCTGGCGGCGGTGTTCTGTACTGTCTGGAGTTTGCGGAGTAGGGACTTGTTGATGCCGGCGTAGAGTGCGTTTCCATAGTCCAGTCTGCCGGTGATGAGTGCGTGGGTGACTGTCTTCCTTTACTCAGGGGGGATCCACTTGAAGGTCTTGCGGATGATGCGGAGGGTGTTGAAGCAGCTGGAGGTGACGGCGTTGGCCTGTCGGTTCATGGTGAGTGATGAGTCGAGTACGATGCCGAGGTTCTTGGCGTGGTCTGAGGGGGTAGGTGGGCTTCCGAGGGCGGTCGGCCACCAGGTGCTGTCCCATGCAGAAGGGGTGGTACCGAGGACGAGGACTTCTGTCTTCTCGGCGTTGAGCTTCAGGCAGCTGTTGGTCATCCAGACTGCGACGTCTTGCATTCCTTTCTGGAAGTTGAGTTTGGCAGTGGTGGGGTCTTTGGTGAGGGAGAGGATGAGCTGGGTGTCGTCGGCGTAGGATACGATGTTGAGGCCGTGTTGTTGGACGATGGCTGCGAGGGGGCCACGTAAATGTTGAAGAGGGTGGGGCTCAGTGATGAACCCTGTGGGACTCCGCAGGTGATTTTCGTGGGGTCGGAGAGGAAGGGTGGGAGTCTGATCCTTTGGCTTCTTCCGGTGAGGAATGATCGGATCCAGTCCAGGGCTGTTCCTTGTATGCCTGCGTCGTGTAGTCTGGCGACTAGTGTGCGATGGGAGACGGTGTCGAAGGCCGCTGATAGGTCGAGTAGGATGAGGGCTGCGGAGTGGCCTTGGTCCAGGAGGGTGCGGATGTCGTCTGTGGCGGCGAGTAGGGCGGTCTCTGTGCTGTGGTTGCTTCGGAATCCAGATTGGGACGGGTCGAGGATGGCGTTCTCTTCAATGAATCGTGTCAGTTTCCTGTTGACTGTTTTCTCTGCAACTTTGGCTGTGAAGGGGAGGAGCGAGATGGGGCGATAGTTCTTGAGGTCGGTGGGGTCAGCTGTGGGCTTCTTGAGCAGGGGTCTGACTTCTGCGCACTTCCAGTCATCTGGGAAGGTGCCTGTTTGAAGGTGGTGTTGATGGTGCGTTGTAGTTCGGGTGCGATGGCGGTCACGGCTCTGTGGTAGATGTGAGGGGGGCAGGGGTCGGTGGGGGCCTCCGAGTGGATGCTTTTCATGGTTGAGGCGGTGTCTTCGGCCGTGTTCGGTGTCCAGTTGGAGATGGTGGGCTGGCTGGTGTTTCTGGGGGCGGGGGCCGTCTGTGGTGCCTGGTGGATGGTCGATGAAGTTGTCGTAGAGGTTTTTGATCTTGAGGTGGAAATAGGTTCCAAGCTTGTCGCAGAGGTCTTGGGATGGGGTGATGTCTGTGGCTTCACTGCGTGGGTTGGTGAATTCTTGAATGACATTGAAAAGCGCCTTAGAGTTGGTGGAGTTTGCCAGGATTTTGTTGTGGATGAAGTTCCTCTTGGTGGCTCTGATCTGGTTGTGGTAGTCTGTCATGGCGTCCTTGTAGGTGGTGTGGTTTTCGGTTGTCTTGGTGTTTCTCCAGTTCTTCTCCAGGCGTCTGCAGGTGCGTCTGGCTTCTGGAGAGCGGTTGTGAACCAGGCGGCTTTCCTGGGGCGTTGTCTGTCGGGGTTGCGTAGCGGGGCGAGCTCGTCTGCGCAGATGGAGATCCAGGTGTGGAGTTCTCTGACTGCGTCGTTTGCACCATTTGCGTCAGGTGCCCAGGTGTGGTTGTCTCAAGTGAGGGTGGAGTTAAGTTGCTCGTCGGTAACCTTGCTCCAGTTCCTTCGTGGTGGGCGTGGGGCTGGTTTGGGTGCCTTGGGTTTGTTGATGGCGAAGTGTACGCAGTGGTGGTCGGTCCATGGCGGCTGCATTGTGTGGCTGAATTGGACGCTGTTTCCTGCCGCGAAGATGGGGTCGAGGGTGTGTCCTGCTCTGTGGATCGGTGTGTTGACGAGTTGTTTAAGTCTGATGCTGGCGAGGTTGTCACGAAGGAAAGTGGAGTTGGGGTCGCTGGGGTTGTCGAGGTGGAAGTTCAGGTCTCCAATGAGTATGTAGAATGGGAACAGTCCAGCCCGAACTGCCAGGCCAGGTCCTCCCTGGACTGGAAACAAGCATCCTAGGACCAATGTCGGGGTTTCACCCCTCATCAGCCAGGATAGCTTGACTCCAGTGGCATGGAGAGCACGGTACCCACGTCTGGGCCTACCCATCCTACTCGGGGTGACAAATGCAAAAAGAACAGTTGATGGTCAGAATGCAGAACAATGTCATACATTCACCCCAGTACAGAGATCAGGGCCTAAATCCATCATTTTTTTGCTCCCCATGCCATTCCAATTTTAACCCAGCCATATGCAAATCAGTAATTATCCTGCACCCAATGGGAATAGTCGAGCCCAAACTGCCAGGCCAGGTCCTCCCTGGACTGGAAACAAGCATCCAAGAACTGGTTTTGGGGTTTCACCCTCATCAGCCAGGATAGCGTGACTCCAATGGCATGGAGAGCACGGGAACAATGTCTGGGCATACCCGTCCCACTCAGGGTGACAAATGCAAAAAGAACAGTTGATGGACAGAATGCAGAACAATGTCATACATTCACCACAGTGCAGAGATCTGGGCCTAAATCCATCATTTTTTTGCTCCCCATGCCATTCCAGTTTGAACCGAGCCATATGCAAATCAGTCTTGATCCTGCACCAAAAGGGAACACTCCAATCCGAACTGCCAGGTCAGGTCCTCTCTGGACTGGAAACAAGCATCCTAGGACTGGTTTCGGGGTTTCACCCCTCATCAGCCAGGATAGCTTAGTACAAGTGGCATGGAGAGCACGGGACCCACGTCTGGGCATACCCGTCCCACTTGGGGTGACAAATGCAAAAAGAACAGTTGATGGTCAGAATGCAGAACAGTGTCATACATTCAACCCAGTACAGAGATCTGGGCCTAAATCCATCATTTTTTGCTCCCCATGCCATTCCAGTTTGATCCCAGCCATATGCAAATTAGTCTTGATCCTGCAGCCAATGGGAACAGTGCAGCCAGAACTGCCAGTCCAGGTCCTCCCTGGACTGGAAATAAGCATCCTAGGACGAATTTCGGGGTTTCACCCCTTATCAGCCAGGATAGCTTGACTCCAGTGGCATGGAGAGCAGGGGACCCACGTCTGGGCATACACGTCCGACTCGGGAGACAAATGCAAAAAGAGCAGTTGATGGACATAACGCAGATCAATGTCATACATTCACCCCAGTACAGAGATCTGGGCCTAAATCCATCATTTTTTGCTCCCCATGCCATTCCAGTTTGAACCGAGCCATATGCAAATCAGTCTTGATCCTGCACCCAATGGGAATACTCCAATCCGAACTGCCAGGCCAGGTGCTCTCTGGACTGCAAACAAGCATCCTAGGACCGGGTTCGGGGTTTCACCCCTCATCAGCCTGGATAGCTTGGTTCAAGTGGCATGGAGAGCACGGGACCCACGTCTGGGCATACCCGTCCCACTCGGGGTGACGAATGCAAAAAGAACAGTTGATGGACAGAATGCAGAACAGTGTCATACATTCACCCCAGTACAGAGATCTGAGCCTAAATCCATCATTTTTTTGCTCCCCACGCCATTCCAGTTTGAACCCAGTCATATGCAAATCAGTCTTGATGCTGCACCCAATGGGAACAGTGCAGCCTGAACTGCCAAGCCAGGTCCTACCTGGACTGGAAATAAGCATTCTAGGACCGGTTTCGGGGTTTCACCCCTCATCAGCCAAGATAGCTTAACTCCAGTAGCATGTTGAGCATGGGACCGATGTCTGGGCATACCGGTCCCACTCGGGGTGACAAATGCAAAAAGAACAGTTGATGTACAGAATGCAGAACAATGTCATACATTCAGCCCAGTATAGAGATCTGGGCCTAAATCATCATTTTTTTGCTCTCCATGCCATTCCAGTTTGAACCCAGCCATATGCAAATCAGTCTTGATCCTGCACACAATGGGATCAGTCCAGCCCGAACTGCCAGGCCAGGTCCTCCCTGGACTGGAAACAAGCATCCTAAGACCGGTTTTGGGGTTTTACCCCCATCAGTCAGGATAGCTTGTTTCCAGTGGCATGGAGAGCATGGGACTCACGTCTGGGCATAACCGTCCCACTCGGGGTGAAAAATGCCAAAAGAACAGTTGATGGACAGAATACAGAACAATGTCATGCATTTACCCCAGTACAGAGATCTGGGCCTAAATCCATCATTTTATTTTTTCATTTTTTTGCTCCCCATGCCATTCCAGTTTGAAGCCAGCCATATGCAAATCAGTCTTGATTCTGCACCCAATGGGAACAGTGCAGCCCGAACTGCCAGGCCAGGTCCTCCCTGGACTGGAAACAAGCATCCCCGGACCGGTTTCGGGATTTCACCCCTCATCAGCCAGGATAGCTTGACTCCAGTGGCATGTTGAGCATGGGAACAATGTCTGAGCATACCCGTCCCACTCAGGGTGACAAATGCAAAAAGAACAGTTGATGGACAGAATGCAGAACAATGTCATACATTCACCACAGTGCAGAGATCTGGGCCTAAATCCATCATTTTTTTGCTCCCCATGCCATTCCAGTTTGAACCGAGCCATATGCAAATCAGTCTTGATCCTGCACCCAAAGGGAACACTCCAATCCGAACTGCCAGGTCAGGTCCTCTCTGGACTGGAAACAAGCATCCAAGGACTGGTTTCTGGGTTTCACCCCTCATCAGCCAGGATAGCTTAGTACAAGTGGCATGGAGAGCACGGGACCCACGTCTGGGCATACCCGTCCCACTCGGGGTGACAAATGCAAAAAGAACAGTTGATGGTCAGAATGCAGAACAGTGTCATACATTCAACCCAGTACAGAGATCTGGGCCTAAATCCATCATTTTTTGCTCCCCATGCCATTCCAGTTTGATTCCAGCCATATGCAAATTAGTCTTGATCCTGCAGCCAATGGGAACAGTCCAGCCAGAACTGCCAGTCCAGGTCCTCCCTGGACTGGAAACAAGCATCCCCGGACCGGTTTCGGGATTTCACCCCTCATCAGCCAGGATAGCTTGACTCCAGTGGCATGTTGAGCATGGGACCGAAGTCTGGGCATACCGGTCCCATTCGTGGTGACAAATGCCAAAAGAACAGTTGATGGACAGCATGCAGAACAGTGTCATACATTCACCCCAGTACAGAGATCTGGGCCTAAATCCATCATTTTTTTGCTCTCCATGCCATTCCAGTTTGAACCCAGCCATATGCAAATCAGTCTTGATGCTGCCCCCAATGGGAATAGTACAGCCCGAACTGCCAAGCCAGGTCCTCCCTGGACCGGAAACAGGCATTTTAGGACCAGTTTCGGGATTTCACCCCTCATCAGCCAGGATAGCTTGACTCCAGTGGCATGTTGAGCACGGGACCAAAGTCTGGGCATACCTGTCCCACTCGGGGTGACAAATGCAAAAAGAACAGTTGATGAATAGAATGCAGAACAATGTCATACATTCAGCCCAGTACAGAGATCTGGGCCTAAATCAATCATTTTTTTGCTCCCCATGCCATTCCAGTCTGAACCCAGCCATATGCAAATCAGTCTTGATCCTGCCCCCAATGGGAACAGTCTAGCCTGAACTGCCAGTCCAGGTCCTCCCTGGACTGGAAACAAGCATCCTAGGACCGGTTTTGGGGTTTTACCACTCTTCAGCCAGTATAGCTTGACTCCAGGGTCATGGAGAGCACAGGACTCACGTCTGGGCATACCCGCCCCACTCGGGTTGATAAATACAAAAAGAAAAGTTGATGGACAGAATGCAGAACAATGTCATACATTCACCCTAGTACTGAGATCTGGGCCTAAATCCATCATTTTTTTGCTCCCGATGCCATTCCAGTTTGAACCCAGCCACATGCAAATCAGTATTGATTCTGCACCCAATGGGAACAGTGCAGCCTGAACTGCTAGGCCAGGTCCTCCCTGGACTGGAAACAAGCATCCCAGGACAGGTTTCGGGGTTTCACCCCTCATCAGCCAGGATAGCTTGACTCCAGTGGCATGAAGAGCACGGGACCCACGTCTGAGCATACCCGTCCCACTCGGGGTGACAAATGCAAAAAAGAACAGTTGATGGACAGAATGCAGAAATATGTCATACATTCACCCCAGTACAGAGATCTGGGCCTAAATCCATCATTTTTTTGCTCCCCATGCCATTCCAGTTTGAACCGAGCCATATGCAAATCAGTCCTGATCCTGCACCCAATGGGAATACTCCAATCCGAACTGCCAGGCCAGGTGCTCTCTGGACTGGAAACAAGCATCCTAGGACCGGTTTCGGGGTTTCACCCCTCATCTGCCTGGATAGCTTGGTTCAAGTGGCATGGAGAGCACGGGACCCACGTCTGGGCATACCCGTCCCACTCGGGGTGACGTATGCAAAAAGAACAGTTGATGGACAGAATGCAGAACAGTGTCATACATTCACGCCAGTACAGAGATCTGGGCCTAAATCCATCATTTTTTTGCTCCCCACGCCATTCCAGTTTGAACCCAGTCAAATGCAAATCAGTCTTGGTGCTGAACCCAATGGGAACAGTGCAGCCCGAACTGCCAAGCCAGGTCCTCCCTGGACTGGAAATAAGCATTATAGGACCGGTTTCGGGGTTTCACCCCTCATCAGCCAAGATAGCTTGACTCCAGTAGCATGTTGAGCACGGGACCGATGTCTGGGCATACAGGTCCCACTCGGGGTGACAAAGGCAAAAAGAACAGTTGATGGACAGAATGCAGAACAATGTCATACATTCAGCCCATAACAGAGATCTGGGCCTAAATCATCATTTTTTTGCTCCCCATGCCATTCCAGTTTGAACCCAGCCATATGCAAATCAGTCTTGATCCTGCACCCAATGGGATCAGTCCAGCCTGAACTGCCAGGCCAGGTCCTCCCTGGACTGGAAACAAGCATCCTAAGACCGGTTTTGGGGTTTTACCCCTCATCAGTCAGGATAGCTTGTTTCCAGTGGCATGGAGAGCATGGGACCCACGTCTGGGCATAACTGTCCCACTCGGGGTGAAAAATGCCAAAAGAACAGTTGATGGACAGAATGCAGAACAATGTCATGCATTTACCCCAGTACATAGATCTGGGCCTAAATCCATCATTTTAATTTTTTCATTTTTTTGCTCCCCATGCCATTCCAGTTTGAACCCAGCCATATGCAAATCAGTCTTGATTCTGCACCCAATGGGAACAGTGCAGCCCGCACGGCCAGGCCAGGTCCTCCCTGGACTGGAAACAAGCATCCCCGGACCGGTTTTGGGGTTTCAACCCTCATCAGCCAGGATAGCTTGACTCCAGTGGCATGAAGAGCACGGGACCCACGTCTGAGCATACCCGTCCCACTCGGGGTGACAAATGCAAAAAGAACAGTTGATGGACAGAATGCAGAAATATGTCATACATTCACCCCAGTACAGAGATCTGGGCCGAAATCCATCATTTTTTTGCTCCCCATGCCATTCGAGTTTGAACCCAGCACTATGCAAATCAGTCTTGATCCTGCACCCATTGGGAACAGTCCAGCCCGAACTTCCAGGCCAGGTCCTCCCTGGACTGGAAACAAGTATCCTAGGACAAATGTTGGGGTTTCACCCCTCATCAGCCAGGATAGCCTGACTCCAGTGTCATGGAGAGCACGGAACCCACGTCTGGGCCTACCCATCCCACTCGGGGTGACAAATGCAAAAAGAACAGTTGATGGTCAGAATGCAGAACAATGTCATACATTCACCCCAGTACAGAGATCTGGGCCTAAATCCATCATTTTTTTGCTCCCCATGCCATTCCAATTTGAACCCAGCCATATGCAAATCAGTCTTGATCCTGCACCCAATGGGAATAGTCGAGCCCAAACTGTCAGGCCAGGTCCTCCCTGTACTGGAAACAAGCATCCTAGGATGGGTTTTGGGGTTTCACCCCTCATCAGCCAGGATAGCGTGACTCCAGTGGCATGGAGAGCACGGGACCCATGTCTGGGCATACCCGTCCCACTCAGGGTGACAAATGCAAAAAGAACAGTTGATGGACAGAATGCAGAACAATGTCATACATTCACCACAGTACAGAGATCTGGGCCTAAATCCATCATTTTTTGCTCTCCATGCCATTCCAGTTTGAACCAAGCCATATGCAAATCAGTCTTGATCCTGCACCCAAGGTGAACACTCCAATCCGAACTGCCAGGCCAGGTCCTCTCCGGACTGGAAACAAGCATCCTAGGACCGGTTTCGGGGTTTCACCCCTCATCAGCCAGGATAGCTTGGTACAAGTGGCATGGAGAGCACGGTACCCACGTCTGGGCATACCCGTCCCACTCGGGGTGACAAATGCAAAAAGAACAGTTGATGGACAGAATGCAGAACAGTGTCATACATTCAACCCCGTACAGAGATCTGGGCCTAAATCCATCATTTTTTGCTCCCCATGCCATTCCAGTTTGAACCGAGCCATATGCAAATCAGTCTTGATCCTGCACCCAATGGGAATACTCCAATCCGAACTGCCAGGCCAGGTGCTCTCTGGACTGGAAACAAGCATCCTAGGACCGGTTTCGTGGTTTCACCCCTCATCAGCCTGGATAGCTTGGTTCAAGTGGCATGGAGAGCACGGGACCCACGTCTGGGCATACCCGTCCCACTCGGGGTGACGAATGCAAAAAGAATAGTTGATGGACAGAATGCAGAACAGTGTCATACATTCACCCCAGTACAGAGATCTGGGCCTAAATCCATCATTTTTTTGCTCCCCACACCATTCCAGTTTGAACCCAGTCATATGCAAATCAGTCTTGATGCTGCACCCAATGGGAACAGTGCAGCCTGAACTGCCAAGCCAGGTCCTCCCTGGACCGGAAAGAAGCATTCTAGGACCGGTTTCGGGGTTTCACCCCTCATCAGCCAGGATAGCTTGACTCCAGTGGCATGAAGAGCATGGGACCCACGTCTGAGCATACCCGTCCCACTCGGGGTGACAAATGCAAAAAAGAACAGTTGATGGACAGAATGCAGAAATATATCATACATTCACCCCAGTACAGAGATCTGGGCCTAAATCCATCATTTTTTTGCTCCCCATGCCATTCCAGTTTGAACCGAGCCATATGCAAATCAGTCTTGATCCTGCACCCAATGGGAATACTCCAATCCGAACTGCCAGGCCAGGTGCTCTCTGGACTGGAAATAAGCATTCTAGGACTGGTTTCGGGGTTTCACCCCTCATCAGCCAAGATAGCTTGACTCCAGTAGCATGTTGAGCATGGGACCCACGTCTGGGCATAACTGTCCCACTCGGGGTGAAAAATGCCAAAAGAACAGTTGATGGACAGAATGCAGAACAATGTCATGCATTTACCCCAGTACATAGATCTGGGCCTAAATCCATCATTTTATTTTTTCATTTTTTTGCTCCCCATGCCATTCCAGTTTGAACCCAGCCATATGCAAATCAGTCTTGATTCTGCACCCAATGGGAACAGTGCAGCCCGAACGGCCAGGCCAGGTCCTCCCTGGACTGGAAACAAGCATCCCTGGACCGGTTTTGGGGTTTCAACCCTCATCAGCCAGGATAGCTTGACTCCAGTGGCATGAAGAGCACGGGACCCACGTCTGAGCATACCCGTCCCACTCGGGGTGACAAATGCAAAAAGAACAGTTGATGGACAGAATGCAGAAATATGTCATACATTCACCCCAGTACAGAGATCTGGGCCGAAATCCATCATTTTTTTGCTCCCCATGCCATTCGAGTTTAAACCCAGCACTATGCAAATCAGTCTTGATCCTGCACCCATTGGGAACAGTCCAGCCCGAACTGCCAGGCCAGGTCCTCCCTGGACTGGAAACAAGTATCCTAGGACAAATGTTGGGGTTTCACCCCTCATCAGCCAGGATAGCCTGACTCCAGTGTCATGGAGAGCACGGAACCCACGCCTGGGCCTACCCATCCCACTCGGGGTGACAAATGCAAAAAGAACAGTTGATGGTCAGAATGCAGAACAATGTCATACATTCACCCCAGTACAGAGATCTGGGCCTAAATCCATCATTTTTTGCTCCCCATGCCATTCCAATTTGAACCCAGCCATATGCAAATCAGTCTTGATCCTGCACCCAATGGGAATAGTCGAGCCCAAACTGCCAGGCCAGGTCCTTCCTGGACTGGAAACAAGCATCCTAGGATGGGTTTTGGGGTTTCACCCCTCATCAGCCAGGATAGCGTGACTCCAGTGGCATGGAGAGCACGGGACCCATGTCTGGGCATACCCGTCCCACTCAGGGTGACAAATGCAAAAAGAACAGTTGATGGACAGAATGCAGAACAATGTCATACATTCACCACAGTACAGAGATCTGGGCCTAAATCCATCATTTTTTTGCTCTCCATGCCATTCCAGTTTGAACCAAGCCATATGCAAATCAGTCTTGATCCTGCACCCAAGGTGAACACTCCAATCCGAACTGCCAGGCCAGGTCCTCTCCGGACTGGAAACAAGCATCCTAGGACCGGTTTCGGGGTTTCACCCCTCATCAGCCAGGATAGCTTGGTACAAGTGGCATGGAGAGCACTGTACCCACGTCTGGGCATACCCGTCCCACTCGGGATGACAGATGCAAAAAGAACAGTTGATGGACAGAATGCAGAACAGTGTCATACATTCAACCCCGTACAGAGATCTGGGCCTAAATCCATCATTTTTTTGCTCCCCATGCCATTCCAGTTTGAACCGAGCCATATGCAAATCAGTCTTGATCCTGCACCCAATGGGAATACTCCAATCCGAACTGCCAGGCCAGGTGCTCTCTGGACTGGAAACAAGCATCCTAGGACCGGTTTCGTGGTTTCACCCCTCATCAGCCTGGATAGCTTGGTTCAAGTGGCATGGAGAGCACGGGAACCACGTCTGGGCATACCCGTCCCACTCGGGGTGACGAATGCAAAAAGAACAGTTGATGGACAGAATGCAGAACAGTGTCATACATTCACCCCAGTACAGAGATCTGGGCCTAAATCCATCATTTTTTTGCTCCCCACACCATTCCAGTTTGAACCCAGTCATATGCAAATCAGTCTTGATGCTGCACCCAATGGGAACAGTGCAGCCCGAACTGCCAAGCCAGGTCCTCCCTGGACCGGAAACAAGCATTCTAGGACTGGTTTCGGGGTTTCACCCCTCATCAGCCAAGATAGCTTGACTCCAGTAGCATGTTGAGCATGGGACCCACGTCTGGGCATAACTGTCCCACTCGGGAGTGAAAAATGCCAAAAGAACAGTTGATGGACAGAATGCAGAACAATGTCATGCATTTACCCCAGTACATAGATCTGGGCCTAAATCCATCATTTTATTTTTCATTTTTTTGCTCCCCATGCCATTCCAGTTTGAACCCAGCCATATGCAAATCAGTCTTGATTCTGCACCCAATGGGAACAGTGCAGCCCGAACGGCCAGGCCAGGTCCTCCCTGGACTGGAAACAAGCATCCCTGGACCGGTTTTGGGGTTTCAACCCTCATCAGCCAGGATAGCTTGACTCCAGTGGCATGAAGAGCACGGGACCCACGTCTGAGCATACCCGCCCCACTCGGGGTGACAAATGCAAAAAGAACAGTTGATGGACAGAATGCAGAAATATGTCATACATTCACCCCAGTACAGAGATCTGGGCCGAAATCCATCATTTTTTGCTCCCCATGCCATTCGAGTTTAAACCCAGCACTATGCAAATCAGTCTTGATCCTGCACCCATTGGGAACAGTCCAGCCCGAACTGCCAGGCCAGGTCCTCCCTGGACTGGAAACAAGTATCCTAGGACAAATGTTGGGGTTTCACCCCTCATCAGCCAGGATAGCCTGACTCCAGTGTCATGGAGAGCACGGAACCCACGCCTGGGCCTACCCATCCCACTCGGGGTGACAAATGCAAAAAGAACAGTTGATGGTCAGAATGCAGAACAATGTCATACATTCACCCCAGTACAGAGATCTGGGCCTAAATCCATCATTTTTTGCTCCCCATGCCATTCCAATTTGAACCCAGCCATATGCAAATCAGTCTTGATCCTGCACCCAATGGGAATAGTCGAGCCCAAACTGCCAGGCCAGGTCCTTCCTGGACTGGAAACAAGCATCCTAGGATGGGTTTTGGGGTTTCACCCCTCATCAGCCAGGATAGCGTGACTCCAGTGGCATGGAGAGCACGGGACCCTTGTCTGGGCATACCCGTCCCACTCAGGGTGACAAATGCAAAAAGAACAGTTGATGGACAGAATGCAGAACAATGTCATACATTCACCACAGTACAGAGATCTGGGCCTAAATCCATCATTTTTTTGCTCTCCATGCCATTCCAGTTTGAACCAAGCCATATGCAAATCAGTCTTGATCCTGCACCCAAGGTGAACACTCCAATCCGAACTGCCAGGCCAGGTCCTCTCCGGACTGGAAACAAGCATCCTAGGACCGGTTTCGGGGTTTCACCCCTCATCAGCCAGGATAGCTTGGTACAAGTGGCATGGAGAGCACGGTACCCACGTCTGGGCATACCCGTCCCACTCGGGATGACAGATGCAAAAAGAACAGTTGATGGACAGAATGCAGAACAGTGTCATACATTCAACCCCGTACAGAGATCTGGGCCTAAATCCATCATTTTTTTGCTCCCCATGCCATTCCAGTTTGAACCGAGCCATATGCAAATCAGTCTTGATCCTGCACCCAATGGGAATACTCCAATCCGAACTGCCAGGCCAGGTGCTCTCTGGACTGGAAACAAGCATCCTAGGACCGGTTTCGTGGTTTCACCCCTCATCAGCCTGGATAGCTTGGTTCAAGTGGCATGGAGAGCACGGGAACCACGTCTGGGCATACCCGTCCCACTCGGGGTGACGAATGCAAAAGAACAGTTGATGGACAGAATGCAGAACAGTGTCATACATTCACCCCAGTACAGAGATCTGGGCCTAAATCCATCATTTTTTGCTCCCCACACCATTCCAGTTTGAACCCAGTCATATGCAAATCAGTCTTGATGCTGCACCCAATGGGAACAGTGCAGCCCGAACTGCCAAGCCAGGTCCTCCCTGGACCGGAAACAAGCATTCTAGGACCGGTTTCGGGGTTTCACCCCTCATCAGCCAGGATAGCTTGACTCCAGTGGCATGAAGAGCATGGGACCCACATCTGAGCATAACCGTCCCACTCGGGGTGACAAATGCAAAAAAGAACAGTTGATGGACAGAATGGAGAAATATGTCATACATTCACCCCAGTACAGAGATCTGGGCCTAAATCCATCATTTTTTTGCTCCCCATGCCATTCGAGTTTGAACCCAGCACTATGCAAATCAGTCTTGATCCTGCACCCAATGGGAACAGTCCAGCCCGAACTGCCAGGCCAGGTCCTCCCTGGACTGGAAACAAGCATTCTAGGACCAATGTCGGGGTTTCACCCCTCATCAGCCATGATAGCTTGACTCAAGTGGCATGGAGAGCACGGGACCCACGTCTGGGCCTACCCATCCCACTAGGGGTGACAAATGCAAAAAAGAACAGTTGATGGACAGAATGGAGAAATATGTCATACATTCACCCCAGTACAGAGATCTGTGCCTAAATCCATAATTTTTTTGTTCCCGATGCCATTCCAGTCTGAACCCAGCCATATGTAAATCAGTCTTGATCCTGCATCCAATGGGAACAGTCCAGCCCGCCCTGCCAGGCTAGGTCCTCTCTGGACTGGAAACAAGCATCCTAGGACCGGTTTCGGGGTTTCACCCCTCATCAGCCAGGATAGCTTGACTCCAGTGGCATGGAGAGCACGGGAACCACGTCTTGGCATACCCGTCCTACTCGGGGTGACAAATGCAAAAAAAATAGTTGATGGTCAGAATGCAGAACCATGTCATACATTCACCCCAGTACAGAGATCTGTGCCTAAATCCATCATTTTTTTGATCCCCATGCCATTCCAGTTTGAACCCAGCCATATGCAAATCAGTCTTGATCCTGCTCCCAATGGGATTAGTCCAGCCCGAACTGCCAGGCCAGGTCCTCCCTGGATTGGAAACAAGCATCCTAGGACCGGTTTTGGGGTTTTACCCCTCATCAGCCAGGATAGCTTGTTTCCAGTGGCATGGAGAGCATGGGACCCACGTCTGGGCATAACCGTCCCACTCGGGGTGAAAAATGCCAAAAGAACAGTTGATGGACAGAATGCAGAACAATGTCATGCATTTACCCCAGTACAGAGATCTGAGCCTAAATCCATCATTTTATTTTTCATTTTTTGCTCCCCATGCCATTCCAGTTTGAACCCAGCCATATGCAAATCAGTCTTGATCCTGCACCCAATGGGAACAGTCTAGCCTGATCTGCCAGGCCAGGTCCTCCCTGGACTGGAAACAAGTATCCTAGGACCGGTTTCGGGGTTTCACCCCTCATCAGCCAGGATAGCTTGACTCCAGTGACATGGAGAGCACGGGACCCACTTCTTGACATACCCATCCCACTCGGGGTGAGAAATGAAAAAAGAACAGTTGATGGACAGAATGCAGAACAGTGTCATACATTCACCCCAGTACAGAGATCTGGGCCTAAATCCATCATTTTTGTGCTCCCCATGCCATTCCAGTTTGAACCCAGCCATATGCAAATCAGTCTTGATGCTGCACCCAATGGGAATAGTACAGCCCGAACTGCCAAGCCAGGTCCTCCCTGGACCGGAAACAGGCATTCTAGGACCAGTTTCGGGATTTCACCCCTCATCAGCCAGGATAGCTTGACTCCAGTGGCATGTTGAGCACGGGACCAAAGTCTGGGCATAACTGTCCCACTGGGGGTGACAAATGCAAAAAGAACAGTTGATGAACAGAATGCTGAACAATGTCATACATTCAGCCCAGTACAGAGATCTGGGCCTAAATCCATCATTTTTTTGCTCCCCATGCCATTCCAGTTTGAACTCAGCCATATGCAAATCAGTCTTGATCCTGCCCCCAATGAGAACAATCTAGCCCGAACTGCCAGTCCTGGTCCTCCCTGGACTGGAAACAAGCATCCTAGGACCGGTTTAGTGGTTTCACCACTCTTCAGCGAGGATAGCTTGACTCCAGTGGCATGGAGAGCACGGGACCCACGTCTGAGCACACCCGTCCCACTCAGGGTGAGAAATGAAAAAAGAACAGTTGATGGACCGAATGCAGAACAATGTCATACATTCACGCCAGTACAGAGATCTGGTCCTAAATCCATCATTTTTTTGCTCCCGATGCCATTCCAGTTTGAACCCAGCCATATGCAAATCAGTCTTGATTCTGCATCCAATGGGAACAGCGCAGCCCGAACTGCCAGGCCAGGTCCTCCCTGGACTGGAAACAAGCATCCCAGGATAGGTTTCGGGGTTTCACCCCTCATCAGCCAGGATAGCTTGACTCCAGTGGCATGAAGAGCACGGGCACCACGTCTGAGCATACCCGTCCCACTCGGGGTGACAAATGCAAAAAGAACAGTTGATGGACAGAATGCAGAACAGTGTTATACATTCACCCCAGTACAGAGATCTGTGCCTAAATCCATCATTTTTGTGTTCCCCATGCCATTCCAGTCTGAACCCAGCCATATGCAAATCAGTCTTGATCCTGCACCCAATGGGAACATTCCAGCCCGACCTGCCAGGCTAGGTCCTCTCTGGACTGGAAACAAGCATCCTAGGACCGGTTTCGGGGTTTCACCCCTCATCAGCCAGGATAGCTTGACTCCAGTGGCATGGAGAGCACGGGAACCACGTCTTGGCATACCCGTCCTACTCGGGGTGACAAATGCAAAAAAAACAGTTGATGGACAGAATGCAGAACCATGTCATACATTCACCCCTGTACAGAGATCTGTGCCTAAATCCATCATTTTTTGATCCCCATGCCATTCCAGTTTGAACCCAGCCATATGCAAATCAGTCTTGATCCTGCACCCAATGGGATTTGTCCAGTCCGAACTGCCAGGCCAGGTCCTCCCTGGACTGGAAACAAGCATCCTATGACCGGTTTTGGGGTTTTACCCCATATCAGCCAGGATAGCTTGTTTCCAGTGGCATGGAGAGCATGGGACCCACCTCTGGGCATAACCATCCCACTCGGGGTGAAAAATGCCAAAAGAACAGTTGATGGACAGAATGCAGAACAATGTCATACATTCACCCTAGTACAGAGATCTGGGCCTAAATCCATCATTTTTTTGCTCCCCATGCCATTCCAGTTTGAACCCAGCCAAGTGCAAATCAGTCTTGATCTTGCACCCAATGGGAACAGTCCAGTCCGAACTGCCTGGCCAGGTCCTCCCTGGACTGGAAACAAGCATCCTAGGACCGCTTTTGGGGTTTTACCCCTCATCAGCCAGGATAGCTTGACTCCAGTGGCATGGAGAGCACGGGACCCACGTCTGGGCATACCCGTCCCACTCGGGGGTACAAAAGCAAAAAGAACAGTTGATGGACAGAATGCAGAACAATGTCATGCATTTACCCCAGTACAGAGATCTGAGCCTAAATCCATCATTTTATTTTTTCATTTTTTTGCTCCCCATGCCATTCCAGTTTGAACCCAGCCATATGCAAATCAGTCTTGATCCTGCACCCAATGGGAACAGTCTAGCCTGAACTGCCAGGCCAGGTCCTCCCTGGACTGGAAACAAGTATCCTAGGACCGGTTTCGGGGTTTCACCCCTCATCAGCCAGGATACCTTGACTCCAGTGACATGGAGAGCACGGGACCCACTTCTTGACATACCCATCCCACTCGGGGTGAGAAATGAAAAAGAACAGTTGATGGACAGAATGCAGAACAGTGTCATACATTCACCCCAGTACAGAGATCTGGGCCTAAATCCATCAGTTTTTTGCTCCACATGCCATTCCAGTTTGAACCCAGCCATATGCAAATCAGTCTTGATGCTGCACCCAATGGGAATAGTACAGCCCGAACTCCCAAGCCAGGTCCTCCCTGGACCGGAAACAGCCATTCTAGGACCGGTTTCGGGATTTCACCCCATATCAGCCAGGATAGCTTGACTCCAGTGGCATGTTGAGCACGGGACCAAAGTCTGGGCATACCTGTCCCACTCGGGGTGACAATTGCAAAAAGAAAAGTTGATGAACAGAATGCAGAACAATGTCATACATTCACCCTAGTACAGAGATCTGGGCCTAAATCCATCATTTTCTTGCTCCCGATGCCATTCCAGTTTGAATCCAGCCATATGCAAATCAGGCTTGATTCTGCACCCAATGGGAACAGTGCAGCCCGAACTGCCAGGCCAGGTCCTCCCTGGACTGGAAACAAGCATCCCAGGATAGGTTTCGGGGTTTCACCCCTCATCAGCCAGGATAGCTTGACTCCAGTGGCATGAAGAGCACGGGACCCACGTCTGAGCACACCCGTCCCAATCGGGGTGACAAATGCAAAAAGAACAGTTGATAGACAGAATGCAGAACAATGTCATACATTCACCCTAGTACAGAGATCTGGGCCTAAATCCATCATTTTTTTGCTCCCCATGCCATTCCAGTTTGAACCCAGCCAAGTGCAAATCAGTCTTGATCTTGCACCCAATGGGAACAGTCCAGTCCGAACTGCCTGGCCAGGTCCTCCCTGGACTGGAAACAAGCATCCTAGGACCGGTTTTGGGGTTTTACCCCTCATCAGCCAGGATAGCTTGACTCCAGTGGCATGAAGAGCACGGGACCCACGTCTGGGCATACCCGTCCCACTCGGGGGGACAAAAGCAAAAAGAACAGTTGATGGACAGAAAGCAGAACAGTGTCATACCTTCACCCCAGTACAGAGGTCTGGGCCTAAATCCATAATTCTTTTGCTCCCCATGCCATTCCAGTTTGAACCCAGCCATATGCAAATCAGTCTTAATCCTGCACCCAATGAGAACAGTCCTGCCCAAACTCCATGGCCGAGTCCTCACTGGACATGAAACAAGCATCCTAGGACCGGTATCGGAGTTTAACCCTACATCAGTCAGGATAGCTTGACTCCAGTGGCATGGAGAGCACGGGACCCACGTCTGGTCACACCCGTCCCTCTCTGAGTGACAAATTCAAAAAGAACAGTTGATGGAAAGAATGCAGAACAATGTGAAAACTTTCAGCCCAGTACAGAGATCTGGGCTAAAATCCATCATTTTTTTGCTCCCCATGCCATTCCAGTTTGAACCCAGCCTTATGCAAATCAGTCTTTATCCGGCAGCCAATGGGAACAGTCCAGCCAGAACTGCCAGTCCAGGTCCTTCCTGGACTGGAAATAAGCATCCTAGGACCATTTTCGGGGTTTCACCCTTTATCGGCCAGGATAGCTTGACTCCAGTGGCATGGAGAGCACGGGACCCACGTCTGGGCATACCCGTCCTACTCGGGGTGACAAATGCAAAAAGAGCAGTTGATGGTCAGAATGCAAAATAATGCCATACATTCACCCTAGTACAGAGATCTGGGCCTAAATCCATCATTTTTTTGCTCCCCATGCCATTCCAGTATGAACCCAGCCAAGTGCAAATCAGTCTTGATCTTGCACCCAATGGGAACAGTCCAGTCCGAACTGCCTGGCCAGGTCCTCCCTGGACTGGAAACAAGCATCCTAGGACCGGTTTTGGGGTTTTACCCCTCATCAGCCAGGATAGCTTGACTCCAGTGCCATGGAGAGCATGGGACCCACGTCTGGGCATACCCTTCCCTCTCGGGGGGACAAAAGCAAAAAGAACAGTTGATGGACAGAATGCAGAACAGTGTCATACATTCACCCCAGTACAGAGGTCTGGGCCTAAAGCCATAATTCTTTTGCTCCTCATGCCATTCCAGTTTGAACCCAGCCATATGCAAATCAGTCTTAATCCTGCACCCAAAGAGAACAGTCCTGCCCAAACTGCCAGGCCGGGTCCTCCCTGGACATGAAACAAGCATCCTAGGACCGGTATCGGAGTTTAACACTACATCAGCCAGGATAGCTTGACTCCAGTGGCATGGAGAGCACGGGACCCACGTCTGGTCACACCCGTCCCACTCTGGGTGACAAATTCAAAAAGAACAGTCGATGGAAAGAATGCAGAACAATGTGAAAACTTTCAGCCCAGTACAGAGATCTGGGCTAAAATCCATCATTTTTTTGCTCCCCATGCCATTCCAGTTTGAACCCAGCCTTATGCAAATCAGTCTTTATCCGGCAGCCAATGGGAACAGTCCAGCCAGAACTGCCAGTCCAGGTCCTTCCTGGACTGGAAATAAGCATCCTAGGACCATTTTCGGGGTTTCACCCTTTATCGGCCAGGATAGCTTGACTCCAGTGGCATGGAGAGCACGGGACCCACGTCTGGGCATACCCGTCCTACTCGGGGTGACAAATGCAAAAAGAGCAGTTGATGGTCAGAATGCAGAATAATGCCATACATTCACCCTAGTACAGAGATCTGGGCCTAAATCCATCATTTTTTGCTCCCCATGCCATTCCAGTTTGAACCCAGCCATAGTGCAAATCAGTCTTGATCTTGCACCCAATGGGAACAGTCCAGTCCGAACTGCCTGGCCAGGTCCTCCCTGGACTGGAAACAAGCATCCTAGGACCGGTTTTGGGGTTTTACCCCTCATCAGCCAGGATAGCTTGACTCCAGTGCCATGGAGAGCATGGGACCCACGTCTGGGCATACCCTTCCCACTCGGGGGGACAAAAGCAAAAAGAACAGTTGATGGACAGAATGCAGAACAGTGTCATACATTCACCCCAGTACAGAGGTCTGGGCCTAAAGCCATAATTCTTTTGCTCCTCATGCCATTCCAGTTTGAACCCAGCCATATGCAAATCAGTCTTAATCCTGCACCCAAAGAGAACAGTCCTGCCCAAACTGCCAGGCCGGGTCCTCCCTGGACATGAAACAAGCATCCTAGGACCGGTATCGGAGTTTAACCCTACATCAGCCAGGATAGCTTGACTCCAGTGGCATGGAGAGCACGGGACCCACGTCTGGTCACACCCGTCCCACTCTGGGTGACAAATTCAAAAAGAACAGTTGATGGACAGAATGCAGAACAATGTGAATACTTTCAGCCCAGTACAGAGATCTGGGCTAAAATCCATCATTTTTTGCTCCCCATGCCATTCAGTTTGAACCCAGCCTTATGCAAATCAGTCTTGATCCGGCAGCCAATGGGAACAGTCCAGCCAGAACTGCCAGTCCAGGTCCTTCCTGGACTGGAAATAAGCATCCTAGGACCAGTTTCGGGGTTTCACCCTTTATCGGCCAGGATAGCTTGACTCCAGTGGCATGGAGAGCACGGGACCCACGTCTGGGCATACCCGTCCTACTCGGGGTGACAAATGCAAAAAGAGCAGTTGATGGTCAGAATGCAGAATAATGCCATACATTCACCCCAGTACAGATATCTGGGCCTAAATCCATCATTTTTTTGCTCCCCATGCCATTCCAGTTTGAACCGAGACATATGCAAATCGGTCTTGATCCTGCACCCAAAGGGAACAATCCAATCCGAACTGCCAGGCCAGGTCCTCTCTGGACTGGAAACAAGCATCCTAGGACCGGTTTCGGGGTTTCACCCCTCATCAGCCAGGATAGCTTGGTTCAAGTGGCATGGAGAGCACGGGACCCACGTCTGGGCATATCCGTCCCACTCGGGGTGACAAATGCAAAAAGAACAGTTGATGGACAGAATGCAGAACAGTGTCATACATTCACCCCAGTATAGAGATCTGGGCCTAAATCCATCATTTTTTTGCTCCCCGTGCCATTCTAGTTTGAACCCAGCCATATGCAAATTAGTCTTGATCCTGCAGCCAATGGCAACAGTCCAGCCAGAACTGCCAGTCCAGGTCCTCCCTGGACTGGAAATAAGCATCCTAGGACGAGTTTCGGGGTTTCACCCCTTATCAGCCAGGATAGCTTGACTCCATTGGCATGGAGAGCACGGGACCCACGTCGGGGAATACACGTCCTACTCGGGGTGACAAATGCAAAAAGAGCAATTGATGAACATAATGCAGATCAATGTCATACATTCACCCCAGTACAGAGATCTGGTCCTAAATCCATCATTTTTTGCTCCCCATGCCATTCCAGATTGAACCGAGTCATATGCAAATCAGTCTTGATCCTGCACCCAATGGGAATACTCCAATCCGAACTGCCAGGCCAGGTGCTCTCTGGACTGGAAACAAGCATCCTAGGACCGGTTTCGGGGTTTCACCCCTCATCAGCCTGGATAGCTTGGTTCAATTGGCATGGAGAGAATGGGACCCACGTCTGGGCATACCCGTCCCACTCGGGGTGACGAATGCAAAAAGAACAGTTGATGGACAGAATGCAGAACAGTGTCATACATTCACCCCAGTACAGAGATCTGGGCCTAAATCCATCATTTTTTTGCTCCCCACGCCATTCCAGTTTGAACCCAGTCACATGCAAATCAGTCTTGATGCTGCACCCAATGGGAACAGTGCAGCCCGAACTGCCAAGCCAGGTCCTCCCTGGACTGGAAACAAGCATTCTAGGACCGGTTTCGGGGTTTCACCCCTCATCAGCCAAGATAGCTTGACTCCAGTGGCATGTTGAGCACGGGACCGAAGTCTGGGCATACAGGTCCACCTCGGGGTGACAAATGCAAAAAGAACAGTTGATGGACAGAATGCAGAACAATGTCATACATTCAGCCCAGTACAGAGATCTGGGCCTAAATCATCATTTTGTTGCTCCCCATGCCATTCCAGTTTGAACCCAGCCATATGCAAATCATTCTTGATCCTGCACCCAATGGGAATACTCCAATCCGAACTGCCAGGCCAGGTGCTCTCTGGGCTGGAAACAAGCATCCTAGGACCGGTTTCGGGGTTTCACCCCTCATCAGCCTGGATAGCTTGGTTCAATTGGCATGGAGAGCACGGGACCCACGTCTGGGCATACCCGTCCCACTCGGGGTGACGAATGCAAAAAGAACAGTTGATGGACAGAATGCAGAACAGTGTCATACATTCACCCCAGTACAGAGATCTGGGCCTAAATCCATCATTTTTTTGCTCCCCACGCCATTCCAGTTTGAACCCAGTCATATGCAAATCAGTCTTGATGCTGCTCCCAATGGGAACAGTGGAGCCCGAACTGCCAGGCCAGGTCCTCCCTGGACTGGAAAAAAGCATCCTAGGACCGGTTTTGGGGTTTTACCCCTCATCAGCCAGGATAGCTTGTTTCCAGTGGCATGGAGAGCATGGGACCCACGTCTGGGCATAACTGTCACACTCTGGGTGAAAAATGCCAAAAGAACAGTTGATGGACAGAATGCAGAACAATGTCATGCATTTACCCCAGTACAGAGATCTGGGCCTAAATCCATCATTTTATTTTTTCATTTTTTTGCTCCCCTTGCCATTCCAGTTTGAACCCAGCCATATGCAAATCAGTCTTGATCCTGCACCCAATGGGAACAGTTTAGCCTGAACTGCCAGGCCAGGTCCTCCCTGGACTGGAAACAAGCATCCTAGGACCGGTTTCGGGGTTTCACCCCTCATCAGCCAGGATAGCTTGACTCCAGTGGCATGGAGAGCACGGGACCCACTTCTGGGCATACCCATCCCACTCGGGGTGAGAAATGCAAAAAGAACAGTTGATGGACAGAATGCAGAACAATGTCATACATTCAGCCCAGTACAGAGATCTGGGCCTAAATCCATCATTTTTTGCTCACCATGCCATTCCAGTTTGAACCCAGCCATAGTGCAAATCAGTCTTGATCTTGCACCCAATGGGAACAGTCCAGTCCGAACTGCCAGGCCAGGTCCTCCCTGGACTGGAAACAAGCATCCTAGGACCGGTTTCGGGGTTTTACCCCTCATCAGCCAGGATAGCTTGACTCCAGTGCCATGGAGAGCATGGGACCCACGTCTGGGCATACCCTTCCCTCTCGGGGTGACAAAAGCAAAAAGAACAGTTGATGGACAGAATGCAGAACAATGTCATACATTCACCCCAGTACAGAGGTCTGGGCCTAAAGCCATAATTCTTTTGCTCCTCATGCCATTCCAGTTTGAACCCAGCCATATGCAAATCAGTATTAATCCTGCACCCAATGAGAACAGTCCTGCCCAAACTGCCAGGCCGGGTCCTCCCTGGACATGAAACAAGCATCCTAGGACCGGTATCGGAGTTTAACCCTACATCAGCCAGGATAGCTTGACTCCAGTGGCATGGAGAGCACGGGACCCACGTCTGGTCACACCCGTCCCACTCTGGGTGACAAATTCAAAAAGAACAGTTGATGGAAAGAATGCAGAACAATGTGAAAACTTTCAGCCCAGTACAGAGATCTGGGCCTAAATCCATCATTTTTTTGCTCCCCATGCCATTCCAGTTTGAACCCAGCCATAGTGCAAATCAGTCTTGATCTTGCACCCAATGGGAACAGTCCAGTCCGAACTGCCTGGCCAGGTCCTCCCTGGACTGGAAACAAGCATCCTAGGACCGGTTTTGGGGTTTCACCCCTCATCAGCCAGGATAGCTTGACTCCAGTGCCATGGAGAGCATGGGACCCACGTCTGGGCATACCCTTCCCTCTCGGGGGGACAAAAGCAAAAAGAACAGTTGATGGACAGAATGCAGAACAGTGTCATACATTCACCCCAGTACAGAGGTCTGGGCTAAAATCCATCATTTTTTTGCTCCCCATGCCATTCCAGTTTGAACCCAGCCTTATGCAAATCAGTCTTGATCCGGCAGCCAATGGGAACAGTCCAGCCAGAACTGCCAGTCCAGGTCCTTCCTGGACTGGAAATAAGCATCCTAGGACCATTTTCGGGGTTTCACCCTTTATCGGCCAGGATAGCTTGACTCCAGTGGCATGGAGAGCACGGGACCCACGTCTGGGCATACCCGTCCTACTCGGGGTGACAAATGCAAAAAGAGCAGTTGATGGTCAGAATGCAGAATAATGCCATACATTCACCCCAGTACAGATATCTGGGCCTAAATCCATCATATTTTTGCTCCCCATGCCATTCCAGTTTGAACCGAGACATATGCAAATCGGTCTTGATCCTGCACCCAAAGGGAACAATCCAATCCGAACTGCCAGGCCAGGTCCTCTCTGGACTGGAAACAAGCATCCTAGGACCGGTTTCGGGGTTTTACCCCTCATCAGCCAGGATAGCTTGTTTCCAGTGGCATGGAGAGCATGGGACCCACGTCTGGGCATAACTGTCCCACTCTGGGTGAAAAATGCCAAAAGAACAGTTGATGGACAGAATGCAGAACAATGTCATGCATTTACCCCAGTACAGAGATCTGGGCCTAAATCCATCATTTTATTTTTTCATTTTTTTGCTCCCCTTGCCATTCCAGTTTGAACCCAGCCATATGCAAATCAGTCTTGATCCTGCACCCAATGGGAACAGTTTAGCCTGAACTGCCAGGCCAGGTCCTCCCTGGACTGGAAACAAGTATCCTAGGACCGGTTTCGGGGTTTCACCCCTCATCAGCCAGGATAGCTTGACTCCAGTGACATGGAGAGCACGGGACCCACTTCTTGACATACCCATCCCACTCGGGGTGAGAAATGAAAAAAGAACAGTTGATGAACAGAATGCAGAACAATGTCATACATTCAGCCCAGTACAGAGATCTGGGCCTAAATCCATCATTGTTTTGCTCACCATGCCATTCCAGTTTGAACCCAGCCATAGTGCAAATCAGTCTTGATCCTGCGCCCAATGGGAACAGTCCAGTCCGAACTGCCTGGCCAGGTCCTCCCTGGACTGGAAACAAGCATCCTAGGACCGGTTTCGGGGTTTCACCCCTCATCAGCCAGGATAGCTTGACTCCAGTGGCATGGAGAGCATGGGACCCACGTCTGGGCATACCCGTCCCACTCGGGGTGACAAAAGCAAAAAGAACAGTTGATGGACAGAATGCAGAACAGTGTCATACATTCACCCCAGTACAGAGGTCTGGGCCTAAAGCCATCATTCTTTTGCTCACTCATGCCATTCCAGTTTGAACCCAGCCATATGCAAATCAGTCTTGATCCTGCACCCAATGAGAACAGTCCTGCCCGAACTGCCAGGCCGGGTCCTCCCTGGACATGGAAACAAGCATCCTAGGACCGGTTTCGGGGTTTCAACCCTACATCAGCCAGGATAGCTTGACTCCAGTGGCATGGAGAGCATGGGACCCACGTCTGGGCATACCCGTCCCACTCTGGGTGACAAATGCAAAAAGAACAGTTGATGGACAGAATGCAGAACAATGTCATACATTCAGCCCAGTACAGAGATCTGGGCCTAAAATCCATCATTTTTTTGCTCACCATGCCATTCCAGTTTGAACCCAGCCATATGCAAATCAGTCTTGATCCTGCAGCCCAATGGGAACAGTCCAGCCCGAACTGCCAGGCCAGGTCCTCCCTGGACTGGAAACAAGCATCCTAGGACCGGTTTCGGGGTTTCAGCCCTCTATCAGCCAGGATAGCTTGACTCCAGTGGCATGGAGAGCACGGGACCCACGTCTGGGCATACCCGTCCTACTCGGGGTGACAAATGCAAAAAGAACAGTTGATGGACAGAATGCAGAACAATGTCATACATTCACCCCAGTACAGAGATCTGGGCCTAAATCCATCGTTTTTTGCTCCCCATGCCATTCCAGTTTGGACCCAGCCATATGCAAATCAGTCTTGACCCTGCACCCAATGGGAACAGTCCAGTCCGAACTGCCAGGCCAGGTCCTCCCTGGACTGGAAACAAGCATCCTAGGACCGGTTTCGGGGTTTCACCCCTCATCAGCCAGGATAGCTTGACTCCAATGGCTTGGAGAGCACGGGACCCACGTCTGGGCATACCCGTCCCACTCGGGGTGACAAATGCAAAAAAAACAATTGATGGACAGAATGCAGAACAATGTCATACATTCACCCCAGTACAGAGATCTGGGCCTAAATCCATCGTTTTTTGCTCACCATGCCATTCCAGTTTGGACCCAGCCATATGCAAATCAGTCTTGATCCTGCAGCCCAATGGGAACAGTCCAGCCCGAACTGCCAGGCCAGGTCCTCCCTGGACTGGAAACAAGCATCCTAGGACCGGTTTCGGGCTTTCACCCCTCATCAGCCAGGATAGCTTGACTCCAGTGGCATGGAGAGCACGGGACCCACGTCTGGGCATACCCGTCCCACTCGGGGTGACAAATGCAAAAAGAACAATTGATGGACAGAATGCAGAACAATGTCATACATTCACCCCAGTACAGAGATCTGGGCCTAAATCCATCATTTTTTGCTCACCATGCCATTCCAGTTTGGACCCAGCCATATGCAAATCAGTCTTGACCCTGCACCCAATGGGAACAGTCCAGCCCGAACTGCCAGGCCAGGTCCTCCCTGGACTGGAAACAAGCATCCTAGGACCGGTTTCGGGGTTTCAGCCCTCATCAGCCTGGATAGCTTGACTCCAGTGGCATGGAGAGCACGGGACCCACGTCTGGGCATACCCGTCCCACTCGGGGTGACAAATGCAAAAAGAACAATTGATGGACAGAATGCAGAACAATGTCATACATTCACCCCAGTAAAGAGATCTGGGCCTAAATCCATCGTTTTTTTGCTCACCATGCCATTCCAGTTTGGACCCAGCCATATGCAAATCAGTCTTGACCCTGCGCCCAATGGGAACAGTCCAGCCCGAACTGCCAGGCCAGGTCCTCCCTGGACTGGAAACAAGCATCCTAGGACCGGTTTCGGGCTTTCACCCCTCATCAGCCAAGATAGCTTGACTCCAGTGGCATGGAGAGCACGGGACCCACGTCTGGGCATACCCGTCCACACTCGGGGTGACAAATGCAAAAAGAACAGTTGATGGACAGAATGCAGAACAATGTCATACATTCACCCCAGTACAGAGATCTGGGCCTAAATCCATCATTTTTTGCTCACCATGCCATTCCAGTTTGGACCCAGCCATATGCAAATCAGTCTTGACCCTGCGCCCAATGGGAACAGTCCAGCCCGAACTGCCAGGCCAGGTCCTCCCTGGACTGGAAACAAGCATCCTAGGACCGGTTTCGGGGTTTCAGCCCTCATCAGCCAGGATAGCTTGACTCCAGTGGCATGGAGAGCACGGGACCCACGTCTGGGCATACCCGTCCCACTCGGGGTGACAAATGCAAAAAGAACAGTTGATGGACAGAATGCAGAACAATGTCATACATTCACCCCAGTACAGAGATCTGGGCCTAAATCCATCATTTTTGCTCACCATGCCATTCCAGTTTGGACCCAGCCATATGCAAATCAGTCTTGACCCTGCGCCCAATGGGAACAGTCCAGCCCGAACTGCCAGGCCAGGTCCTCCCTGGACTGGAAACAAGCATCCTAGGACCGGTTTCGGGCTTTCAGCCCTCATCAGCCAGGATAGCTTGACTCCAGTGGCATGGAGAGCACGGGACCCACGTCTGGGCATACCCGTCCACTCTGGGTGACAAATGCCAAAAGAACAGTTGATGGACAGAATGCAGAACAATGTCATACATTCACCCCAGTACAGAGATCTGGGCCTAAATCCATCATTTATTTTTCATTTTGCTCACCATGCCATTCCAGTTTGGACCCAGCCATATGCAAATCAGTCTTGACCCTGCACCCAATGGGAACAGTTCAGCCCGAACTGCCAGGCCAGGTCCTCCCTGGACTGGAAACAAGCATCCTAGGACCGGTTTCGGGCTTTCACCCCTCATCAGCCAGGATAGCTTGACTCCAGTGGCATGGAGAGCACGGGACCCACGTCTGGGCATACCCGTCCCACTCGGGGTGAGAAATGCAAAAAGAACAGTTGATGGACAGAATGCAGAACAATGTCATACATTCAGCCCAGTACAGAGATCTGGGCCTAAATCCATCATTTTTTGCTCACCATGCCATTCCAGTTTGGACCCAGCCATATGCAAATCAGTCTTGACCCTGCGCCCAATGGGAACAGTCCAGCCCGAACTGCCAGGCCAGGTCCTACCTGGACTGGAAACAAGCATCCTAGGACCGGTTGTGGGGTTTCAGCCCTCATCAGCCAGGATAGCTTGACTCCAGTGGCATGGAGAGCACAGGACTCACGTCTGGGCATACCCGTCCCACTCGGGGTGACAAATGCAAAAAGAACAGTTGATGGACAGAATGCAGAACAATGTCATACATTCACCCCAGTACAGAGATCTGGGCCTAAATCCATCATTTTTTGCTCACCATGCCATTCCAGTTTGGACCCAGCCATATGCAAATCAGTCTTGATCCTGCGCCCAATGGGAACAGTCCAGCCCGAACTGCCAGGCCAGGTCCTCCCTGGACTGGAAACAAGCATCCCAGGACCGGTTTCGGGGTTTCAGCCCTCATCAGCCAGGATAGCTTGACTCCAGTGGCATGGAGAGCATGGGACCCACGTCTGGGCATACCCGTCCCACTCGGGGTGACAAATGCAAAAAGAACAGTTGATGGACAGAATGCAGAACAATGTCATACATTCACCCCAGTACAGAGATCTGGGCCTAAATCCATCATTTTTTGCTCACCATGCCATTCCAGTTTGGACCCAGCACATATGCAAATCAGTCTTGACCCTGCGCCCAATGGGAACAGTCCAGCCCGAACTGCCAGGCCAGGTCCTCACTGGACTGGAAACAAGCATCCTAGGACCGGTTTCGGGGTTTCAGCCCTCATCAGCCAGGATAGCTTGGCTCCAGTGGCATGGAGAGCACGGGACCCACGTCTGGGCATACCCGTCCCACTCGGGGTGACAAATGCAAAAAGAACAGTTGATGGACAGAATGCAGAACAATGTCATACATTCACCCCAGTACAGAGATCTGGGCCTAAATCCATCATTTTTTGCTCACCATGCCATTCCAGTTTGGACCCAGCCATATGCAAATCAGTCTTGACCCTGCAGCCCAATGGGAACAGTCCAGCCAGAACTGCCAGGCCAGGTCCTCCCTGGACTGGAAACAAGCATCCTAGGACCGGTTTCGGGCTTTCAGCCCTCATCAGCCAGGATAGCTTGACTCCAGTGGCATGGAGAGCACGGGACCCACGTCTGGGCATACCACGTCCTACTCGGGGTGACAAATGCAAAAAGAGCAATTGATGGACAGAATGCAGATCAATGTCATACATTCACCCCAGTACAGAGATCTGGGCCTAAATCCATCATTTTTTGCTCACCATGCCATTCCAGTTTGGACCCAGTCATATGCAAATCAGTCTTGATCCTGCACCCAATGGGAACAGTGCAGCCCGAACTGCCAGGCCAGGTCCTCCCTGGACTGGAAACAAGCATCCTAGGACCGGTTTCGGGGTTTCAGCCCTCATCAGCCAGGATAGCTTGACTCCAGTGACATGGAGAGCACGGGACCCACGTCTGGGCATACCCATCCCACTCGTGGTGACAAATGCAAAAAGAACAATTGATGGACAGAATGCAGAACAATGTCATACATTCACCCCAGTACAGAGATCTGGGCCTAAATCCTTCATTTTTTGCTCCCCATGCCATTCCAGTTTGGACCCAGCCATATGCAAATCAGTCTTGACTCTGCACCCAATGGGAACAGTCCAGCCCGAACTGCCAGGCCAGGTCCTCCCTGGACTGGAAACAGGCATCCTAGGACCGGTTTCGGGCTTTCAGCCCTCATCAGCCAGGATAGCTTGACTCCAGTGGCATGTTGAGCACGGGACCAACGTCTGGGCATACCCGTCCCACTCTGGGGTGACAAATGCAAAAAGAACAGTTGATGGACAGAATGCAGAACAATGTCATACATTCACCCCAGTACAGAGATCTGGGCCTAAATCCATAATTCTTTTGCTCACCATGCCATTCCAGTTTGGACCCAGCCATATGCAAATCAGTCTTGACCCTGCGCCCAATGGGAACAGTCCAGCCCAAACTGCCAGGCCAGGTCCTCCCTGGACATGGAAACAAGCATCCTAGGACCGGTTTCGGGGTTTCAGCCCTACATCAGCCAGGATAGCTTGACTCCAGTGGCATGGAGAGCACAGGACCCACGTCTGGGCATACCCGTCCCACTCGGGCTGACAAATGCAAAAAGAACAGTTGATGGACAGAATGCAGAACAATGTCATACATTCACCCCAGTACAGAGATCTGGGCCTAAATCCATCATTTTTTGCTCACCATGCCATTCCAGTTTGAACCCAGCCATATGCAAATCAGTCTTGACCCTGCACCCAATGGGAACAGTCCAGCCCGAACTGCCAGGCCAGGTCCTCCCTGGACTGGAAACAAGCATCCTAGGACCGGTTTCAGGGTTTCACCCCTCATCAGTCAGGATAGCTTGACTCCAGTGGCATGGAGAGCACGGGAACCACGTCTGGGCATACCCGTCCCACTCTGGGTGACAAATGCAAAAAGAACAGTTGATGGACAGAATGCAGAACAATGTCATACATTCACCCCAGTACAGAGATCTGGGCCTAAATCCATCATTTTTTGCTCACCATGCCATTCCAGTTTGAACCCAGCCATATGCAAATCAGTCTTGACCCTGCACCCAATGGGAACAGTCCAGCCCGAACTGCCAGGCCAGGTCCTCCCTGGACTGGAAACAAGCATCCTAGGACTGGTTTCGGGCTTTCAGCCCTACATCAGCCAGGATAGCTTGACTCCAGTGGCATGGAGAGCACGGGACCCATGTCTGGGCATACCCGTCCCACTCAGGGTGACAAATGCAAAAAGAACAATTGATGGACAGAATGCAGAACAATGTCATACATTCACCCCAGTACAGAGATCTGGGCCTAAATCCATCATTTTTTGCTCACCCATGCCATTCCAGTTTGGACCCAGCCATAGTGCAAATCAGTCTTGACCCTGCGCCCAATGGGAACAGTCCAGCCCGAACTGCCAGGCCAGGTCCTCCTGGACTGGAAACAAGCATCCTAGGACCGGTTTCGGGGTTTCAGCCCTCATCAGCCAGGATAGCTTGACTCCAGTGGCATGGAGAGCACGGGACCCACGTCTGGGCATACCCGTCCCACTCGGGGTGACAAATGCAAAAAGAACAGTTGATGGACAGAATGCAGAACAATGTCATACATTCACCCCAGTACAGAGATCTGGGCCTAAATCCATCATTTTTTGCTCACCATGCCATTCCAGTTTGGACCCAGCCATAGTGCAAATCAGTCTTGACCCTGCGCCCAATGAGAACAGTCCAGCCCGAACTGCCAGGCCAGGTCCTCCCTGGACTGGAAACAAGCATCCTAGGACCGGTTTCAGGGTTTCAGCCCTCATCAGCCAGGATAGCTTGACTCCAGTGGCATGGAGAGCACGGGACCCACGTCTGGGCATACCCGTCCCACTCTGGGTGACAAATGCAAAAAGAACAGTTGATGGACAGAATGCAGAACAATGTCATACATTCACCCCAGTACAGAGATCTGGGCCTAAATCCATCATTTGTTTGCTCACCATGCCATTCCAGTTTGGACCCAGCCATATGCAAATCAGTCTTGACCCTGCTCCCAATGGGAACAGTCCAGTCCGAACTGCCAGGCCAGGTCCTCTCTGGACTGGAAACAAGCATCCTAGGACCGGTTTCGGGCTTTCAGCCCTCATCAGCCAGGATAGCTTGACTCCAGTGGCATGGAGAGCACGGGACCCACGTCTGGGCATACCCGTCCCACTCGGGGTGACAAATGCAAAAGAACAGTTGATGGACAGAATGCAGAACAATGTCATACATTCACCCCAGTACAGAGATCTGGGCCTAAATCCATCATTTTTTGCTCACCATGCCATTCCAGTTTGGACCCAGCCATATGCAAATCAGTCTTGACCCTGCGCCCAATGGGAACAGTCCAGCCCGAACTGCCAGGCCAGGTCCTCCCTGGACTGGAAACAAGCATCCTAGGACCGGTTTCGGAGCTTTCAGCCCTCATCAGCCAGGATAGCTTGACTCCAGTGGCATGGAGAGCACGGGACCCACGTCTGGGCATACCCGTCCCACTCTGGCAGTGACAAATGCAAAAAGAACAGTTGATGGACAGAATGCAGAACAATGTCATACATTCACCCCAGTACAGAGATCTGGGCCTAAATCCATCGTTTGTTTGCTCACCATGCCATTCCAGTTTGGACCCAGCCATATGCAAATCAGTCTTGACCCTGCGCCCAATGGGAACAGTCCAGCCCGAACTGCCAGGCCAGGTCCTCCCTGGACTGGAAACAAGCATCCTAGGACCGGTTTCGGGCTTTCAGCCCTCATCAGCCAGGATAGCTTGACTCCAGTGGCATGGAGAGCACGGGACCCACGTCTGGGCATACCCGTCCCACTCGGGGTGACAAATGCAAAAAGAACAGTTGATGGACAGAATGCAGAACAATGTCATACATTCACCCCAGTACAGAGATCTGGGCCTAAATCCATCGTTTTTTGCTCACCATGCCATTCCAGTTTGGACCCAGCCATATGCAAATCAGTCTTGACCCTGCAGCCCAATGGGAACAGTCCAGCCCGAACTGCCAGGCCAGGTCCTCCCTGGACTGGAAACAAGCATCCTAGGACCGGTTTCGGGGTTTCACCCCTCATCAGCCAGGATAGCTTGACTCCAGTGGCATGGAGAGCACGGGACCCACGATCTGGGCATACCCGTCCCACTCGGGGTGACAAATGCAAAAAGAACAGTTGATGGACAGAATGCAGAACAATGTCATACATTCACCCCAGTACAGAGATCTGGGCCTAAATCCATCGTTTTTATGCTCACCATGCCATTCCAGTTTGGACCCAGCCATATGCAAATCAGTCTTGACCCTGCACCCAATGGGAACAGTCCAGCTCGAACTGCCAGGCCAGGTCCTCCCTGGACTGGAAACAAGCATCCTAGGACCGGTTTCAGGCTTTCAGCCCTCATCAGCCAGGATAGCTTGACTCCAGTGGCATGGAGAGCACAGGACCCACGTCTGGGCATACCCGTCCCACTCTGGCTGACAAATGCAAAAAGAACAGTTGATGGCCAGAATGCAGAACAATGTCATACATTCACACTAGTACAGAGATCTGGGCCTAAATCCATCATGTTCTTGCTCACCATGCCATTCCAGTTTGGACCCAGCCATATGCAAATCAGTCTTGACCCTGCGCCAAATGGGAACAGTCCAGCCCGAACTGCCAGGCCAGGTCCTCCCTGGACTGGAAACAAGCATCCTAGGACCGGTTTTGGGGTTTCACCCTACATCAGCCAGGATAGCTTGACTCCAGTGGCATGGAGAGCACGGGACCCACGTCTGGGCATACCCGTCCCACTCAGGGTGACAAACGCAAAAAGAACAGTTGATGGACAGAATGCAGAACAATGTCATACATTCACCCCAGTACAGAGATCTGGGCCTAAATCCATCATTTTTTTGCTCACCCATGCCATTCCAGTTTGGACCCAGCCATAGTGCAAATCAGTCTTGACCCTGCGCCCAATGGGAACAGTCCAGTCCGAACTGCCAGGCCAGGTCCTCCCTGGACTGGAAACAAGCATCCTAGGACCGGTTTCGGGGTTTCAGCCCTCATCAGCCAGGATAGCTTGACTCCAGTGGCATGGAGAGCACGGGACCCACGTCTGGGCATACCCGTCCCACTCGGGGTGACAAATGCAAAAAGAACAGTTGATGGACAGAATGCAGAACAATGTCATACATTCACCCCAGTACAGAGATCTGGGCCTAAATCCATCATTTGTTTGCTCCCCATGCCATTCCAGTTTGAACCGAGCCATATGCAAATCAGTCTTGATCCTGCACCCAAAGGGAACAATCCAATGCGAACTGCCAGGCCAGGTCCTCTCTGGACTGGAAACAAGCATCCTAGGACCGGTTTCGGGGTTTCACCCCTCATCAGCCAGGATAGCTTGGTTCCATGTGGCATGGAGAGCACGGGACCCACGTCTGGGCATACCCGTCCCACTCGGGGTGACAAATGCAAAAAGAACAGTTGATGGACAGAATGCAGAACAATGTCATACATTCACCCCAGTACAGAGATCTGGGCCTAAATCCATCATTTTTTGCTCACCATGCCATTCCAGTTTGGACCCAGCCATAGTGCAAATCAGTCTTGATCTTGCACCCAATGAGAACAGTCCAGCCCGAACTGCCAGGCCGGGTCCTCCCTGGACATGGAAACAAGCATCCTAGGACCGGTTTCAGGGTTTCAACCCTACATCAGCCAGGATAGCTTGACTCCAGTGGCATGGAGAGCACGGGACCCACGTCTGGGCATACCCGTCCCACTCTGGGTGACAAATTCAAAAAGAACAGTTGATGGACAGAATGCAGAACAATGTCATACATTCACCCCAGTACAGAGATCTGGGCCTAAATCCATCATTTTTTGCTCCCCATGCCATTCCAGTTTGGACCCAGCCATAGTGCAAATCAGTCTTGACCTTGCACCCAATGGGAACAGTCCAGCCCAAACTGCCAGGCCAGGTCCTCCCTGGACATGGAAACAAGCATCCTAGGACCGGTATCAGAGTTTCAGCCCTCATCAGCCAGGATAGCTTGACTCCAGTGGCATGGAGAGCACGGGACCCATGTCTGGGCATACCCGTCCCACTCTGGCTGACAAATTCAAAAAGAACAGTTGATGGACAGAATGCAGAACAATGTCATACATTCACCCCAGTACAGAGATCTGGGCCTAAATCCATCATTTGTTTGCTCCCCATGCCATTCCAGTTTGGACCCAGCCATATGCAAATCAGTCTTGACCCTGCACCCAATGGGAACAGTCCAGCCCGAACTGCCAGGCCAGGTCCTCTCTGGACTGGAAACAAGCATCCTAGGACCGGTTTCGAGGTTTCAGCCCTTCATCAGCCAGGATAGCTTGGCTCCATGTGGCATGGAGAGCACGGGACCCACGTCTGGGCATACCCGTCCCACTCGGGGTGACAAATGCAAAAAGAACAGTTGATGGACAGAATGCAGAACAATGTCATACATTCACCCCAGTACAGAGATCTGGGCCTAAATCCATCATTTTTTGCTCACCATGCCATTCCAGTTTGAACCCAGCCATAGTGCAAATCAGTCTTGATCTTGCGCCCAATGAGAACAGTCCAGCCCGAACTGCCAGGCCGGGTCCTCCCTGGACATGAAACAAGCATCCTAGGTCGGTATCGGAGTTTAAGCCTACATCAGCCAGGATAGCTTGACTCCAGTGGCATGGAGAGCACAGGACCCACGTCTGGGCATACCCGTCCCACTCTGGCTGACAAATTAAAAAAGAACAGTTGATGGACAGAATGCAGAACAATGTCATACATTCACCCCAGTACAGAGATCTGGGCCTAAATCCATCATTTGTTTGCTCACCATGCCATTCCAGTTTGGACCGAGCCATATGCAAATCAGTCTTGATCCTGCACCCAAAGGGAACAGTCCAATGCGAACTGCCAGGCCAGGTCCTCTCTGGACTGGAAACAAGCATCCTAGGACCGCGTTTCGGGGTTTCACCCCTCATCAGCCAGGATAGCTTGGTTCATGTGGCATGGAGAGCATGTGACCCACGTCTGGGCATACCCGTCCCACTCGGGGTGACAAATGCAAAAAGAACAGTTGATGGACAGAATGCAGAACAGTGTCATACATTCACCCCAGTACAGAGATCTGGGCCTTAATCCATCATTTCTTTGCTCCCCGTGCCATTCCAGTTTGAACCCAGCCATATGCAAATTAGTCTTGATCCTGCAGCCAATGGGAACAGTCCAGCCAGAACTGCCAGCCCAGGTCCTACCTGGACTGGAAATAAGCATCCTAGGACGAGTTTCGGGGTTTCACCCCTTTTCAGCCAGGATAGCTTGACTCCAGTGTCATAGAGAGCACGGGACCCAGATCTGGGCATACCCGTCCCACTCGGGGTGAAAAATGCAAAAAGAACAGTTGATGGACAAAATGCAGAACAATGTCAAACATTTACCCCAGTACAGAGATCTGGGCCTAAATACATCATTTTTATGCTCCCCATGCCATTCCAGTTTGAACCCAGCCATATGCAAATCAGTCTTGATCCAGCACCCAATGGGAACAGTCCAGCTCGAACTGCCAGGCCAGGTCCTCTCTGGACTGGAAACATGCTTCCTATGACGGTTTCAGGGTTTCACCCCTAATCAGCCAGGATAGCTTGACTCCAGTGGCCTGGAGAGCACAGGAACCACGTCTTGGCATACCCGTCCCACTCTGGGTGACAAATGCAAAAAGGACAGTTGATGGTCAGAATGCAGAACAATGTCATACATTCACCCCAGTACAGAGATCTGGGCCTAAATCCATCATTTTCTTGCTCCCCATGCCATTCCAGTTTGAACCCAGCCATATGCAAATCAGTCTTGATCCAGCACCCAATGGGAATAGTCGAGCCCAAACTGCCAGGCCAGGTCCTCCCTGGACTGGAAACAAGCATCCTAGGACTGGTTTTGGGGTTTCACCCTACATCAGCCAGGATAGCGTGACTCCAGTGGCATTGAGAGCACGGGACCCTTGTCTGGGCATACCCGTCCCACTCAGGGTGACAAACGCAAAAATAACAGTTGATGGACAGAATGCAGAACAATGTCATACATTCACCCCAGGGCCTAAATCCATCATTTTTTTGCTACCCATGCCATTCCAGTTTGAACCCAGCCAAGTGCAAATCAGTCTTGATCTTGCACCCAATGGGAACAGCCCAGTCCGAACTGCCTGGCCAGGTCCTCCCTGGACTGGAAACAAGCATCCTAGGACCGCTTTTGGGGTTTTACCCCTCATCAGCCAGGATAGCTTGACTCCAGTGGCATGGAGAGCACGGGACCCACGTCTGGGCATACCCGTCCCACTCGGGGTGACAAATGCAAAAAGATCAGTTGATGTACAGAATGCAGAACAGTGTCATACATTCACCCCAGTACAGAGATCTGGGCCTTAATCCATCATTTTTTTGCTCCCCATGCCATTCCAGTTTGAACCCAGCCAAGTGCAAATCAGTCTTGATCTTGCACCCAATGAGAACAGTCCTGCCCAAACTGCCAGGCCGGGTCCTCCCTGTACATGAAACAAGCATCCTAGGTCCGGTATCAGAGTTTAACCCTACATCAGCCAGGATAGCTTGACTCCAGTGGCATGGAGAGCACGGGACCCATGTCTGGGCATACCGTCCCACTCTGGCTGACAAATTCAAAAAGAACAGTTGATGGACAGAATGCAGAACAATGTCATACATTCACCCCAGTACAGAGATCTGGGCCTAAATCCATCATTTGTTTGCTCCCCATGCCATTCCAGTTTGAACCGAGCCATATGCAAATCAGTCTTGATCCTGCACCCAAAGGGAACAATCCAATGCGAACTGCCAGGCCAGGTCCTCTCTGGACTGGAAACAAGCATCCTAGGACCCGTTTCGGGGTTTCACCCCTCATCAGCCAGGATAGCTTGGTTCATGTGGCATGGAGAGCACGGGACCCACGTCTGGGCATACCCGTCCCACTCGGGGTGACAAATGCAAAAAGAACAGTTGATGGACAGAATGCAGAACAGTGTCATACATTCACCCCAGTACAGAGATCTGGGCCTTAATCCATCATTTTTTTGCTCCCCGTACCATTCCAGTTTGAACCCAGCCATATGCAAATTAGTCTTGATCCTGCAGCCAATGGGAACAGTCCAGCCAGAACTGCCAGTCCAGGTCCTCCCTGGACTGGAAAGAAGCATCCTAGGACGAGTTTCGGGGTTTCACCCCTTTTCAGCCAGGATAGCTTGACTCCAGTGTCATAGAGAGCACAGGACCCACGTCTGGGCATACCCGTCCGACTCGGGGTGACAAATGCAAAAAGAGCAGTTGATGGACATAATGCAGATCAATGTCAAACATTCACCCCAGTACAGAGATCGGGCCTAAATCCATCATTTTTTTGCTCCCATGCCATTCCAGTTTGAACCGAGCGATATGCAAATCAGTCTTGATCCTGCACCCAATGGGAACACTCCAATCCGAACTGTCAGGCCAGGTGCTCTCTGGACTGGAAACAAGCATCCTAGGACCGGTTTCTGGGTTTCACTCCTCATCAGCCTGGATAGCTTGGTTCAAGTGGCATGGAGAGCACGGGACCCACGTCTGGGCATAGCCGTCCCACTTGGGGTGACGAATGCAAAAAGAACAGTTGATGGACAGAATGCAGAACAGTGTCATACATTCACCCCAGTACAGAGATCTTGGCCTATATCCATCTTTTTTTGCTCTCATGCCATTCCAGTTTGAACACAGCCATATGCAAATCAGTCTTGATCTTGCACCCAATGGGAACAGTCTAGCTCGAACTGCCAGGCCCCGTCCTCCCTGGACTGGAAACAAGCATCCTAGGACCGGTTTTGGGGTTTCACCACTCATCAGCCAAGATAGCTTGTTTCCAGTGGCATGGAGAGCATGGGACCCAAATCGGGGGACACCCGTCCCACTCGGGGTGAAAAATGCCAAAAGAACAGTTGATGGGCAGAATGCAGAACAATGTCATACATTTACCCCAGTACAGAGATCTGGGCCTAAATCCATGCCATTCCAGAGTGAACCCAGCCATATGCAAATCAGTATTGAACCTACACCCAATGGGAACGGTCCAGCCCGAACTGCCAGGCCAGGACCTCCCTGGACTGAAAACAGGCATTCTAGGACCAGTTTCGGGGTTTCAACCCTCATCAGCCAGGATAGCTTGACTCCAGTGGCATGTTGAGCACGGGACCAAAGTCTGGGCATATCTGTCCCACTCGGGGTGACAAATGCAAAATGAACAGTTGATGGCCAGAATGCAGAACAATGTCATACATTCAGCCCAGTACAGAGATCTAGAACTAAATCCATCATTTTTTTGCTCCCCATGCCATTCCAGTTTGAACCCAGCCATATGCAAATCAGTCTTGATCCTGCACCCATTGGGAACAGTCCAGCCCGAACTGCCAGGCCAGATCCTCCCTGGACTGCAAACAAGCATCCTAGGACCGATTTCGGGGTTTCACCCCTCATCAGACTGAATAGCTTGACTCCAGTGGCATGGAGAACACTGGACCCACGTCTGGGCATACCCGTCCCACTCGGGGTGACATTTGCAAAAAGAACAGTTGATGGACAGAATGCAGAACAATATCATACATTCCCCCCAGTACAGAGATCTGGGCCTAAATCCATCATTTTTTTGCTCCCCATGCCATTCCAGTTTGAACCCAGCCATATGCAAATCAGTCTTGATCCTTCACCCAATGGGAACGGTCCAGCCCGAACTGCCAGGCCAGGTCCTCCCTGGACTGGAAACAAGCATCCTAGGACCGGTTTCGTGATTTCACCCCTCATCAACCAGGATAGCTTGACTCCAGTGGCACGGAGAGCACGGGACCCACGTCTGGGCATACCCATCCCACTCGGGGTGACAAATGCAAAATGAACAGTTGATGGACAGAATGCAGAACAATGTCATACATTCACCCCAGTACAGAGATCTGGGCATAAATCCATCATTATTTTGCTCCCCATGCCATACCAGTTTGAACCCAGCCATATGCAAATCAGTCTTGATCTTACACCCAATGGGAACAGTCCAGCCCGAACTGCCAGGCCAGGTCCTCCCTGGACTGGAAACAAGCTTCCTAGGACCGGTTTCGGAGTTTCACCACTCTTCAGCCAGGATAGCCTGACTCCAGTGGCATGGAGAGCACGGGACCCACGTCTGGGCATACCCGTCCCACTCGGGGTGACAAATGCAAAAAGAACAGTTGATGGACAGAATGCAGAACAATGTCATACATTCACCCCAATACAGAGACCTGGGGCTAAATCCATCATTTTTTTGTTCTCATTCCTTTCCAGTTTGAGCAGACTCCAGGGTGCTCACCCTTATCTGCTGGGGCCACCTGCCAAGCTTGCGGTATTTGTGGCCGTTCTTATCAAGAGCCGTAGTCATGAGAGGCATTGAATTTCTACAAAGTGAGGACGAGTGCACGATTAGATGCAACAACCCCCCTGCCCAGTACCACTGTATGGTCCCTGTATTACGGGGACATTTTCTGACATCTGTGATAGCAGTTTTAAACAAACCTGTGAGTCTCGTTTACAGTAAACTAAATACCATTTTCCATCTGTTTACAAGACACATATCTTCAATGTGTCCAGAGCCCGCTGGAAACTGATGAGGCACGATCTAATTAGTGATTAGGTGAGTTCTATGACATTTGACTCACGCGTGCCGCCAACGCTGTTCTACAGCCATTTCTCCACCGTTGATCTTTAGCTTGAGTCACGTGTTTGTTACAAAAACACACCACTTGGTAGCACATAATATGTGTAAGATTAACAGACACTTTGCTCACCATAGCAGACATATTCTTCACCATAATCAAGATTTATACCAGAGAACCTGTGTATGTTTACGACTGTATTTAAGGCATACTATGTTCTTGAGTATCTTTTATCTCCCCTGCAGGTTGCCCAGTGAACTCGCGGGAACACATCCCGCTTATCCACAGAGTGGTAGGTAGGTTACCACCTTACCACTGGGTGTAGATAGCTTCACTTTAAGGCCCTGAAGAATTGCCACTGATCCTCCAGACAAAGAGGCGAGAAACATGTTGACCCACCAGGAGTAGAGCGCCCAGATCCTGACCCATTATAGTCAGATAGACGCCTCTCCTCTTCTTCTTTTAATCAGGCAGGGGCCCTCCCAGAATAAAGTTCGCTCCATAGGACTCCTGACTTGTTTTAACTATCACATTCACTACTACATCCACACATACTAGGGCCCTCACACCCACGGCACCTAACGGCGAGGAACAAAAGATCTCCGATAAAGAGCCCCTTTATGGGTGCCCGTCGGGTATTGCAGCGCCGACCCGATGAGGAGCAGGCCCATATGATGAAGCATGACACCTAGCTTGCTGGGTGTGTGAGGGCACTAGTTCCGAAAGGAGGAATTCCTCTCCTCCTACGACTTACACGATAGGACTCCCTGCCATCGTGACAACAACAAGTTCTCTGACAAATAAATCCTGTACCTACCAAGGAACTACGTACCCTTCTTCTTTTGACTGTCTAGGGCATGTACGTTGGACCTTTTCAAAAGCCCATTGTCCCCACCTTTTGTAAGTAATTGTACGCACGGGTCCGCCCGTGGGACAGTTTGATCAGGATACCAGAGGTGCAAATAGCCTGCTCTGGCCCAACTTTATAACTAAATATTCACGGTTTTTCTCCACTACAATGGAGCATAACCAGCTTTGGTGAAGAAATGGCTGAAGAGATCCTGAGGACTACCCCTTCTATTCTAGGGATAGAAAATAGCTCAGCATCAGGTAGCCAGTCTGAAGACTGGACATCTTTAATGGCAATGAAAAGAGAATGGTTGATTATAACCCTTCATGGGGCAAAGATGACAGAATATTTGCGGCCAAACATCGCCCCAAATGGTCTCATCGTTAGCAACTTCCCCAGGCTATTCCTTGAGGACGCAGTGTTCAAGAAGGAGTGGTCCCTAGTAGCATGGAAATGCGCTAGGGACTGGCTCATCTTGATCATTAACACCGCAAAAAGGATTGCAGATGCCCTTCTGGTGAGGATCCAAATTGCAGAATGAGCATTAAAAACCACAATTTAATTGACTTTGTACAAATCTAAGCTGGCTGAACTAAATAACGACATCGCAGAGAATAAAGACTATCTAATGAAACAGAAAGTCAATAAGTTGCAAAAAGACATCCAAAAGTTCAAAACAGAGAAGGTGTATCCTTACTTGAAGGCGGATTACACATCAGCAAAGAATAGCTATTCTTCTGATGAGAGCGCAGATGAGCATAGGAGAGGCTCCTCTGACAGTGACTCCAGTGTTGGGAGTTGGGGTAGTAATAATCCCAGAAGGACTAATCGCCCATACTTCCCCAACTACAACACACCAAATTACCACGGTCCGCCTTAGCCCTTTTGGCCATTTCCCATGTACCCGCAAGGCCAACCACAATTCTTCCCAACAGGCAACCCTCCTTTTTTAGGCAGAGGTTGGGGCAGAGGAAGAGGGCGCAACAAAAGAGGCGTGCAAAAACAAGTACAATGGCAAGATCAACCACCCAACCCAATGGAAAGGAGGAGCAAGACCCGGGGCAGGATACTCTAGTAGTGAACCTTTCACACAGATCTCTCACAGAAACCGAAATAGCAGTACTAGAGAAAGGTCTAGGATATGTCCCCACCCCTAGGAAGGACAAATTTCGGGATCAATGTGAAACACAAAATTTCTTTAGGAAAATCCTCCTAAAAGCCTTCTTTCAAGAAAGACCGGAACCTATCCAAGAAGACACAGGACTGAGAAACCCCTCGACTTTCACTCCTGATAGCAGTTTGATCCCTGTGGAAGTACTTACTTTCGAGCCGGCAGTACTGAAAGACCTCAAACAAGAGACAAGGGAGACCCCTTTCCATAACCTCTCTAGAGCAGAACTGGCAGCTGCCAGGTCTCTAGCAGAAGACACCAGCATCACGATCAAACAGGCTAACAAGGGGGCGACAGTGATTCAATCTACCACTGACTATGACCTTGAGTGTAAACGCCAACTTAACAACACAAGGTATTACACACCCATCACTGTTAATCCCACCCCCAGAGTAGCAACAAAAATGTCCAGCCTAACATTTGAAGCTGAAGCAAATGGCTGGATCAGCAGAAAAAGAGGCAGACTTTCTCATAACAAAAAATCCACGAACACCCTATTTCTATACACTACCCAAAATTCATAAAGGGACCATACCAGTCCCAGGAGACCCATAGTCTCAGGTATAGGCTCTATTTTGGAGCCCCTTTCAAAATTCTACGATCACTTCCTCCAGCCATTGGTGAAGTTGACCCCTTCCTATGTGCGAGATACCACAGATATTCTACGTATAATAGGAGAAATCAGAGACACAGATGAAATCAACTTACTTGAAACATTGGATGCAGAACAATTGTACACCAACATCCCCCAACAAGCAACATTAACGGTCATTGAGACAGCCCTAGAGAAGATAACATGGACATCACTCACACCTGTGGCATTCATAATGGAATGCGAATCTCTAGCTCTAACAGAGAACTTTTTCGAGTACAAAACCCAACTCTTCCACCAGTCTCAGGGTACTTCTATGGGGAGTACATTTGCCCCTAGTGTGGCTTGCCTCTATATGGCAGCATTTGAGGATAGTGTCATCTTACACCCTAGCAATCCCTATACAGACAATCTGAGACTGTGGAAGAGGTTCATAGATGACATACTGATCTTTTGGAAAGGAAATGTGACCACGTGCCATGATTTTTGTCGGTGGATTAACACACAAAATGAATATCTAAAATTCACCCACACCATTTCACCTACCAACATACCTTTCCTGGACCTCAATATCAGACTCAACAATGGTCAACTGAGTACCACCATATATAAGAAACCAACTGATAGAAACAGCTTGTTGTTATACAGCAGCCATCATCCACGAACACTGAAGGATAATTTACCATTTGGTCAGTTCCTACGCATTAGGAGAAATTGTAGCTCTATTACTGATTACCAAACAGAGGCGGAATCTCTATCTAATAATTTATTGAGGAGACAGTACCCACAAAGACAAGTGGCACAATCTATGAAAAGAGCCAGAAACAACCATCGGGAGGCCCTATTAGAGGTTACCCCAAAAGAGTCTACTGACATACTAACATGCGTCACTTCCTTCACTTCGGAATCCAACCGGATGAAGAGGGTGATTAACAAACATTGGGAGATTCTTAATACAGGGTCATTACAGATTCCTAAACCCCGATTTGCCTTCAAACGCACCCAGAACCTGAAGGACATATTAATACATACAAGACCGAGAACAGGAAGAAGTAATGAACAAAGATCCCTTTGGGACCTTCCGCCAGTCCAGGGCCACTGCCCTTGTGGTTCCTGTGCGGTGTGTCCCCAGACAAAACCTACAAAGGAGATAATCCCCTCGGACTCCTTTACCTGGAGGATCACGAAACACACAAATTGCAACACAACTCAATGTGTGTATATGATGATGTGTCCATGCAAGAAGATGTATATAGGCATGACAATGAGGATGATAAAAACTCGAATCACAGAACACAAGAGCAACATCCGATGCCAACGAACAACTACGAAACTATACACTCATTTCAAAGAACTCAAACACTCCCCTGAAAGTCTACGATGGGTAGTTCTAGAAACTCACCCCCAGATTACAAAGGGTGCCCTTTTCAGGATGGAACAAAGATGGGTGCATCGTCTGAGCACTGACCATCTAGGACTGAACGATGAGATTCCGTGGGGATCTCTTGCCAACAACTGATATTGGGTCCCATCACACAGACCAGCTAGACCAGCTTCACTACCCAGCCTGTGCGAATATGATCACCTAAGTTCTGAAATGGGGTTAGCCATTACAAAGGGAGCATATTTCTTTACAAGATGCCCAGACTAATGAACCTTTGCTAAACTGAAATACAATTTTGAATAACCATTATCGGTTCATCCGACCCAACATGTTTCAAGCACCTTTATTGTTCTTGTGATGATTTATGGGGTTAATCACCACTAAATGCTCCACACATTACTGTGGGACAACTACGTGGCACTAACCAGAGCATTGTTACACTGTCTTAGGGATCCAAAACAACAGCTAGTACACCCCACTTGACATTAACTAGACAAACACGTGCGTCAGAAACACTCCAAGATGGCCGAACCATTACTACATTTAATTCGGCCTTCCTTTAACGCCACATGACACATAGAGTCTGTAGCTGAAATAAATTTGCTTCCCTCGCCACTATTGGAAGCCCCGCATAATAGAGTTGGCCATGAAATTGGCTCTGATGGGGGCACGAAATAATGACTTGGGGATCTAAAATACCAACTACTTTGTCTCCTTGTCAGCACCCGTACGGATACACAACACCACTCTAAGATGGCCGACTCTTTTCTCCAACCCACTCGGCCCTTCCTAGAACGTCATATGATGGATGTAGGTTGCAGCTGAAACCAATTAGCTTCCCCGCCCGCCCCTGCTAAAGATCCGGCTGGTACAAGAGAGACTCGCTCTCACAGCCAGTTACCATCCCGGATCCAGCGGTGCGGGGTAGGTCTACCACTCGGCTTCTACTTGAAGCAGGTGAGTATATGGCATGCTTACAAAGACTCCTCCGATCTGCATCGACAACAGAGGTAAGCGGCTGGGGTTGAGATTGTTTTTACTCTGATAAAGAGTTGCAATGTACCTACCTAGTGGGAACATGATGTCTGCCTACCTGACGGCAGCTCCGTGAGTATAGCCGCATTTTCGCAAACTCCAGGGTGCTAACCCTTATCTGCTGGGGCCACCTGCCAAGCTTGCGGTATTTGTGGCCATTCTTATCAAGAGCCGTAGTCATGAGATGCATTGAATTTCTACAAAGTGAGGACGAGTGCTAGATTAGATGCAACAACCCCCCTGCCCAGTACCACTGTATGGTCCCTGTATTACGGGGCATTTTCTGACGTCTGTGATAGCAGTTTTAAACAAACCTGTGAGTCTCGTTTACAGTAAACTAAATACCATTTTCCATCTGTTTACAAGACACATATCTTCAATGTGTCCAGAGCCCGCTGGAAAATGATGAGGCACGATCTAATTAGTGATTAGGTGAGTTCTATGACATTTGACTCACGCATGCCGCCAACGCTGTTCTACAGCCATTTCTCCACCGTTGATCTTTAGCTTGAGTCACGTGTTTGTTGCAAAAACACACCACTTGGTAGCACATAATATGTGTAAGATTAACAGACACTTTGCTCACCATAGCAGACATAATCTTCACCATAATCAAGATTTATACCAGAGAACATGTGTATGTTCACGACTGTATTTAAGGCATACTATGTTCTTGAGTATCTTTTATCTCCCCTGCAGGTTGCCCAGTGAACTCGCGGGAACACGTCCCGCTTATCCACAGAGTGGTAGGTAGGTTACCACCTTACCACTGGGTGTAGATAGCTTCACTTTAAGGTCCTGAAGAATCGCCACTGATCCTCCAGACAAAGGCGAGAAACATGTTGACCCACCAGGAGTAGAGCGCCCAGATCCTGACCCATTATAGTCAGATAGACGCCTCTCCTCTTCTTCTTTTAATCAGGCAGGGGCCCTCCCAGAATAAAGTTCGCTCCATAGGACTCCTGACTTGTTTTAACTATCACATTCACTACTACATCCACACATACTAGGGCCCTCACACCCACGGCACCTAACGGCGAGGAACAAAGATCTCCGATAAAGAGCCCCTTTATGGGTGCCCGTCGGGTATTGCAGCGCCGACCCGACGAGGAGCAGGCCCATATGATGAAGCATGACACCTAGCTTGCTGGGTGTGTGAGGGCACTAGTTCCGAAAGGAGGAATTCCTCTCCTCCTACGACTTATACAATAGGACTCCCTGCCATCGTGACAACAACAAGTTCTCTGACAAATAAATCCTGTACCTACCAAGGAACTACGTACCCTTCTTCTTTTGACTGGGCCTAAATTCATCATTTTATTTTTTCATTTTTTTGCTCCCCATGCCATTCCAGTTTGAACCCAGCCATATGCAAATCAGTCTTGATCCTGCACCCAATGGGAACAATCTAGCCCGAACTGCCAGGCCAGGTCCTCCCTGGACTGGAAACAAGTATCCTAGGACCGGTTTCGGGGTTTCACCCCTCATCAGCCAGAATAGCTTGACTCCAGTGGCATGGAGAAAACGGGACACATGTCTGGGCATACCCATCCCACGCTGGGTGACAAATGCAAAAAGAACAATTGATGGACAGAATGCAGAACAATGTCATACATTCACCCCAGTACAGAGATATGGGCCTAAATCCATCATTATTTTGCTCCCCATGCCATTCCAGTTTGAACCCAGGAAAATGCAAATCAGTCTTGATCCTGCACCGAATGGGAACAGTCCAGCCTAAACTGCCAGGCAAGGTCCTCCCTGGACTGGAAACAAGCATCCTAGGACCGGTTTCGGGGTTTCACCACTCTTCAGCCAGGATAGCCTGACTCCAGTGGCATGGAGAGCACAGGACCCACGTCTGGGCATACCCGTCCCACTCGGGGTGACAGATACAAAAAGAACAGTTGATGGACAGAATGCAGAACAATGTCATACATTCGCCCCAGTACAGAGATCTAGGCCTAAATCCATCATTATTTTGCTCCCCATGCAATTCAAGTTTGAACCCAGCCATTTGCAAATCAGTCTTGATCCTGCACCCAATGGGAATAGTCAAGCCCAAACTGCCAGGCCAGGTCCTCCCTAGACTGGAAACAAGCATCCTAGGACCGGTTTCGGGGTTTCACCCCTCATCAGCCAGGATAGCTTGGTTCAAGTGGCACGGAGAGCACGGGACCCATGTCTGGGCATACCCATCCCACTCGGGGTGACAAATGCAAAATGAACAGTTGATGGACAGAATGCAGAACAATGTCATACATTCACCCCAGTACAGAGATCTGGGCCTAAATCCATCATTATTTTGCTCCCCCTGCCATTCCAGTTTGAACCCAGCCATATGCAAATCAGTCTTGATCCTGCACCGAATGGGAACAGTCCAGCCCGAACTGCCAGGCCAGGTCCTCCCTGGACTGGAAACAAGCATCCTAGGACCGGTTTCGGGGTTTCACCACTCTTCAGCCAGGAGAGCCTGACTCCAGTGGCATGGAGAGCACAGGACTCACGTCTGGACATTCCCCCGTCCCACTCGGGGTGATAAATACAAAAAGAACAGTTGAATGACAGAATGCAGAACAATGTCATACATTCACCCTAGTACAGAGATCTGGGCATAAATCCAACATTTTTTTGCTCCCGATGCCATTTCAGTTTGGCCCCAGCCATATGCAAATCAGTCTTGATTCTGCACCCAATGGGAACAGTGCAGCCCGAACTGCCCGGCCAGGTCCTCCCTGGACTGGAAACAAGCATCCTAGGACCGGTTTCAGGGTTTCACCCCTCATCAGCCAGGATAGCTTGACTCCAGTGGCTTGAAGAGCACGGGACCCACGTCTGAGCATACCCGTCCCACTCAGGGTGACAAATGCAAGAAGAACAGTTGATGGACAGAATGCAGAAAAATGTCATACATTCACCCCAGTACAGAGATCTTTGCCTAAATCCATCATTTTTTTGCTCCACATTTTCTTTTTTTTTTTTTTGTTTTATATAGCGCTGGCTAGATTCGGAGGTATCAGAGCGCTTTACATGAGGAAACAACATGTTACAAGTTGCAAAAGTTTCACAATAGTTAAAGAATGAATAAATATACAATACAGGAGTAATTTAACGAACACGAAAATCAGTATCAGAAAGACCAGGGAAAGCTGGTAATCGACAGGAAGGAGACAGCAGCGGGGAAGAAAACGAGACAAATGTCCGAAGTCCGGCTGGGTAGGTGATGGCCATAGCGGTGTGCCAGAGCCAATCTCCCCTATAACTGTCGGAGCAGCTCCACCGGGGAATCGGCCATGTATGCGTTTCAGGCTCCGCCAGAATAGAGTGAGGAACAGGAGGTGATCAAAAGTCTAGAATCCAAAGACGGGAGGTAGGAGCTGGCGAGGATGGCAGGATAGGAGAAGGAATGTGGTTTGGTAGCCATAGACTGAAGAGGGGTAGAGAATAGAAGCCTGAACTTCAACAGAGATAAGTCCTCAATAGGCCACTCATGGCGACATTGAAGAAATTGAGTCTGGGCACCATTTTAGAGTCAGGCAAGTCCCAGGTAAGGAGTGATGCTTAAGGGGGGACTGCTTAACCCCGTGACTCAGCCGTTTGTCTTGTCTCTTGTACTGAGATACTGAGGCCCTTGCGCTGAACATTCCCTTCAAACTGTAAGCCAGTGTTCCTGCGCCGAGCGGACTGCCCCAATGCGTGATGCTGACCGTGGGGGAGGGGACCAGTCAGTGATTCAGGTTCGGGCCCTCGGAGGGTGGAAACGGGCCGTGAGTCCCGAAGAGCAGACGCTATGCTAGGAAGGATAAGGGGGAAGGGAGATGCCGCATTTCTCCCACGCTAAAGTTTCACGTCGCGTCGGCAGTGTACTAGGCCCTCCGCGGCCCACAGCGTAATCGGGAGAGCACCCCTCTGCGTAGACTTACCGGCTGGCAGAAAGGATCCTCCCTGTGCAGCCTCAGGACTCTCACAGCAACCCAGCGGGACAAACAGCAGCAGTAATTCCGATGAAGATGAGCGGACCCGCACGAAGAGAGCGCGCTCCACGGCAGCAGGCCTTCCTTCCACTAATTGATGTGGCATCTGTGGTGTCCTCCGGTCAGCTCCTCCACGCCATGACGCATCGGCATCACCCATCCTGCAAAGCGGCGTTCCACACCGCGACACAGGACCCAGAAGTTCACGCAGGGGTTCAGGCGGGAATAAAGCAGCTCGCCGATCATCCACGTGGGGGAGCCTTCCGACAGTCTAGGCAGCTAGGCAGGGCAGCTCCGTCCCCGAACGCCGAGTCCCGGGCTCTCAGTTCCATAGCCGCCATCTTGCCTTCCGGACGTCCAGGCACATCAGACGCGATTTCGCGGCTCCCAAACTTCATCGGGAGGCGGCATCAAGTTTTTCAGCCACACCAATTGTTCCGATAGCTGAAACACCGCAGGTATCCGGATTTCCATGCGGCAAAACGCCGCTTATTGTCATAGCGCATAGCGCACATTGCCATTCCAGTTTGAACCCAGCACTATGCAAATTAGCTTAGATCCTGCACCCATTGGGAACAGTCCAGCCCGAACGGCCAGGTCCTCCCTGGACTAGAAACAAGCATCCTAGGACCGGTTTCGGGGTTTCACCCCTCATCAGCCAGGCTAGCTTGACTCCAGTGGCATAGAGAGCATGGGACCCACGTCTGGGCATACCAGTCCCACTCGGGGTGACAAATGCAAAAAGAACAGTTGATGGACAGAATGCAGAACAATGTCATACATTAACCCCAGTACAGAGATCTGGGCCTAAATCCATCATTTTTGTGCTCCCCACACCATTCCAGTTTGAACCCAGCCATATGCAAATTAGTCTTGATCCAGCACCCAGTGGGAACAGTCCAGCCCGAACTGCCAGGCCAGGTCCTCCTTGGACTGGAAACAAATATCCTAGGATCGGTTTCAGGGTTTCACCCGTCATCAGCCAGGATAGCTTGACTCCAGTGGCATGGAGAGCATGGGACCCATGTGTGGGCATACTCGTCCCACTCGGGGTGACTATAAAGAACGAACATTTGATGGACAGAATGCAGAACAATGTCATACATTTTTTGCTCCCCATGGCATTCCAGATTGAACCCAGCCATATGTAAATAAGTCTTCATCCTGGACATAATGGAAACAGTCGAGCCCGAACTGCCAGGCCAGGTACTCCCTGGACTGGAAACAAGCATCCTAGGACCGGTTTCGGGGTTTCACCCCTCATCAGCCAGGATAGCTTGACTCCAGTGGCATGGAGAACACGGTAACCACGTCTTGGCATTCCTGTCCCACTCGGGGTGACAAATGCAAAAAGAACAGTTTATGGGCAGAATGCAGAACAATGTCATACATTCACCCCAGTACAAAGATCTGGGCCTAAATCAATAATTTGTTTGCTCCCCATGCCATTCCAGTTTGAACCCAGCCATATGCAATCAGTCTTGATCCTGCACCCAATGGGAACAGTCCAGCCCTAACTGTCAGGCCAGGTCCTCCCTGGACTGGAAACAAGCATCCTAGGACCGGTTTAGGGGTTTCACCCCTCATCAACCAGAATAGCTTGACTCCAGTGGCATGGAGAGCACAGAACCCACGTCTGGGCATACCCATCCCACTCGGGGTGACAAATGCAAAAAGAACAGTTGATGGACAGAATGCAGAACAATGTCATACATTCGACCTAGTACTGAGATCTGGGCCTAAATCCATCATTTTTTTGCTCCCCATGGCATTCCAGATTGAACCCAGCCATAGGCAAATCAGTCTTGATCCTGCAGCCAATGTGAACAGTCCAGCCAGAACTGCCAGTCCAGGTCCTCCCTGGACTGGAAATAAGCATCCTAGGACGAGTTTCGGGGTTTCACCCATTATCAGCCAGGATAGATTGACTCCAGTGGCATGGAGAGCACAGGACCCACGTCTGGGCATACCCGTCCGACTCGGGTTGACAAATGCAAAAAGAGCAGTTGATGGACATAATGCAGATCAATGTCATACATTCACCCCATTACAGAGATCTGGGCCTAAATCCATCGTTTTTTGCTCCCCATGCCATTCCAGTTTGAACCGAGCCATATGCAAATCAGTCTTGATGCTGCACCCAATGGGAACAGTACAGCCCGAACTGCCAAGCCAGGTCCTCCCAGGACCGGAAACAAGCATTCTAGGACCGGTTTCGGGGTTTCACCACTCTTCAGCCAGGATAGCTTGACTCCAGTGGCATGGAGAGCACGGAACCCACGTCTGGGCATACCCATCCCACTAGGGTTGACAAATGCAAAAAGAACAGTTGATGGACAGAATGCAGAACAATGTCTTACATTCGACCTAGTACAGAAATCTGGGCCTAAATCCATCATTTTTTGCTCCCCATGGCATTCCAGATTGAACCCAGCCATATGCAAATCAGTCTTGATCCTGCAGCCAATGTGAACAGTCCAGCCAGAACTGCCAGTCCAGGTCCTCCCTGGACTGGAAATAAGCATCCTAGGACCAGTTTCGGGGTTTCACCCTTTATCAGCCAGGATAGCTTGACTCCAGTGGCATGGAGAGCACGGGACCCACGTCTGGGTATACCCGCCCTACTCGGGGTGACAAATGCAAAAAGAACAGTTGATGGACAGAATGCAGAACAATGTCATACATTCACCCCAGTACAGAGATCTGGGCCTAAATCCATCATTTTTTTCTCACTCATGCCATTCCAGTTTGAACCGAGCCATATGCAAATCAGTCTTGACCGTGCACCCAATGGGAACAGTCCAATCCGAACTGCCAGGCCAGGTCCTCTCTGGCCTGGAAACAAGCATCCTAGGACCGGTTTAGGGGTTTCACCCCTCATCAGCCAGGATAGCTTGGTTCAAGTGGCATGGAGAGCACGGGACCCACGTCTGGGCTTACCCGTCCCACTCGGGGTGACAAATGCAAAAAGAACAGTTGATTGACAGAATGCAGAACAGTGTCATACATTCACCCCAGTACAGAGATCTTGGACTAAATCCATCATTTTTTTGCTCCCCATTCCATTCCAGTTTGAACCCAGCCATATGCAAATTAGTCTTGATCCTGCACCCAATGGGAACAGTACAGCCCGAACTGCCAAGCCAGGTCCTCCCTGGACCGGAAACAAGCATTCTAGGACCGGTATCGGGGTTTCACCCCTCATCAGCCAGGATAGCTTGACTCCAGTGGCATGGAGAGCACGGAACCCACGTCTGGGCATACCCATCCCACTCGGGGTGACAAATGCAAAAAGAACAGTTGATGGACAGTATGCAGAACAATGTCATACATTCACCCCAGTACATAGATCTGGGCCTAAATGCATCATTTTTTTGCTCCCCATACCATTCCAGTTTGAACCCAGCCATATGCAAATCAGTCTTGATCCTGCCCCTAATGGGAACAGTCCAGCTCGAACTGCCGGCCAGGTGCTCTCTGGAGGACCTGGCCTGGAAACAATCATCCTAGGACCGGTTTCGGGGTTTCACCCCACATCAGCCAGGATAGCTTGACTCCAGTGGCATAGAGAGCATGGGACCCACGTCTGGGCATACCCGTCCCACTCAGGGTGACAAATGCAAAAAGAACAGTTGATGGACAGAATGCAGAACAATGTCATACATTCACCCCAGTACAGAGATCTGGGCCTCAATCCATCATTTTCTTGCTCCCCATGCCATTCCAGTTTGAGCCCAGTCATATGCAAATCAGTCTTGATCCTGCACCCAATGGGTAAAGTCCAGTCCGAACTGCCAGGACAGGTCCTCCCTGGACTGGAAACAAGCGTCCTAGGACCAGTTTTGGGGTTTCACCCATCATCAGCCAGGATAGCTTGATTCCAGTGGCATGGAGAGCACAGGACCCACGTCTGGGGATACCCGCCCACTCGGGGGGACAAATGCAAAAAGAACAGTTGACGGACAGAATGCAGAACAATGTCATACATTCACCCAAGTACAGAGATCTGGGCCTAAATCCATCATTTTTTGCTCACCATGCCATTCCAGTTTGAACCCAGCCATATGCAAATCAGTCTTGACCCTGCGCCTCAATGGGAAGAGTCCAGCCCGAACTGCCAGGCCTGGTCCTCCCTGGACTGGAAACAAGCATCCTAGGACCGGTTTCGGGGTTTCACCCCTCATCAGCCAGGATAGCTTGACTCCAGTGGCATGGAGAGCACGGGACCCACGTCTGGGCATACCCGTCCCACTCGGGGTGACAAATGCAAAAAGAACAGTTGATGGACAGAATGCAGAACAATGTCATACATTCACCCCAGTACAGAGATCTGGGCCTAAATCCATCATCTTTTTGCTGCACCATGCCATTCCAGTTTGAACCCAGCCATATGCAAATCAGTCTTGACCCTGTGCCTCAATGGGAACAGTCCAGCCCGAACTGCCAAGCCAGGTCCTCCCTGGACTGGAAACAAGCATCCTAGGACCGGTTTCGGGGTTTCACCCCTCATCAGCCAGGATAGCTTGACTCCAGTGGCATGGAGAGCACGGGACCCACGTCTGGGCATACCCGTCCCACTCGGGGTGACAAATGCAAAAAGAACAGTTGATGGACAGAATGCAGAACAATGTCATACATTCACCCCAGTACAGAGATCTGGGCCTAAATCCATCGTTTTTTGCTCACCATGCCATTCCAGTTTGAACCCAGCCATATGCAAATCAGTCTTGACCCTGTGCCTCATGGGAACAGTCCAGCCCGAACTGCCAAGCCAGGTCCTCCCTGGACTGGAAACAAGCATCCTAGGACCGGTTTCGGGGTTTCACCCCTCATCAGCCAGGATAGCTTGACTCCAGTGGCATGGAGAGCACGGGACCCACGTCTGGGCATACCCGTCCCACTCGGGGTGACAAATGCAAAAAGAACAGTTGATGGACAGAATGCAGAACAATGTCATACCTTCACCCCAGTACAGAGATCTGGGCCTAAATCCATCGTCATTTTGCTCACCATGCCATTCCAGTTTGAACCCAGCCATATGCAAATCAGTCTTGACCCTGTGCCTCAATGGGAACAGTCCAGCCCGAACTGCCAAGCCAGGTCCTCCATGGACTGGAAACAAGCATCCTAGGACCGGTTTTGGGGTTTCACCCCTCTTCAGCCAGGATAGCTTGACTCCAGTGGCATGGAGAGCACGGGACCCACGTCTGGGCATACCCGTCCCACTCGGGGTGACAAATGCAAAAAGAACAGTTGATGGACAGAATGCAGAACATATGTCATACATTCACCCCAGTACAGAGATCTGGGCCTAAATCCATCGTTTTTTTGCTCACCATGCCATTCCAGTTTGAACCCAGCCATATGCAAATCAGTCTTGACCCTGCGCCTCAATGGGAACAGTCCAGCCCGAACTGCCAGGCCAGGTCCTCCCTGGACTGGAAACAAGCATCCTAGGACCGGTTTCGGGGTTTCACCCCTCATCAGCCAGGATAGCTTGACTCCAGTGGCATGGAGAACATGGGACCCACGTCTGGGCATACCCGTCCCACTCGGTGTGACAAATGCAAAAAGAACAGTTGATGGACAGAATGCAGAACAATGTCATACATTCACCCCAGTACAGAGATCTGGGCCTAAATCCATCATTATTTTGCTCACCATGCTATTCCAGTTTGAACCCAGCCATATGCAAATCAGTCTTGATCCTGTGCCTCAATGGGAACAGTCCAGCTCGAACTGCCAGGCCAGGTCCTCCCTGGGACCTGGCAAACAAGCATCCTAGGACCGGTTTCGGGGTTTCACCCCTCATCAGCCAGGATAGCTTGACTCCAGTGGCATGGAGAGCACGGGACCCACGTCTGGGCATACCCGCCCCACTCGGGGTGACAAATGCAAAAACAACAGTTGATGGACAGAATGCAGAACAATGTCATACATTCACCCCAGTACAGAGATCTGGGCCTAAATCCATCGTTATTTTGCTCACCATGCCATTCCAGTTTGAACCCAGCCATATGCAAATCAGTCTTGACCCTGTGCCTCAATGGGAACAGTCCAGCCCGAACTGCCAGGCCAGGTCCTCCCTGGACTGGAAACAATCATCCTAGGACCGGTTTCGGGGTTTCACCCCTCATCAGCCAGAATAGCTTGACTCCAGTGGCATGGAGAACACGGGACACACCTCTGGGCATACCTGTCCCACTTGGGGTGACAAATGCAAAAAGAACAGTTGATGGACAGAATGCAGAACAATGTCATACATTCACCCCAGTACAGAGATCTGGGCCTAAATCCATCGTTTTTTTGCTCACCATGCCATTCCAGTTTGAACCCAGCCATATGCAAATCAGTCTTGACCCTGTCGCCTCAATGGGAACAGTCCAGCCCGAACTGCCAAGCCAGGTCCTCCCTGGACTGGAAACAAGCATCCTAGGACCGGTTTCGGGGTTTCACCCCTCATCAGCCAGGATAGCTTGACTCCAGTGGCATGGAGAGCACGGGACCCACGTCTGGGCATACCCGTCCCACTCGGGGTGACAAATGCAAAAAGAACAGTTGATGGACAGAATGCAGAACAATGTCATACATTCACCCCAGTACAGAGATCTGGGCCTAAATCCATACGTTTTTTGCTCACCATGCCATTCCAGTTTGAACCCAGCCATATGCAAATCAGTCTTGACCCTGCGCCTCAATGGGAACAGTCCAGCCCGAGACTGCCAAGCCAGGTCCTCCCTGGACTAGGCCTGAAACAAGCATCCTAGGACCGGTTTCGGGGTTTCACCCCTCATCAGCCAGGATAGCTTGACTCCAGTGGCATGGAGAGCACGGGACCCACGTCTGGGCATACCCGTCCCACTCGGGGTGACAAATGCAAAAAGAACAGTTGATGGACAGAATGCAGAACAATGTCATACATTCACCCCAGTACAGAGATCTGGGCCTAAATCCATCATTTTTTTGCTCACCATACCATTCCAGTTTGAATCCAGCCATATGCAAATCAGTCTTGACCCTATGCCCAATGGGAACAGTCCAGCCCGAACTGCCAGGCCAGGTCCTCCCTGGACTGGAAACAAGCATCCTAGGACCGGTTTCGGGGTTTCACCCCTCATCAGCCAGGATAGCTTGACTCCAGTGGCATGGAGAGCACGGGACCCACGTCTGGGCATACCCGTCCCACTTGGGGTGACAAATGCAAAAACAACAGTTGATGGACAGAATGCAGAACAATGTCATACATTCACCCCAGTACAGAGATCTGGGCCTAAATCCATCGTTTTTTGCTTCACCATGCCATTCCAGTTTGAACCCAGCCATATGCAAATCAGTCTTGACCCTGTGCACTCAATGGGAACAGTCCAGCCCGAACTGCCAGGCCAGGTCCTCCCTGGACTGGAAACAAGCATCCTAGGACCGGTTTCGGGGTTTCACCCCTCATCAGCCAGGATAGCTTGACTCCAGTGGCATGGAGAGCACGGGACCCACGTCTGGGCATACCCGTCCCACTCGGGGTGACAAATGCAAAAACAACAGTTGATGGACAGAATGCAGAACAATGTCATACATTCACCCCAGTACAGAGATCTGGGCCTAAATCCATCGATCTTTTGCTCCCCATGCCATTCCAGTTTGAACCCAGCCATATGCAAATCAGTCTTGACCCTGTGCCTCAATGGGAACAGTCCAGCCCGAACTGCCAAGCCAGGTCCTCCCTGGACTGGAAACAAGCATCCTAGGACCGGTTTCGGGGTTTCACACCTCTTCAGCCAGGATAGCTTGACTCCAGTGGCATGGAGAGCACGGGACCCACGTCTGGGCATACCCGTCCCACTCGGGGTGACAAATGCAAAAAGAACAGTTGATGGACAGAATGCAGAACAATGTCATACATTCACCCCAGTACAGAGATCTGGGCCTAAATCCATCGTTATTTTGCTCACCATGCCATTCCAGTTTGAACCCAGCCATATGCAAATCAGTCTTGACCCTGTGCCTCAATGGGAACAGTCCAGCCCGAACTGCCAGGCCAGGTCCTCCCTGGACTGGAAACAAGCATCCTAGGACCGGTTTCGGGGTTTCACCCCTCATCAGCCAGGATAGCTTGACTCCAGTGGCATGGAGAGCACGGGACCCACGTCTGGGCATACCCGTCCCACTCGGGGTGACAAATGCAAAAAGAACAGTTGATGGACAGAATGCAGAACAATGTCATACATTCACCCCAGTACAGAGATCTGGGCCTAAATCCATCGTTATTTTGCTCACCATGCCATTCCAGTTTGAACCCAGCCATATGCAAATCAGTCTTGACCCTGTGCCTCAATGGGAACAGTCCAGCCCGAACTGCCAGGCCAGGTCCTCCCTGGACTGGAAACAAGCATCCTAGGACCGGTTTCGGGGTTTCACCCCTCATCAGCCAGGATAGCTTGACTCCAGTGGCATGGAGAGCACGGGACCCACGTCTGGGCATACCCGTCCCACTCAGGGTGACAAATGCAAAAACAACAGTTGATGGACAGAATGCAGAACAATGTCATACATTCACCCCAGTACAGAGATCTGGGCCTAAATCCATCGTCTTTTTGCTCACCATGCCATTCCAGTTTGAACCCAGCCATATGCAAATCAGTCTTGACCCTGCGCCTCAATGGGAACAGTCCAGCCCGAACTGCCAGGCCAGGTCCTCCCTGGACTGGAAACAAGCATCCTAGGACCGGTTTCAGGGTTTCACCCCTCATCAGCCAGGATAGCTTGACTCCAGTGGCATGGAGAGCACGGGACCCACGTCTGGGCATACCCGTCCCACTCGGGGTGACAAATGCAAAAAGAACAGTTGATGGACAGAATGCAGAACAATGTCATACATTCACCCCAGTACAGAGATCTGGGCCTAAATCCATCATTATTTTGCTCACCATGCCATTCCAGTTTGAACCCAGCCATATGCAAATCAGTCTTGACCCTGCGCCTCAATGGGAACAGTCCAGCCCGAACTGCCAAGCCAGGTCCTCCCTGGACTGGAAACAAGCATCCTAGGACCGGTTTCGGGGTTTCACCCCTCATCAGCCAGGATAGCTTGACTCCAGTGGCATGGAGAACACGGGACCCACGTCTGGGCATTCCCGTCCCACTTGGGGTGACAAATGCAAAAACAACAGTTGATGGACAGAATGCAGAACAATGTCATACATTCACCCCAGTACAGAGATCTGGGCCTAAATCCATCATTATTTTGCTCACCATGCCATTCCAGTTTGAACCCAGCCATATGCAAATCAGTCTTGACCCTGCGCCTCAATGGGAACAGTCCAGCCCGAACTGCCAAGGCCAGGTCCTCCCTGGGGACCTGGCTGAAACAAGCATCCTAGGACCGGTTTCGGGGTTTCACCCCTCATCAGCCAGGATAGCTTGACTCCAGTGGCATGGAGAGCACGGGACCCACGTCTGGGCATACCCGTCCCACTCGGGGTGACAAATGCAAAAACAACAGTTGATGGACAGAATGCAGAACAATGTCATACATTCACCCCAGTACAGAGATCTGGGCCTAAATCCATCGTTTTTTGCTCACCATTGCCATTCCAGTTTGAACCCAGCCATATGCAAATCAGTCTTGACCCTGCAGCCTAATGGGAACAGTCCAGCCCGAACTGCCAGGCCAGGTCCTCCCTGGACTGGAAACAAGCATCCTAGGACCGGTTTCGGGGTTTCACCCCTCATCAGCCAGGATAGCTTGACTCCAGTGGCATGGAGAGCACGGGACCCACGTCTGGGCATACCCGTCCCACTCGGGGTGACAAATGCAAAAACAACAGTTGATGGACAGAATGCAGAACAATGTCATACATTCACCCCAGTACAGAGATCTGGGCCTAAATCCATCGTTTTTTGCTCACCGTGCCATTCCAGTTTGAACCCAGCCATATGCAAATCAGTCTTGACCCTGTGCCTCAATGGGAACAGTCCAGCCAGAACTGCCAGGCCAGGTCCTCCTGGACTGGAAACAAGCATCCTAGGACCGGTTTCGGGGTTTCACCCCTCATCAGCCAGGATAGCTTGACTCCAGTGGCATGGAGAGCACGGGACCCACGTCTGGGCATACCCGTCCCACTCGGGGTGACAAATGCAAAAAGAACAGTTGATGGACAGAATGCAGAACAATGTCATACATTCACCCCAGTACAGAGATCTGGGCCTAAATCCATCGTTTTTTTGCTCACCATGCCATTCCAGTTTGAACCCAGCCATATGCAAATCAGTCTTGACCCTGTGCCTCAATGGGAACAGTCCAGCCCGAACTGCCAAGCCAGGTCCTCCCTGGACTGGAAACAAGCATCCTAGGACCGGTTTCGGGGTTTCACCCCTCATCAGCCAGGATAGCTTGACTCCAGTGGCATGGAGAACACGGGACCCACGTCTGGGCATACCCATCCCACTCGGGGTGACAAATGCAAAAAGAACAGTTGATGGACAGAATGCAGAACAATGTCATACATTCACCCCAGTACAGAGATCTGGGCCTAAATCCATCGTCTTTTGCTCCCCATGCCATTCCAGTTTGAACCCAGCCATATGCAAATCAGTCTTGACCCTGCGCCTCAATGGGAACAGTCCAGCCCGAACTGCCAGGCCAGGTCCTCCCTGGACTGGAAACAAGCATCCTAGGACCGGTTTCGGGGTTTCACCCCTTCTTCAGCCAGGATAGCTTGACTCCAGTGGCATGCAGAGCACGGGACCCACGTCTGGGCATACCCGTCCCACTCGGGGTGACAAATGCAAAAACAACAGTTGATGGACAGAATGCAGAACAATGTCATACATTCACCCCAGTACAGAGATCTGGGCCTAAATCCATCGTTATTTTGCTCACCATGCCATTCCAGTTTGAACCCAGCCATATGCAAATCAGTCTTGACCCTGTGCACTCATGGGAACAGTCCAGCCCGAACTGCCAAGCCAGGTCCTCCCTGGACTGGAAACAAGCATCCTAGGACCGGTTTCGGGGTTTCACCCCATATCAGCCAGGATAGCTTGACTCCAGTGGCATGGAGAACACGGGACCCACGTCTGGGCATACCCGTCCCACTCGGGGTGACAAATGCAAAAACAACAGTTGATGGACAGAATGCAGAACAATGTCATACATTCACCCCAGTACAGAGATCTGGGCCTAAATCCATCGTTTTTTGCTCACCCATGCCATTCCAGTTTGAACCCAGCCATATGCAAATCAGTCTTGACCCTGTGCCTCAATGGGAACAGTCCAGCCCGAACTGCCAGGCCAGGTCCTCCCTGGACTGGAAACAAGCATCCTAGGACCGGTTTCGGGGTTTCACCCCTCATCAGCCAGGATAGCTTGACTCCAGTGGCATGGAGAACACGGGACCCACGTCTGGGCATACCCGTCCCACTCGGGGTGACAAATGCAAAAAGAACAGTTGATGGACAGAATGCAGAACAATGTCATACATTCACCCCAGTACAGAGATCTGGGCCTAAATCCATACGTTTTTTTGCTACACCATGCCATTCCAGTTTGAACCCAGCCATATGCAAATCAGTCTTGACCCTGCGCCTCAATGGGAACAGTCCAGCCCGAACTGCCAGGCCAGGTCCTCCCTGGACTGGAAACAAGCATCCTAGGACCGGTTTCAGGGTTTCACCCCTCATCAGCCAGGATAGCTTGACTCCAGTGGCATGGAGAGCACGGGACCCACGTCTGGGCATACCCGTCCCACTCGGGGTGACAAATGCAAAAAGAACAGTTGATGGACAGAATGCAGAACAATGTCATACATTCACCCCAGTACAGAGATCTGGGCCCAAATCCATCGTTATTTTGCTCACCATGCCATTCCAGTTTGAACCCAGCCATATGCAAATCAGTCTTGACCCTGTGCCTCAATGGGAACAGTCCAGCCCGAACTGCCAGGCCAGGTCCTCCCTGGACTGGAAACAAGCATCCTAGGACCGGTTTCGGGGTTTCACCCCTCATCAGCCAGGATAGCTTGACTCCAGTGGCATGGAGAGCACGGGACCCACGTCTGGGCATACCCGTCCCACTTGGGGTGACAAATGCAAAAAGAACAGTTGATGGACAGAATGCAGAACAATGTCATACATTCACCCCAGTACAGAGATCTTGGCCTAAATCCATCGTTTTTTTGCTTCACCATGCCATTCCAGTTTGAACCCAGCCATATGCAAATCAGTCTTGACCCTGTCGCCTCAATGGGAACAGTCCAGCCCGAACTGCCAGGCCAGGTCCTCCCTGGACTGGAAACAAGCATCCTAGGACCGGTTTCGGGGTTTCACCCCTCATCAGCCAGGATAGCTTGACTCCAGTGGCATGGAGAGCACGGGACCCACGTCTGGGCATACCCATCCCACTCGGGGTGACAAATGCAAAAAGAACAGTTGATGGACAGAATGCAGAACAATGTCATACATTCACCCCAGTACAGAGATCTGGGCCTAAATCCATCGTTATTTTGCTCACCATGCCATTCCAGTTTGAACCCAGCCATATGCAAATCAGTCTTGACCCTGTGCCTCAATGGGAACAGTCCAGCCCGAACTGCCAAGCCAGGTCCTCCCTGAGGACCTGGCAAACAAGCATCCTAGGACCGGTTTCGGGGTTTCACCCCTCATCAGCCAGGATAGCTTGAATCCAGTGGCATGGAGAGCACGGGACCCACGTCTGGGCATACCCGTCCCACTCAGGGTGACAAATGCAAAAACAACAGTTGATGGACAGAATGCAGAACAATGTCATACATTCACCCCAGTACAGAGATCTGGGCCTAAATCCATAATCTTTTTGCTCACCATGCCATTCCAGTTTGAACCCAGCCATATGCAAATCAGTCTTGACCCTGCGCCTCAATGGGAACAGTCCAGCCCGAACTGCCAGGCCAGGTCCTCCCTGGACTGGAAACAAGCATCCTAGGACCGGTTTCGGAGTTTCAGCCCTCATCAGCCAGGATAGCTTGACTCCAGTGGCATGGAGAGCACGGGACCCACGTCTGGGCATACCCGTCCCACTCGGGGTGACAAATGCAAAAACAACAGTTGATGGACAGAATGCAGAACAATGTCATACATTCACCCCAGTACAGAGATCTGGGCCTAAATCCATCGTTATTTTGCTCACCATGCCATTCCAGTTTGAACCCAGCCATATGCAAATCAGTCTTGACCCTGTGCCTCAATGGGAACAGTCCAGCCCGAACTGCCAGGCCAGGTCCTCCCTGGACTGGAAACATGCATCCTAGGACCGGTTTCGGGGTTTCACCCCTCTTCAGCCAGGATAGCTTGACTCCAGTGGCATGGAGAGCACGGGACCCACGTCTGGGCATACCCGTCCCACTCGGGGTGACAAATGCAAAAAGAACAGTTGATGGACAGAATGCAGAACAATGTCATACATTCACCCCAGTACAGAGATCTGGGCCTAAATCCATCGTTTTTTGCTTCACCATGCCATTCCAGTTTGAACCCAGCCATATGCAAATCAGTCTTGACCCTGTGCACTCAAATGGGAACAGTCCAGCCCGAACTGCCAGGCCAGGTCCTCCCTGGACTGGAAACAAGCATCCTAGGACCGGTTTCGGGGTTTCACCCCTCTTCAGCCAGGATAGCTTGACTCCAGTGGCATGGAGAGCACGGGACCCACGTCTGGGCATACCCGTCCCACTCGGGGTGACAAATGCAAAAAGAACAGTTGATGGACAGAATGCAGAACAATGTCATACATTCACCCCAGTACAGAGATCTGGGCCTAAATCCATCAGTTTGTTTGCTCACCATGCCATTCCAGTTTGAACCCAGCCATATGCAAATCAGTCTTGACCCTGCGCCTCAATGGGAACAGTCCAGCCCGAACTGCCATAGCCAGGTCCTCCCTGGACTGGAAACAAGCATCCTAGGACCGGTTTCGGGGTTTCACCCCTCATCAGCCAGGATAGCTTGACTCCAGTGGCATGGAGAGCACGGGACCCACGTCTGGGCATACCCGTCCCACTCGGGGTGACAAATGCAAAAACAACAGTTGATGGACAGAATGCAGAACAATGTCATACATTCACCCCAGTACAGAGATCTGGGCCTAAATCCATCGTTATTTTGCTCACCATGCCATTCCAGTTTGAACCCAGCCATATGCAAATCAGTCTTGACCCTGTGCCTCAATGGGAACAGTCCAGCCCGAACTGCCAAGGCCAGGTCCTCCCTGAGGACCTGGAAACAAGCATCCTAGGACCGGTTTCGGGGTTTCACCCCTCTTCAGCCAGGATAGCTTGACTCCAGTGGCATGGAGAGCACGGGACCCACGTCTGGGCATACCCGTCCCACTCGGGGTGACAAATGCAAAAACAACAGTTGATGGACAGAATGCAGAACAATGTCATACATTCACCCCAGTACAGAGATCTGGGCCTAAATCCATCATTTTTTGCTCACCATGCCATTCCAGTTTGAACCCAGCCATATGCAAATCAGTCTTGACCCTGTGCCTCAATGGAAACAGTCCAGCCCGAACTGCCAGGCCAGGTCCTCCCTGGACTGGAAACAAGCATCCTAGGACCGGTTTTGGGGTTTCACCCCTCATTCAGCCAGGATAGCTTGACTCCAGTGGCATGGAGAGCACGGGACCCACGTCTGGGCATACCCGTCCCACTCGGGGTGACAAATGCAAAAACAACAGTTGATGGACAGAATGCAGAACATTGTCATACATTCACCGCAGTACAGAGATCTGGGCCTAAATCCATCGTTTTTTTGCTCACCATTGCCATTCCAGTTTGAACCCAGCCATATGCAAATCAGTCTTGACCCTGCGCCTCAATGGGAACAGTCCAGCCCGAACTGCCAGGCCAGGTCCTCCCTGGACTGGAAACAAGCATCCTAGGACCGGTTTCGGGGTTTCACCCCTCATCAGCCAGGATAGCTTGACTCCAGTGGCATGGAGAGCACAGGACCCACGTCTGGGCATACCCGTCCCACTCGGGGTGACAAATGCAAAAACAACAGTTGATGGACAGAATGCAGAACAATGTCATACATTCACCCCAGTACAGAGATCTGGGCCTAAATCCATCGTCTTTTTGCTCACCATGCCATTCCAGTTTGAACCCAGCCATATGCAAATCAGTCTTGACCCTGCGCCTCAATGGGAACAGTCCAGCCCGAACTGCCAGGCCAGGTCCTCCCTGGACTGGAAACAAGCATCCTAGGACCGGTTTCGGGGTTTCACCCCTCATCAGCCAGGATAGCTTGACTCCAGTGGCATGGAGAGCACGGGACCCACGTCTGGGCATACCCGTCCCACTCGGGGTGACAAATGCAAAAACAACAGTTGATGGACAGAATGCAGAACAATGTCATACATTCACCCCAGTGCAGAGATCTGGGCCTAAATCCATCATTATTTTGCTCACCATGCTATTCCAGTTTGAACCCAACCATATGCAAATCAGTCTTGACCCTGTGCCTCAATGGGAACAGTCCAGCCCGAACTGCCAGGCCAGGTCCTCCCTGGACTGGAAACAAGCATCCTACGACCGGTTTCAGGGTTTCACCCCTCATCAGCCAGGATGGCTTGACTCCAGTGGCATGGAGAGCACGGGACCAACGTCTGGGCATACCCGTCCCACCCGGGGTGACAAATGCAAAAACAACAATTAAAGGACAGAATGCAGAACAATGTCATACATTCACCCCAGTACAGAGATTTGGGCCTAAATCCATACATTTTTTGCTCACCATGCCATTCCAGTTTGAACCCAGCCATATGCAAATCAGTCTTGACCCTGCGCCTCAATGGGAACAGTCCAGCCCGAACTGCCAAGCCAGGTCCTCCCTGGACTGGAAACAAGCATCCTAGGACCGGTTTCGGGGTTTCACCCCTCATCAGCCAGGATAGCTTGATTCCAGTGGCATGGAGAGCACGGGACCCACGTCTGGGCATACCCGTCCCACTCGGGGTGACAAATGCAAAAACAACAGTTGATGGACAGAATGCAGAACAATGTCATACATTCACCCCAGTACAGAGATCTGGGCCTAAATCCATCGTTTTTTTGCTCACCATGCCATTCCAGTTTGAACCCAGCCATATGCAAATCAGTCTTGACCCTGTGCCTCATGGGAACAGTCCAGCCCGAACTGCCAAGCCAGGTCCTCCCTGGACTGGAAACAAGCATCCTAGGACCGGTTTCGGGGTTTCACCCCTCTTCAGCCAGGATAGCTTGACTCCAGTGGCATGGAGAGCACGGGACCCACGTCTGGGCATACCCGTCCCACTCGGGGTGACAAATGCAAAAACAACAGTTGATGGACAGAATGCAGAACAATGTCATACATTCACCCCAGTACAGAGATCTGGGCCTAAATCCATCGTTATTTTGCTCACCATGCCATTCCAGTTTGAACCCAGCCATATGCAAATCAGTCTTGACCCTGTGCCTCATGGGAACAGTCCAGCCCGAACTGCCAGGCCAGGTCCTCCCTGGACTGGAAACAAGCATCCTAGGACCGGTTTCGGGGTTTCACCCCTCTTCAGCCAGGATAGCTTGATTCCAGTGGCATGGAGAACACGGGACCCACGTCTGGGCATACCCGTCCCACTCGGGGTGACAAATGCAAAAAGAACAGTTGATGGACAGAATGCAGAACAATGTCATACATTCACCCCAGTACAGAGATCTGGGCCTAAATCCATCGTTTTTTGCTCACCATGCCATTCCAGTTTGAACCCAGCCATATGCAAATCAGTCTTGACCCTGTGCCTCATGGGAACAGTCCAGCCCGAACTGCCAAGCCAGGTCCTCCCTGGACTGGAAACAAGCATCCTAGGACCGGTTTCGGGGTTTCACCCCTCTTCAGCCAGGATAGCTTGACTCCAGTGGCATGGAGAGCACGAGACCCACGTCTGGGCATACCCATCCCACTCGGGGTGACAAATGCAAAAACAACAGTTGATGGACAGAATGCAGAACAATGTCATACATTCACCCCAGTACAGAGATCTGGGCCTAAATCCATCATTATTTTGCTCACCATGCCATTCCAGTTTGAACCCAGCCATATGCAAATCAGTCTTGACCCTGCACCTCAATGGGAACAGTCCAGCTCGAACTGCCAGGCCAGGTCCTCCCTGGGGACCTGGAAACAAGCATCCTAGGACCGGTTTCGGGGTTTCACCCCTCATCAGCCAGGATAGCTTGAATCCAGTGGCATGGAGAGCACGGGACCCACGTCTGGGCATACCCGTCCCACTCGGGGTGACAAATGCAAAAAGAACAGTTGATGGACAGAATGCAGAACAATGTCATACATTCACCCCAGTACAGAGATCTGGGCCTAAATCCATCATCTTTTGCTCACCATGCCATTCCAGTTTGAACCCAGCCATATGCAAATCAGTCTTGATCCTGCGCCTCAATGGGAACAGTCCAGCCCGAACTGCCAGGCCAGGTCCTCCCTGGACTGGAAACAAGCATCCTAGTTCCGGTTTCGGGGTTTCACCCCTCATCAGCCAGGATAGCTTGACTCCAGTGGCATGGAGAGCACGGTACCCACGTCTGGGCATACCCGTCCCACTCGGGGTGACAAATGCAAAAAGAACAGTTGATGGACAGAATGCAGAACAATGTCATACATTCACCCCAGTACAGAGATCTGGGCATAAATCCATCATTATTTTGCTCCCCATGCCATTCCAGTTTGAACCCAGCCATATGCAAATCAGTCTTGATCCTGCGCCTCAATGGGAACAGTCCAGCCCGAACTGCCAGGCCAGGTCCTCCCTGAGGACCTGGCCTGAAACAAGCATCCTAGGACCGGTTTCGGGGTTTCACCCCTCATCAGCCAGGATAGCTTGAATCCAGTGGCATGGAGAGCACGGGACCCACGTCTGGGCATACCCGTCCCACTCAGGGTGACAAATGCAAAAAGAACAGTTGATGGACAGAATGCAGAGAAATGTCATACATTCACCCCAGTACAGAGATCTGGGCCTAAATCCATAATCTTTTTGCTCACCATGCCATTCCAGTTTGAACCCAGCCATATGCAAATCAGTCTTGACCCTGCACCTCAATGGGAACAGTCCAGCCCGAACTGCCAGGCCAGGTCCTCCCTGGACTGGAAACAAGCATCCTAGGACCGGTTTCAGGGTTTCACCCCTCATGAGCCAGGATAGCTTAACTCCAGTGGCATGGAGAGCATGGGACCCACGTCTGGGCATACCCGTCCCACTCGGGGTGACAAATGCAAAAACAACAGTTGATGGACAGAATGCAGAACAATGTCATACATTCACCCCAGTACAGAGATCTGGGCCTAAATCCATCATTATTTTGCTCACCATGCCATTCCAGTTTGAACCCAGCCATATGCAAATCAGTCTTGACCCTGTGCACTCAATGGGAACAGTCCAGCCCGAACTGCCAGGCCAGGTCCTCCCTGGACTGGAAACAAGCATCCTAGGACCGGTTTCGGGGTTTCACCCCTCATCAGCCAGGATAGCTTGACTCCAGTGGCATGGAGAGCACGGGACCCACGTCTGGGCATACCCGTCCCACTCGGGGTGACAAATGCAAAAACAACAGTTGATGGACAGAATGCAGAACAATGTCATACATTCACCCCAGTACAGAGATCTGGGCCTAAATGCATCATTTTTTTGCTTCACCATGCCATTCCAGTTTGAACCCAGCCTATATGCAAATCAGTCTTGACCCTGTCGCCTCATGGGAACAGTCCAGCCCGAACTGCCAGGCCAGGTCCTCCCTGGACTGGAAACAAGCATCCTAGGACCGGTTTCGGGGTTTCACCCCTCATCAGCCAGGATAGCTTGACTCCAGTGGCATGGAGAGCACGGGACCCACGTCTGGGCATACCCATCCCACTCGGGGTGACAAATGCAAAAAGAACAGTTGATGGACAGAATGCAGAACAATGTCATACATTCACCCCAGTACAGAGATCTGGGCCTAAATCCATCATTTTTTTGCTCACCATGCCATTCCAGTTTGAACCCAGCCATATGCAAATCAGTCTTGACCCTGCGCCTCAATGGGAACAGTCCAGCCCGAACTGCCATAGCCAGGTCCTCCCTGGACTGGAAACAAGCATCCTAGGACCGGTTTTGGGGTTTCACCCTCATCAGCCAGGATAGCTTGACTCCAGTGGCATGGAGAGCACGGGACCCACGTCTGGGCATACCCGTCCCACTCGGGCTGACAAATGCAAAAAGAACAGTTGATGGACAGAATGCAGAACAATGTCATACATTCACCCCAGTACAGAGATCTGGGCCTAAATCCATCGTTATTTTGCTCACCATGCCATTCCAGTTTGAACCCAGCCATATGCAAATCAGTCTTGACCCTGTGCCTCAATGGGAACAGTCCAGCCCGAACTGCCAAGGCCAGGTCCTCCCTGAGGACCTGGCCTGAAACAAGCATCCTAGGACCGGTTTCGGGGTTTCACCCCTCATCAGCCAGGATAGCTTGATTCCAGTGGCATGGAGAGCACGGGACCCACGTCTGGGCATACCCGTCCCACTCGGGGTGACAAATGCAAAAACAACAGTTGATGGACAGAATGCAGAACAATGTCATACATTCACCCCAGTACAGAGATCTGGGCCTAAATCCATCGTTTTTTTGCTCACCATGCCATTCCAGTTTGAACCCAGCCATATGCAAATCAGTCTTGACCCTGTGCCTCAATGGGAACAGTCCAGCCCGAACTGCCAAGCCAGGTCCTCCCTGGACTGGAAACAAGCATCCTAGGACCGGTTTTGGGGTTTCACCCCTCATTCAGCCAGGATAGCTTGACTCCAGTGGCATGGAGAGCACGGGACCCACGTCTGGGCATACCCGTCCCACTCGGGGTGACAAATGCAAAAAGAACAGTTGATGGACAGAATGCAGAACAATGTCATACATTCACCGCAGTACAGAGATCTGGGCCTAAATCCATCATTTTTTTGCTCACCATTGCCATTCCAGTTTGAACCCAGTCATATGCAAATCAGTCTTGACCCTGTGCACTCAAATGGGAACAGTCCAGCCCGAACTGCCAGGCCAGGTCCTCCCTGGACTGGAAACAAGCATCCTAGGACCGGTTTCGGGGTTTCACCCCTCATCAACCAGGATAGCTTGACTCCAGTGGCATGGAGAGCACGGGACCCACGTCTGGGCATACCCGTCCCACTCGGGGTGACAAATGCAAAAAGAACAGTTGATGGACAGAATGCAGAACAATGTCATACATTCACCCCAGTACATAGATCTGGGCCTAAATCCATAATTATTTTGCTCACCATGCCATTCCAGTTTGAACCCAGCCATATGCAAATCAGTCTTGACCCTGCGCCTCAATGGGAACAGTGCAGCCCGAACTGCCAGGCCAGGTCCTCTCTGAGGACCTGGCCTGAAACAAGCATCCTAGGACCGGTTTCGGGGTTTCACCCCTCATCAGCCAGGATAGCTTGATTCCAGTGGCATGGAGAGCACGGGACCCACGTCTGGGCATACCCGTCCCACTCAGGGTGACAAATGCAAAAACAGCAGTTGATGGACAGAATGCAGAACAATGTCATACATTCACCCCAGTACAGAGATCTGGGCCTAAATCCATAATCTTTTTGCTCACCATGCCATTCCAGTTTGAACCCAGCCATATGCAAATCAGTCTTGACCCTGTGCCTCAATGGGAACAGTCCAGCCCGAACTGCCAGGCCAGGTCCTCCCTGGACTGGAAACAAGCATCCTAGGACCGGTTTCAGGGTTTCACCCCTCATCAGCCAGGATAGCTTGACTCCAGTGGCATGGAGAGCACGGGACCCACGTCTGGGCATACCCGTCCCACTCGGGGTGACAAATGCAAAAACAACAGTTGATGGACAGAATGCAGAACAATGTCATACATTCACCCCAGTACAGAGATCTGGGCCTAAATCCATCGTTATTTTGCTCACCATGCCATTCCAGTTTGAACCCAGCCATATGCAAATCAGTCTTGACCCTGTGCCTCAATGGGAACAGTCCAGCCCGAACTGCCAGGCCAGGTCCTCCCTGAGGACCTGGCCTGAAACAAGCATCCTAGGACCGGTTTCGGGGTTTCACCCCTCATCAGCCAGGATAGCTTGAATCCAGTGGCATGGAGAGCACGGGACCCACGTCTGGGCATACCCGTCCCACTCAGGGTGACAAATGCAAAAACAACAGTTGATGGACAGAATGCAGAACAATGTCATACATTCACCCCAGTACAGAGATCTGGGCCTAAATCCATCGTTTTTTTGCTCACCATGCCATTCCAGTTTGAACCCAGCCATATGCAAATCAGTCTTGACCCTGTGCCTCAATGGGAACAGTCCAGCCCGAACTGCCAGGCCAGGTCCTCCCTGGACTGGAAACAAGCATCCTAGGACCGGTTTCAGAGTTTCACCCCTCATCAGCCAGGATAGCTTGACTCCAGTGTCATGGAGAGCACGGTACCCACGTCTGGGCATACCCGTCCCACTTGGGGTGACAAATGCAAAAAGAACAGTTGATGGACAGAATGCAGAACAATGTCATACATTCACCCCAGTACAGAGATCTGGGCATAAATCCATCATTATTTTGCTCCCCATGCCATACCAGTTTGAACCCAGCCATATGCAAATCAGTCTTGATCTTACACCCAATGGGAACAGTCCAGCCCGAACTGCCAGGCCAGGTCCTCTCTGGACTGGAAACATGCATCCTAGGACCGGTTTCGGGGTTTCACCCCTCATCAGCCAGAATAGCTTGACTCCAGTGGCATGGAGAACACGGGACACACGTCTGGCCATACCTGTCCCACTTGGGGTGACAAATGCAAAAAGAACAGTTGATGGACAGAATGTAGAACAATGTCATACATTCACCGCAGTACAGAGATCTGGGCCTAAATGCATCATTTTTTTGCTTCACATGCCATTCCAGTTTGAACCCAGCCTAATGCAAATCAGTCTTGATCCTTCACCAAATGGGAACGGTCCAGCCCGAACTGCCAGGCCAGGTCCTCCCTGGACTGGAAACAATTATCCTAGGACCGGTTTCGGGGTTTCACCCCTCATCAGCCAGGATAGCTTGACTCCAGTGGCATGGAGCGCACAGGAACCCACGTCTGGGCATACCCGTCCCACTCGGGGTGACAAATGCAAAAACAACAGTTGATGGACAGAATGCAGAACAATGTCATACATTCACCCCAGTACAGAGATCTGGGCCTAAATCCATCGTTTTTTTGCTCACCATGCCATTCCAGTTTGAACCCAGCCATATGCAAATCAGTCTTGACCCTGTGCCTCAATGGGAACGAGTCCAGCCCGAACTGCCATAGCCAGGTCCTCCCTGGACTGGAAACAAGCATCCTAGGACCGGTTTCGGGGTTTCACCCCTCATCAGCCAGGATAGCTTGACTCCAGTGGCATGGAGAGCACGGGACCCACGTCTGGGCATACCCGTCCCACTCGGGCTGACAAATGCAAAAAGAACAGTTGATGGACAGAATGCAGAACAATGTCATACATTCACCCCAGTACAGAGATCTGGGCCTAAATCCATCGTTATTTTGCTCCCCATGCCATTCCAGTTTGAACCCAGCCATATGCAAATCAGTCTTGACCCTGTGCCTCAATGGGAACAGTGCAGCCCGAACTGCCAAGGCCATGTCCTCTCTGAGGACCTGGCCTGAAACAAGCATCCTAGGACCGGTTTCGGGGTTTCACCCCTCATCAGCCAGGATAGCTTGACTCCAGTGGCATGGAGAGCACGGGACCCACGTCTGGGCATACCCGTCCCACTCGGGGTGACAAATGCAAAAACAACAGTTGATGGACAGAATGCAGAACAATGTCATACATTCACCCCAGTACAGAGATCTGGGCCTAAATCCATCATTTTTTTGCTCACCATGCCATTCCAGTTTGAACCCAGCCATATGCAAATCAGTCTTGACCCTGCGCCTCAATGGGAACAGTCCAGCCCGAACTGCCAGGCCAGGTCCTCCCTGGACTGGAAACAAGCATCCTAGGACCGGTTTCGGGGTTTCACCACTCATTCAGCCAGGATAGCTTGACTCCAGTGGCATGGAGAGCACGGGACCCACGTCTGGGCATACCCGTCCCACTCGGGGTGACAAATGCAAAAACAACAGTTGATGGACAGAATGCAGAACAATGTCATACATTCACCCCAGTACAGAGATCTGGGCCTAAATCCATCATTTTTTTGCTCACCATTGCCATTCCAGTTTGAACCCAGTCATTTGCAAATCAGTCTTGACCCTGTGCCTCAATGGGAACAGTCCAGTCCGAACTGCCAAGCCAGGTCCTCCCTGGACTGGAAACAAGCATCCTAGGACCGGTTTCGGGGTTTCACCCCTCTTCAGCCAGGATAGCTTGACTCCAGTGGCATGGAGAGCACGGGACCCACGTCTGGGCATACCCGTCCCACTCGGGGTGACAAATGCAAAAACAACAGTTGATGGACAGAATGCAGAACAATGTCATACATTCACCCCAGTACAGAGATCTTGGCCTAAATCCATCATTATTTTGCTCACCATTCCATTCCAGTTTGAACCCAGCCATATGCAAATCAGTCTTGACCCTGTGCCTCAATGGGAACAGTCCAGCCCGAACTGCCAAGCCAGGTCCTCCCTGGACTGGAAACAAGCATCCTAGGACCGGTTTCGGGGTTTCACCCCTCATCAGCCAGGATAGCTTGACTCCAGTGGCATGGAGAACACGGGACACACGTCTGGGCATACCCATCCCACTCGGGGTGACAAATGCAAAAACAACAGTTGATGGACAGAATGCAGAACAATGTCATACATTCACCCCAGTACAGAGATCTGGGCCTAAATCCATAGTCTTTTTGCTCACCATGCCATTCTAGTTTGAACCCAGCCATATGCAAATCAGTCTTGACCCTGTGCCTCAATGGGAACAGTCCAGCCCGAACTGCCAAGCCAGGTCCTCCCTGGACTGGAAACAAGCATCCTAGGACCGGTTTCGGGGTTTCACCCCTCTTCAGCCAGGATAGCTTGACTCCAGTGGCATGGAGAGCACGGGACCCACGTCTGGGCATACCCGTCCCACTCGGGGTGACAAATGCAAAAACAACAGTTGATGGACAGAATGCAGAACAATGTCATACATTCACCCCAGTACAGAGATCTGGGCCTAAATCCATCGATATTTTTGCTCACCATGCCATTCCAGTTTGAACCCAGCCATATGCAAATCAGTCTTGACCCTGTGCCTCAATGGGAACAGTCCAGCCCGAACTGCCAGGCCAGGTCCTCCCTGGACTGGAAACAAGCATCCTAGGACCGGTTTCGGGGTTTCACCCCTCATCAACCAGGATAGCTTGACTCCAGTGGCATGGAGCGCACGGAACCCACGTCTGGGCATACCCATCCCACTCGGGGTGACAAATGCAAAAAGAACAGTTGATGGACAGAATGCAGAACAATGTCATACATTCACCCCAGTACAGAGATCTGGGCCTAAATCCATCGTTATTTTGCTCACCATGCCATTCCAGTTTGAACCCAGCCATATGCAAATCAGTCTTGATCCTGCGCCTCAATGGGAACAGTCCAGCCCGAACTGCCAGGCCAGGTCCTCCCTGGAGGACCTGGCCTAAACAAGCATCCTAGGACCGGTTTCGGGGTTTCACCCCTCATCAGCCAGGATAGCTTGAATCCAGTGGCATGGAGAGCACGGGACCCACGTCTGGGCATACCCGTCCCACTCAGGGTGACAAATGCAAAAACAGCAGTTGATGGACAGAATGCAGAACAATGTCATACATTCACCCCAGTACAGAGATCTGGGCCTAAATCCATAATCTTTTTGCTCACCATGCCATTCCAGTTTGAACCCAGCCATATGCAAATCAGTCTTGATCCTGCGCCTCAATGGGAACAGTCCAGCCCGAACTGCCAGGCCAGGTCCTCCCTGGACTGGAAACAAGCATCCTAGTTCCGGTTTCAGAGTTTCACCCCTCATGAGCCAGGATAGCTTGACTCCAGTGTCATGGAGAGCACGGTACCCACGTCTGGGCATACCCGTCCCACTCGGGGTGACAAATGCAAAAAGAACAGTTGATGGACAGAATGCAGAACAATGTCATACATTCACCCCAGTACAGAGATCTGGGCATAAATCCATCATTATTTTGCTCCCCATGCCATTCCAGTTTGAACCCAGCCATATGCAAATCAGTCTTGATCCTACACCCAATGGGAACAGTCCAGCCCGAACTGCCAGGCCAGGTCCTCTCTGGACTGGAAACAAGCATCCTAGGACCGGTTTCGGGGTTTCACCCCTCATCAGCCAGAATAGCTTGACTCCAGTGGCATGGAGAACACGGGACACACGTCTGTGCATACCTGTCCCACTTGGGGTGACAAATGCAAAAAGAACAGTTGATGGACAGAATGTAGAACAATGTCATACATTCACCCCAGTACAGAGATCTGGGCCTAAATGCATCATTTTTTTGCTCACCATGCCATTCCAGTTTGAACCCAGCCATAATGCAAATCAGTCTTGACCCTGTGCACTCAAATGGGAACAGTCCAGCCCGAACTGCCAGGCCAGGTCCTCCCTGGACTGGAAACAAGCATCCTAGGACCGGTTTCGGGGTTTCACCCCTCATCAGCCAGGACAGCTTGACTCCAGTGGCATGGAGCGCAAGGAACCCACGTCTGGGCATACCCATCCCACTCGGGGTGACAAATGCAAAAACAACAGTTGATGGACAGAATGCAGAACAATGTCATACATTCACCCCAGTACAGAGATCTGGGCCTAAATCCATACGTTTTTTTGCTCACCATGCCATTCCAGTTTGAACCCAGCCATATGCAAATCAGTCTTGACCCTGTGCCTCAATGGGAACAGTCCAGCCCGAACTGCCATAGCCAGGTCCTCCCTGGACTGGAAACAATCATCCTAGGACCGGTTTCGGGGTTTCACCCCTCTTCAGCCAGGATAGCTTGATTCCAGTGGCATGGAGAGCACGGGACCCACGTCTGGGCATACCCGTCCCACTCGGGGTGACAAATGCAAAAACAACAGTTGATGGACAGAATGCAGAACAATGTCATACATTCACCCCAGTACAGAGATCTGGGCCTAAATCCATCGTTATTTTGCTCACCATGCCATTCCAGTTTGAACCCAGCCATATGCAAATCAGTCTTGACCCTGTGCCTCAATGGGAACAGTCCAGCCCGAACTGCCAAGGCCAGGTCCTCCCTGAGGACTGGCTGAAACAAGCATCCTAGGACCGGTTTCGGGGTTTCACCCCTCATCAGCCAGGATAGCTTGACTCCAGTGGCATGGAGAGCACGGGACCCACGTCTGGGCATACCCGTCCCACTCGGGGTGACAAATGCAAAAAGAACAGTTGATGGACAGAATGCAGAACAATGTCATACATTCACCCCAGTACAGAGATCTGGGCCTAAATCCATCGTTTTTTGCTCACCATGCCATTCCAGTTTGAACCCAGCCATATGCAAATCAGTCTTGACCCTGTGCCTCAATGGGAACAGTCCAGCCCGAACTGCCAGGCCAGGTCCTCCCTGGACTGGAAACAAGCATCCTAGGACCGGTTTCGGGGTTTCACCCCTCATTCAGCCAGGATAGCTTGACTCCAGTGGCATGGAGAGCACGGGACCCACGTCTGGGCATACCCGTCCCACTCGGGGTGACAAATGCAAAAACAACAGTTGATGGACAGAATGCAGAACAATGTCATACATTCACCCCAGTACAGAGATCTGGGCCTAAATCCATCGTTTTTTGCTCACCATTGCCATTCCAGTTTGAACCCAGCCATATGCAAATCAGTCTTGATCCTGTGCCTCATGGGAACAGTCCAGCCCGAACTGCCAGGCCAGGTCCTCCCTGGACTGGAAACAAGCATCCTAGGACCGGTTTCGGGGTTTCACCCCTCTTCAGCCAGGATAGCTTGATTCCAGTGGCATGGAGAGCACGGGACCCACGTCTGGGCATACCCGTCCCACTCGGGGTGACAAATGCAAAAACAACAGTTGATGGACAGAATGCAGAACAATGTCATACATTCACCCCAGTACAGAGATCTGGGCCTAAATCCATCATCTTTTTGCTCACCATGCCATTCCAGTTTGAACCCAGCCATATGCAAATCAGTCTTGACCCTGTGCCTCAATGGGAACAGTCCAGCCCGAACTGCCAAGCCAGGTCCTCCCTGGACTGGAAACAAGCATCCTAGGACCGGTTTCGGGGTTTCACCCCTCTTCAGCCAGGATAGCTTGATTCCAGTGGCATGGAGAGCACGGGACCCACGTCTGGGCATACCCGTCCCACACGGGATGACAAATGCAAAAACAACAGTTGATGGACAGAATGCAGAACAATGTCATACATTCACCCCAGTACAGAGATCTGGGCCTAAATCCATCGTTATTTTGCTCACCATTCTATTCCAGTTTGAACCCAGCCATATGCAAATCAGTCTTGACCCTGCGCCTCAATGGGAACAGTCCAGCCCGAACTGCCAAGCCAGGTCCTCCCTGGACTGGAAACAAGCATCCTAGGACCGGTTTCGGGGTTTCACCCCTCATCAGCCAGGATAGCTTGACTCCAGTGGCATGGAGAACACGGGACCCACGTCTGGGCATACCCGTCCCACTCGGGGTGACAAATGCAAAAACAACAGTTGATGGACAGAATGCAGAACAATGTCATACATTCACCCCAGTACAGAGATCTGGGCCTAAATCCATAGTCTTTTCGCTCACCATGCCATTCCAGTTTGAACCCAGCCATATGCAAATCAGTCTTGACCCTGTGCCTCAATGGGAACAGTCCAGCCCGAACTGCCAAGCCAGGTCCTCCCTGGACTGGAAACAAGCATCCTAGGACCGGTTTCGGGGTTTCACCCCTCATCAGCCAGAATAGCTTGACTCCAGTGGCATGGAGAACACGGGACCCACGTCTGGGCATACCCATCCCACTCGGGGTGACAAATGCAAAAACAACAGTTGATGGACAGAATGCAGAACAATGTCATACATTCACCCCAGTACAGAGATCTGGGCCTAAATCCATAGTCTTTTCGCTCACCATGCCATTCTAGTTTGAACCCAGCCATATGCAAATCAGTCTTGACCCTGCGCCTCAATGGGAACAGTCCAGCCCGAACTGCCAAGCCAGGTCCTCCCTGGACTGGAAACAAGCATCCTAGGACCGGTTTCGGGGTTTCACCCCTCTTCAGCCAGGATAGCTTGACTCCAGTGGCATGGAGAGCACGGGACCCACGTCTGGGCATACCCGTCCCACTCGGGGTGACAAATGCAAAAACAACAGTTGATGGACAGAATGCAGAACAATGTCATACATTCACCCCAGTACAGAGATCTGGGCCTAAATCCATCAATATTTTTGCTCACCATGCCATTCCAGTTTGAACCCAGCCAAATGCAAATCAGTCTTGACCCTGCGCCTCAATGGGAACAGTCCAGCCCGAACTGCCAGGCCAGGTCCTCCCTGGACTGGAAACAAGCATCCTAGGACCGGTTTCGGGGTTTCACCCCTCATCAGCCAGGATAGCTTGACTCCAGTGGCATGGAGAGCACGGGACCCACGTCTGGGCATACCCATCCCACTCGGGGTGACAAATGCAAAAAGAACAGTTGATGGACAGAATGCAGAACAATGTCATACATTCACCCCAGTACAGAGATCTGGGCCTAAATCCATCATTATTTTGCTCACCATGCCATTCCAGTTTGAACCCAGCCATATGCAAATCAGTCTTGATCCTGCGCCCAATGGGAACAGTGCAGCCCGAACTGCCAGGCCAGGTCCTCTCTGAGGACCTGGCCTGAAACAAGCATCCTAGGACCGGTTTCGGGGTTTCACCTCTCATCAGCCAGGATAGCTTGAATCCAGTGGCATGGAGAGCACGGGACCCACGTCTGGGCATACCCGTCCCACTCAGGGTGACAAATGCAAAAACAACAGTTGATGGACAGAAAGCAGAACACTGTCATACATTCACCCCAGTACAGAGATCTGGGCCTAAATCCATAATCTTTTTGCTCCCCATGCCATTCCAGTTTGAACCCAGCCATATGCAAATCAGTCTTGATCCTGCGCCTCAATGGGAACAGTCCAGCCCGAACTGCCAGGCCAGGTCCTCCCTGGACTGGAAACAAGCATCCTAGGACCGGTTTCAGAGTTTCACCCCTCATCAGCCAGGATAGCTTGACTCCAGTGGCATGGAGAGCACGGTACCCACGTCTGGGCATACCCGTCCCACTCGGGATGACAAATGCAAAAAGAACAGTTGATGGACAGAATGCAGAACAATGTCATACATTCACCCCAGTACAGAGATCTGGGCATAAATCCATCATTATTTTGCTCCCCATGCCATACCAGTTTGAACCCAGCCATATGCAAATCAGTCTTGATCTTACACCCAATGGGAACAGTCCAGCCCGAACTGCCAGGCCAGGTCCTCTCTGGACTGGAAACATGCATCCTAGGACCGGTTTCGGGGTTTCACCCCTCATCAGCCAGAATAGCTTGACTCCAGTGGCATGGAGAACACGGGACACACGACTGTGCATACCTGTCCCACTTGGGGTGACAAATTCAAAAAGAACATTTGATGACAGAATGTAGAACAATGTCATACATTCACCGCAGTACAGAGATCTGGGCCTAAATGCATCATTTTTTTGCTTCACATGCCATTCCAGTTTGAACCCAGCCTAATGCAAATCAGTCTTGATCCTTCACCAAATGGGAACGGTCCAGCCCGAACTGCCAGGCCAGGTCCTCCCTGGACTGGAAACAATTATCCTAGGACCGGTTTCGGGGTTTCACCCCTCATCAGCCAGGATAGCTTGACTCCAGTGGCATGGAGAGCACGGGACCCACGTCTGGGGATACCCGCCCACTCGGGGGGACAAATGCAAAAAGAACAGTTGACGGACAGAATGCAGAACAATGTCATACATTCACCCCAGTACAGAGATCTGGGCCTAAATCCATAATTTTTTTGCTCCCCATGCCATTCCAGTTTGAACCCAGCCATATGCAAATCAGTCTTGATCCTGCACCTCAATGGGAACAGATCCAGCCCGAACTGCCATAGCCAGGTCCTCCCTGGACTGAAAACAATCATCCTAGGACCGGTTTCGGGGTTTCACCCCTCATCAGCCAGGATAGCTTGACTCCAGTGGCATGGAGAGCACGGGACCCACGTCTGGGCATACCCGTCCCACTCGGGCTGACAAATGCAAAAAGAACAGTTGATGGACAGAATGCAGAACAATGTCATACATTCACCCCAGTACAGAGATCTGGGCCTAAATCCATCGTTATTTTGCTCACCATGCCATTCCAGTTTGAACCCAGCCATATGCAAATCAGTCTTGACCCTGCACCTCAATGGGAACAGTGCAGCCCGAACTGCCAAGGCCAGGTCCTCTGGAGGACCTGGACTGGAAACAAGCATCCTAGGACCGGTTTCGGGGTTTCACCCCTCATCAGCCAGGATAGCTTGACTCCAGTGGCATGGAGAGCACGGGACCCACGTCTGGGCATACCCGTCCCACTCGGGGTGACAAATGCAAAAACAACAGTTGATGGACTGAATGCAGAACAATGTGATACATTCACCCCAGTACAGAGATCTGGGCCTAAATCCATCATTTTTTTGCTCCCCATGCCATTCCAGTTTGAACCCAGCCATATGGAAATCAGTCTTAATCCTGCACCCAATGGAAACAGTCCAGCCCGAACTGCCAGGCCAGGTCCTCCCTGGACTGGAAACAAGCATCCTAGGACCGGTTTCGGGGTTTCACCCCTCATTCAGCCAGGATAGCTTGATTCCAGTGGCATGGAGAGCACGGGACCCACGTCTGGGCATACCCGTCCCACTCGGGGTGACAAATGCAAAAACAACAGTTGATGGACAGAATGCAGAACATTGTCATACATTCACCGCAGTACAGAGATCTGGGCCTAAATCCATCGTTTTTTTGCTCACCATTGCCATTCCAGTTTGAACCCAGCCATTTGCAAATCAGTCTTGATCCTGCACCTCAATGGGAACAGTCCAGCCCGAACTGCCAGGCCAGGTCCTCCTTGGACTGGAAACAAGCATCCTAGGACCGGTTTCGGGGTTTCACCCCTCATCAGCCAGAATAGCTTGACTCCAGTGGCATGGAGAACACGGGACACACGTCTGGGCATACCCATCCCACTAGGGGTGACAAATGCAAAAAGAACATTTGATGGAGAGAATGCAGAACAATGTCATACATTCACCCCAGTACAGATATCTCGGCCTAAATCCATAGTCTTTTCGCTCCCCATGCCATTCTAGTTTGAACCGAGCCATATGCAAATCAGTCTTAACCCTGCACCTCAATGGGAACAGTCCAGCCCGAACTGCCAGGCCAGGTCCTCCCTGGACTGGAAACAAGCATCCTAGGACCGGTTTCGGGGTTTCACCCCTTCTTGAGCCAGGATAGCTTGACTCCAGTGGCATGCAGAGCATGGTACCCACGTCTGGGCATACCCGTCCCACTCGGGGTGACAAATGCAAAAAGAACATTTGATGGACAGAATGCAGAACAATGTCATACATTCACCCCAGTACAGAGATCTGGGCCTAAATCCATCAATATTTTTGCTCCCCATGCCATTCCAGTTTGAACCCAGCCAAATGCAAATCAGTCTTGATCCTGTACCTCAATGGGAACAGTCCAGTCGGAACTGCCAGGCCAGGTCCTCCCTGGACTGGAAACAAGCATCCTAGGACTGGTTTTGGGGTTTCACCCCAATCAGCCAGGATAGCTTGACTCCAGTGGCATGGAGAGCACGGGACCCACGTCTTGGCATACCCGTCCCACTCGAGGTGAGAAATGCAAAAACAACAGTTGATGGACAGAATGCAGAACAATGTCATTCATTCACCCCAGTACAGAGATCTGGGCCTAAATCCATCATTATTTTGCTCCCCATGCAATTCCAGTTTGAACCCAGCCATATGCAAATCAGTCTTGATCCTGCACCTCAATGGGAACAGTGCAGCTCGATCTGCTAGGCCATGTCCACTCTGAGGACCTGGCCTGGAAACAAGCATCCTAGGACCGGTTTCGGGGTTTCACCCCTCATCAGCCAGGATAGCTTGAATCCAGTGGCATGGAGAGCACGGGACCCACGTCTGGGCATACCCGTCCCACTCAGGGTGACAAATGCAAAAAGAGCAGTTGATGGACATAAAGCAGAACAATGTCATACATTCACCCCAGTACAGATATCTGGGCCTAAATCCATAATCTTTTTGCTCCCCGTGCCATTCCAGTTTGAACCCAGCCATATGCAAATCAGTCTTAATCCTGCACCCAATGGGAACAGTCCAGTCCGAACTGCCAGGCCAGGTCCTCCCTGGACTGGAAACAAGCATCCTAGGACTGGTTTTGGGGTTTCACCCCCCATGAGCCTGGATAGCTTGACTCCAGTGGCATGGAGAGCACGGGACCCACGTCTTGGCATACCCGTCCCACTCGAGGTGAGAAATGCAAAAAGAACAGTTGATGGACAGAATGCAGAACAATGTCATACATTCACCCCAGTGCAGAGATCTTGGCCTAAATCCATCATTATTTTGCTCCAAATTCTATTCCAGTTTGAACCCAACCATATGCAAATCAGTCTTGATCCTGCACCCAATGGGAACAGTTCAGCCCGAACTGCCAGGCCAGGTCCTCTTTGGACTGGAAACAAGCATCCTAGGACCGGTTTCGGGGTTTCACCCCTCATCAGCCAGGATAGCTTGACTCCAGTGGCATGGAGAGCACGGGACCCACGTCTGGGCATACCCGTCCCTCTCAGGGTGACAAATGCAAAAAGAGCAGTTGATGGACAGAAAGCAGAACAATGTCATACATTCACCCCAGTTCAGATATCTGGGCCTAAATCCATAATGTTTTCGCTCCCCATGCCATTCCAGTTTGAACCCAGCCATATGCAAATCAGTCTTAATCCTGCACCCAATGGAAACAGTCCAGCCCGAACTGCCAGGCCAGGTCCTCCCTGGACTGGAAACAAGTATCCTAGGACCGGTTTTTGGGTTTCACCCCTCATTAGCCAGGATAGCTTGACTCCAGTGGCATGGAGAGCACGGGACCCACATCTGGGCATACCCGTCCCACTCGGGGGGACAAATGCAAAAAGAACAGTTGATGCACAGAATGCAGAACATTGTCATACATTCACCGCAGTACAGAGATCTGGGCCTAAATCCATCATTTTTTTGCTCCCATTGCCATTCCAGTTTGAACCCAGTCATTTGCAAATCAGTCTTGATCCTTCACCAAATGGGAATGGTCCAGCCCGAACTGCCAGGCCAGGTCCTCCCTGGACTGGAAACAATTATCCTAGGACCGGTTTCGGGGTTTCACCCCTCATCAACCAGGACAGCTTGACTCCAGTGGCATGGAGCGCAAGGAACCCACGTCTGGGCATACCCATCCCACTCGGGGTGACAAATGCAAAAAGAACAGTTGATGGACAGAATGCAGAACAATGTCATACCTTCACCCCAGTACAGAGATCTGGGCCTAAATCCATAATTTTTTTTGCTCCCCATGCCATTCCAGTTTGAACCCAGCCATATGCAAATCAGTCTTGATCCTGCACCCAATGGGAACGATCCAGCCCGAACTGCCATACCAGGTCCTCCCTGGACTGAAAACAATCATCCTAGGACCGGTTTCGGGGTTTCACCCCTCATCAACCAGGATAGCTTGACTCCAGTGGCATGGAGAGCACGGTACCCACGTCTGGGGATACCCGTCCCACTCGGGCTGAGAAATGCAAAAAGAACAGTTGATGGACAGAATGCAGAACAATGTCATACATTCACCCCAGTACAGAGATCTGGGCCTAAATCCATCATTATTTTGCTCCCCATGCAATTCCAGTTTGAACCCAGCCATATGCAAATCAGTCTTGATCCTGCACCCAATGGGAACAGTGCAGCTCGAACTGCAAGGCCATGTCCTCTCTGGAGGACCTGGCCTGGAAACAAGCATCCTAGGACCGGTTTCGGGGTTTCACCCCTCATCAGCCAGGAAAGCTTGACTCCAGTGGCATAGAGAGCACGGGACCCACGTCTGGGCATACCCGTCCCACTCGGGGGGACAAATGCAAAAAGAACAGTTGATGGACTGAAAGCAGAACAATGTGATACATTCACCCCAGTACAGAGATCTGGGCCTAAATCCATCATTTTTTTCCTCCCATTGCCATTCCAGTTTGAACCCAGTCATTTGCAAATCAGTCTTGATCCTGCACCCAATGGGAACAGTCCAGTCCGAACTGCCAGGCCAGGTCCTCCCTGGACTGGAAACAAGCATCCTAAGACCTGTTTCGGGGTTTCACCCCTCATCACCCAGGATAGCTTGACTCCTGTGGCATGGAGAGCACGGTACCCACGTCTGGGCATACCCGTCCCACTCGGGGTGACAAATGCAAAAAGAACAGTTGATGGACAGAATGCAGAACAATGTCATACATTCACCCCAGTGCAGAGATCTTGGCCTAAATCCATCATTATTTTGCTCCCCATTCTATTCCAGTTTGAACCCAACCATATGCAAATCAGTCTTGATCCTGCACCCAAAGGGAACAGTCTAGCCCGAACTGCCAGGCCAGGTCCTCTTTGGACTGGAAACAAGCATCCTAGGACCGGTTTCGGGGTTTCACCCCTCATCAGCCAGAATAGCTTGACTCCAGTGGCATGGAGAACACGGGACACACGTCTGGGCATACCCGTCCCTCTCGGGGGGACAAATGCAAAAAGAACAGTTGATGCACAGAATGCAGAACATTGTCATACATTAACCGCAGTACAGAGATCTGGGCCTAAATCCATCATTTTTTTGCTCCCATTGCCATTCCAGTTTGAACCCAGTCATTTGCAAATCAGTCTTGATCCTGCACCCAATGGGAACAGTCCAGTCCGAACTGCCAGGCCAGGTCCTCCCTGGACTGGAAACAAGCATCCTAAGACCTGTTTCGGGGATTCAACCCTCATCACCCAGGATAGCTTGACTCCTGTGGCATGGAGAGCACGGTACCCACGTCTGGGCATACCCGTCCCACTCGGGGTGACAAATGCAAAAAGAACAGTTGATGGACAGAATGCAGAACAATGTCATACATTCACCCCAGTACAGATATCTCGGCCTAAATCCATAGTCTTTTCGCTCCCCATGCCATTCTAGTTTGAACCCAGCCATATGCAAATCAGTCTTAAACCTGCACCTCAATCGGAACAGTCCTGCCCGAACTGCCAGGCCAGGTCCTCCCTGGACTGGAAACAAGCATCCTAGGTCTGGTATCGGGGTTTCACCCCTTCTTGAGCCAGGATAGTTTGACTCCAGTGGCATGCAGAGCCCGGTACCCACGTCTGGGCATACCCGTCCCACTCGGGGTGACAAATGCAAAAAGAACATTTGATGGACAGAATGCAGAACAATGTCATACATTCACCCCAGTACAGAGATCTGGGCCTAAATCCATCAATATTTTTGCTCCCCATGCCATTCCAGTTTGAACCCAGCCAAATGCAAATCAGTCTTGATCCTGCACCTCAATGGGAACAGTCCAGTCGGAACTGCCAGGCCAGGTCCTCCCTGGACTGGAAACAAGCATCCTAGGACTGGTTTTGGGGTTTCACCCCAATCAGCCAGGATAGCTTGACTCCAGTGGCATGGAGAGCACGGGACCCACGTCTTGGCATACCCGTCCCACTCGAGGTGAGAAATGCGAAAACAACAGTTGATGGACAGAATGCAGAACAATGTCATACATTCACCCCAGTACAGAGATCTGGGCCTAAATCCATCATTATTTTGCTCCCCATGCAATTCCAGTTTGAACCCAGCCATATGCAAATCAGTCTTGATCCTGCACCCAATGGGAACAGTGCAGCTCGATCTGCTAGGCCATGTCCTCTCTGGAGGACCTGGCCTGAAACAAGCATCCTAGGACCGGTTTCGGGGTTTCACCCCTCATCAGCCAGGATAGCTTGACTCCAGTGGCATGGAGAGCACGGGACCCACGTCTGGGCATACCCGTCCCACTCAGGGTGACAAATGCAAAAAGAGCAGTTGATGGACAGAAAGCAGAACAATGTCATACATTCACCCCAGTTCAGATATCTGGGCCTAAATCCATAATGTTTTCGCTCCCCATGCCATTCCAGTTTGAACCCAGCCATATGCAAATCAGTCTTAATCCTGCACCCAATGGGAACAGTCCAGCCCGAAATGCCAGGCCTGGTCCTCCCTGGACTGGAAACAAGCATCCTAGGTCCGGTATCGGGGTTTCACCCCTCATGAGCCAGGATTGCTTGACTCCAGTGGCATGGAGAACACGGTACCCACGTCTGGGCATACCCGTCCCACTCGGGGGACAAATGCAAAAAGAACAGTTGATGCACAGAATGCAGAACATTGTCATACATTCACCGCAGTACAGAGATCTGGGCCTAAATCCATCATTTTTTTGCTCCCATTGCCATTCCAGTTTGAACCCAGTCATTTGCAAATCAGTCTTGATCCTGCACCCAATGGGAACAGTCCAGTCCGAACTGCCAGGCCAGGTCCTCCCTGGACTGGAAACAAGCATCCTAAGACCTGTTTCGGGGTTTCACCCCTCATCAGCCAGGATAGCTTGACTCCAATGGCATGGAGAGCACAGGACCCACGTCTGGGCATACCCGCCCACTCGGGGGGACAAATGCAAAAAGAACAGTTGATGGACAGAAAGCAGAACAATGTCATACATTCACCCCAGTACAGATATCTGGGCCTAAATCCATAATCTTTTTGCTCCCCGTGCCATTCCAGTTTGAACCCAGCCATATGCAAATCAGTCTTAATCCTGCACCCAATGGGAACAGTCCAGCCCGAACTGCCAGGCCAGGTCCTCCCTGGACTGGAAACAAGCATCCTGGGTCCGGTTTCGGGGTTTCACCCCCCATGAGCCTGGATAGCTTGACTCCTGTGGCATGGAGAGCACGGTACCCACGTCTGGGCATACCCGTCCCACTCGGGGTGACAAATGCAAAAAGAACAGTTGATGGACAGAATGCAGAACAATGTCATACATTCACCCCAGTGCAGAGATCTTGGCCTAAATCCATCATTATTTTGCTCCCCATTCTATTCCAGTTTGAACCCAACCATATGCAAATCAGTCTTGATCCTGCACCCAATGGGAACAGTCCAGCCCAAACTGCCAGGCCAGGTCCTCTTTGGACTGGAAACAAGCATCCTAGGACCGGTTTCGGGGTTTCACCCCTCATCAGCCAGAATAGCTTGACTCCAGTGGCATGGAGAACACGGGACACACGTCTGGGCATACCCATCCCACTAGGGGTGACAAATGCAAAAAGAACATTTGATGGAGAGAATGCAGAACAATGTCATACATTCACCCCAGTACAGATATCTCGGCCTAAATCCATAGTCTTTTCGCTCCCCATGCCATTCTAGTTTGAACCCAGCCATATGCAAATCAGTCTTAAACCTGCACCCAATGGGAACAGTCCTGCCCGAACTGCCAGGCCAGGTCCTCCCTGGACTGGAAACAAGCATCCTAGGTCCGGTATCGGGGTTTCACCCCTTCTTGAGCCAGGATAGTTTGACTCCAGTGGCATGCAGAGCACGGTACCCACGTCTGGGCATACCCGCCCCACTCGGGGTGACAAATGCAAAAAGAACATTTGATGGACAGAATGCAGAACAATGTCATACATTCACCCCAGTACAGAGATCTGGGCCTAAATCCATCAATATTTTTGCTCCCCATGCCATTCCAGTTTGAACCCAGCCAAATGCAAATCAGTCTTGATCCTGCACCCAATGGGAACAGTCCAGTCGGAACTGCCAGGCCAGGTCCTCCCTGGACTGGAAACAAGCATCCTAGGACTGGTTTTGGGGTTTCACCCCAATCAGCCAGGATAGCTTGACTCCAGTGGCATGGAGAGCACGGGACCCACGTCTTGGCATACCCGTCCCACTCGAGGTGAGAAATGCGAAAAAAACAGTTGATGGACAGAATGCAGAACAATGTCATACATTCACCACAGTACAGAGATCTGGGCCTAAATCCATCATTATTTTGCTCCCCATGCAATTCCAGTTTGAACCCAGCCATATGCAAATCAGTCTTGATCCTGCACCCAATGGGAACAGTGCAGCTCGATCTGCTAGGCCATGTCCTCTCTGGAGGACCTGGCCTGGAAACAAGCATCCTAGGACCGGTTTCGGGGTTTCACCCCTCATCAGCCAGGATAGCTTGACTCCAGTGGCATGGAGAGCACGGGACCCACGTCTGGGCATACCCGTCCCACTCAGGGTGACAAATGCAAAAAGAGCAGTTAATGGACAGAAAGCAGAACAATGTCATACATTCACCCAGGTACAGATATCTGGGCCTAAATCCATAATCTTTTTGCTCCCCGTGCCATTCCAGTTTGAACCCAGCCATATGCAAATCAGTCTTAATCCTGCACCCAATGGAAACAGTCCAGCCCGAACTGCCAGGCCAGGTCCTCCCTGGACTGGAAACAAGCATCCTGGGTCCGGTTTCGGGGTTTCACCCCCCATGAGCCTGGATAGCTTGACTCCTGTGGCATGGAGAGCACGGTACCCACGTCTGGGCATACCCGTCCCACTCGGGGTGACAAATGCAAAAAGAACAGTTGATGGACAGAATGCAGAACAATGTCATACATTCACCCCAGTGCAGAGATCTTGGCCTAAATCCATCATTATTTTGCTCCCCATGCTATTCCAGTTTGAACCCAACCATATGCAAATCAGTCTTGATCCTGCACCCAATGGGAACAGTCCAGCCCGAACTGCCAGGCCAGGTCCTCTTTGGACTGGAAACAAGCATCCTAGGACCGGTTTCGGGGTTTCACCCCTCATCAGCCAGAATAGCTTGACTCCAGTGGCATGGAGAACACGGGACACACGTCTGGGCATACCCATCCCACTCGGGGTGACAAATGCAAAAAGAACATTTGATGGAGAGAATGCAGAACAATGTCATACATTCACCCCAGTACAGATATCTCGGCCTAAATCCATAGTCTTTTCGCTCCCCATGCCATTCTAGTTTGAACCCAGCCATATGCAAATCAGTCTTAAACCTGCACCCAATGGGAACAGTCCTGCCCGAACTGCCTGGCCAGGTCCTCCCTGGACTGGAAACAAGCATCCTAGGTCCGGTATCGGGGTTTCATCCCTTCTTGAGCCAGGATAGTTTGACTCCAGTGGCATGCAGAGCACGGTACCCACGTCTGGGCATACCCATCCCACTCGGGGTGACAAATGCAAAAAGAACATTTGATGGACAGAATGCAGAACAATGTCATACATTCACCCCAGTACAGAGATCTGGGCCTAAATCCATCAATATTTTTGCTCCCCATGCCATTCCAGTTTGAACCCAGCCAAATGCAAATCAGTCTTGATCCTGCACCTCAATGGGAACAGTCCAGTCGGAACTGCCAGGCCAGGTCCTCCCTGGACTGGAAACAAGCATCCTAGGACTGGTTTTGGGGTTTCACCCCATTCAGCCAGGATAGCTTGACTCCAGTGGCATGGAGAGCACGGGACCCACGTCTTGGCATACCCGTCCCACTCGAGGTGAGAAATGCGAAAACAACGTTGATGGACAGAATGCAGAACAATGTCATACATTCACCCCAGTACAGAGATCTGGGCCTAAATGCATCATTATTTTGCTCCCCATGCCATTCCAGTTTGAACCCAGCCATATGCAAATCAGTCTTGATCCTGCACCCAATGGGAACAGTGCAGCTCGAACTGCCAGGCCAGGTCCTCTCTGGAGGACCTGGCCTGGAAACAAGCATCCTAGGACCGGTTTCGGGGTTTCACCCCTCATCAGCCAGGATAGCTTGACTCCAGTGGCATGGAGAGCACGGTACCCACGTCTGGGCACACCCGCACCACTCGGGGGACAAATGCAAGAAGAACAGTTGATGCACAGAATGCAGAACATTGTCATACATTCACCGCAGTACAGAGATCTGGGCCTAAATCCATCATTTTTTTGCTCCCATTGCCATTCCAGTTTGAACCCAGTCATTTGCAAATCAGTCTTGATCCTGCACCTCAATGGGAACAGTCCAGTCCGAACTGCCAGGCCAGGTCCTCCCTGGACTGGAAACAAGCATCCTAAGACCTGTTTCGGGGTTTCACCCCTCATCACCCAGGATAGCTTGACTCCAATGGCATGGAGAGCACAGGACCCACGTCTGGGCATACCCGCCCACTCGGGGGACAAATGCAAAAAGAACAGTTGATGCACAGAATGCAGAACATTGTCATACATTCACCGCAGTACAGAGATCTGGGCCTAAATCCATCATTATTTTGCTCCCCATTCTATTCCAGTTTGAACCCAACCATATGCAAATCAGTCTTGATCCTGCACCCAATGGGAACAGTCTAGCCCGAACTGCCAGGCCAGGTCCTCTTTGGACTGGAAACAAGCATCCTAGGACCGGTTTTTGGGTTTCACCCCTCATTAGCCAGAATAGCTTGACTCCAGTGGCATGGAGAACACGGGACACACGTCTGGGCATACCCATCCCACTCGGGGTGACAAATGCAAAAAGAACATTTGATGGAGAGAATGCAGAACAATGTCATACATTCACCCCAGTACAGATATCTCGGCCTAAATCCATAGTCTTTTCGCTCCCCATACCATTCTAGTTTGAACCCTGCCATATGCAAATCAGTCTTAAACCTGCACCCAATCGGAACAGTCCTGCCCGAACTGCCAGGCCAGGTCCTCCCTGGACTGGAAACAAGCATCCTAGGTCTGGTATCGGGGTTTCACCCCTTCTTGAGCCAGGATAGTTTGACTCCAGTGGCATGCAGAGCATGGTACCCACGTCTGGGCATACCCGCCCCACTCGGGGTGACAAATGCAAAAAGAACATTTGATGGACAGAATGCAGAACAATGTCATACATTCACCCCAGTACAGAGATCTGGGCCTAAATCCATCAATATTTTTGCTCCCCATGCCATTCCAGTTTGAACCCAGCCAAATGCAAATCAGTCTTGATCCTGCACCCAATGGGAACAGTCCAGTCGGAACTGCCAGGCCAGGTCCTCCCTGGACTGGAAACAAGCATCCTAGGACTGGTTTTGGGGTTTCACCCCAATCAGCCAGGATAGCTTGACTCCAGTGGCATGGAGAGCACGGGACCCACGTCTTGGCATACCCGTCCCACTCGAGGTGAGAAATGCGAAAAAAACAGTTGATGGACAGAATGCAGAACAATGTCATACATTCACCCCAGTACAGAGATCTGGGCCTAAATCCATCATTATTTTGCTCCCCATGCAATTCCAGTTTGAACCCAGCCATATGCAAATCAGTCTTGATCCTGCACCCAATGGGAACAGTGCAGCTCGATCTGCTAGGCCATGTCCTCTCTGGAGGACCTGGCCTGGAAACAAGCATCCTAGGACCGGTTTCGGGGTTTCACCCCTCATCAGCCAGGATAGCTTGACTCCAGTGGCATGGAGAGCACGGGACCCACGTCGGGGCATACCCGTCCCACTCGGGGGGACAAATGCAAAAAGAACAGTTGATGCACAGAATGCAGAACATTGTCATACATTCACCGCAGTACAGAGATCTGGGCCTAAATCCATCATTTTTTTGCTCCCATTGCCATTCCAGTTTGAACCCAGTCATTTGCAAATCAGTCTTGATCCTGCACCCAATGGGAACAGTCCAGTCCGAACTGCCAGGCCAGGTCCTCCCTGGACTGGAAACAAGCATCCTAAGACCTGTTTCGGGGTTTCACCCCTCATCACCCAGGATAGCTTGACTCCAATGGCATGGAGAGCACAGGACCCACGTCTGGGCATACCCGCCCACTCGGGGGGACAAATGCAAAAAGAACAGTTGATGCACAGAATGCAGAACATTGTCATACATTCACCGCAGTACAGAGATCTGGGCCTAAATCCATCATTATTTTGCTCCCCATTCTATTCCAGTTTGAACCCAACCATATGCAAATCAGTCTTGATCCTGCACCCAATGGGAACAGTCTAGCCCGAACTGCCAGGCCAGGTCCTCTTTGGACTGGAAACAAGCATCCTAGGACAGGTTTCGGGGTTTCACCCCTCATCAGCCAGAATAGCTTGACTCCAGTGGCATGGAGAACACGGGACACACGTCTGGGCATACCCATCCCACTCGGGGTGACAAATGCAAAAAGAACATTTGATGGAGAGAATGCAGAACAATGTCATACATTCACCCCAGTACAGATATCTCGGCCTAAATCCATAGTCTTTTCGCTCCCCATGCCATTCTAGTTTGAACCCAGCCATATGCAAATCAGTCTTAAACCTGCACCCAATCGGAACAGTCCTGCCCGAACTGCCAGGCCAGGTCCTCCCTGGACTGGAAACAAGCATCCTAGGTCTGGTATCGGGGTTTCACCCCTTCTTGAGCCAGGATAGTTTGACTCCAGTGGCATGCAGAGCATGGTACCCACGTCTGGGCATACCCGGCCCACTCGGGGTGACAAATACAAAAAGAACATTTGATGGACAGAATGCAGAACAATGTCATACATTCACCCCAGTACAGAGATCTGGGCCTAAATCCATCAATATTTTTGCTCCCCGTGCCATTCCAGTTTGAACCCAGCCAAATGCAAATCAGTCTTGATCCTGCACCCAATGGGAACAGTCCAGTCGGAACTGCCAGGCCAGGTCCTCCCTGGACTGGAAACAAGCATCCTAGGACTGGTTTTGGGGTTTCACCCCAATCAGCCAGGATAGCTTGACTCCAGTGGCATGGAGAGCACGGGACCCACGTCTTGGCATACCCATCCCACTCGAGGTGAGAAATGCGAAAAAAACAGTTGATGGACAGAATGCAGAACAATGTCATACATTCACCCCAGTACAGAGATCTGGGCCTAAATCCATAATGTTTTCGCTCCCCATGCCATTCCAGTTTGAACCCAGCCATATGCAAATCAGTCTTAATCCTGCACCCAATGGGAACAGTCCAGCCCGAACTGCCAGGCCAGGTCCTCCCTGGACTGGAAACAAGCATCCTAGGTCCGGTATCGGGGTTTCACCCCTCATGAGCCAGGATTGCTTGACTCCAGTGGCATGGAGAAAACGGTACCCACGTCTGGGCATACCCGTCCCACTCGGGGGGACAAATGCAAAAAGAACAGTTGATGCACAGGATGCAGAACATTGTCATACATTCACCGCAGTACAGAGATCTGGGCCTAAATCCATCATTTTTTTGCTCCCATTGCCATTCCAGTTTGAACCCAGGCATTTGCAAATCAGTCTTGATCCTGCACAAAAATGGGAACAGTCCAGTCCGAACTGCCAGGCCAGGTCCTCCCTGGACTGGAAACAAGCATCCTAAGACCTGTTTCGGGGTTTCACCCCTCATCAGCCAGGATAGCTTGACTCCAATGGCATGGAGAGCACAGGACCCACGTCTGGGCATACCCGCCCACTCGGGGGGACAAATGCAAAAAGAACAGTTGATGGACAGAAAGCAGAACAATGTCATACACTCACCCCAGTACAGATATCTGGGCCTAAATCCATAATCTTTTTGCTCCCCGTGCCATTCCAGTTTGAACCCAGCCATATGCAAATCAGTCTTGATCCTGCACCCAATGGGAACAGTCCAGTCGGAACTGCCAGGCCAGGTCCTCCCTGGACTGGAAACAAGCATCCTAGGACTGGTTTTGGGGTTTCACCCCAATCAGCCAGGATAGCTTGACTCCAGTGGCATGGAGAGCACGGGACCCACGTCTTGGCATACCCATCCCACTCGAGGTGAGAAATGCGAAAAAAACAGTTGATGGACAGAATGCAGAACAATGTCATACATTCACCCCAGTACAGAGATCTGGGCCTAAATCCATAATGTTTTCGCTCCCCATGCCATTCCAGTTTGAACCCAACCATATGCAAATCAGTCTTGATCCTGCACCCAATGGGAACAGTCCAGCCCGAACTGCCAGGCCAGGTCCTCTTTGGACTGGAAACAAGCATCCTAGGACCGGTTTCGGGGTTTCACACCTCATCAGCCAGAATAGCTTGACTCCAGTGGCATGGAGAACACGGGACACACGTCTGGGCATACCCATCCCACTAGGGGTGACAAATGCAAAAAGAACATTTGATGGAGAGAATGCAGAACAATGTCATACATTCACCCCAGTACAGATATCTCGGCCTAAATCCATAGTCTTTTCGCTCCCCATGCCATTCTAGTTTGAACCCAGCCATATGCAAATCAGTCTTAAACCTGCACCCAATGGGAACAGTCCTGCCCGAACTGCCAGGCCAGGTCCTCCCTGGACTGGAAACAAGCTTTCTAGGTCCGGTATCGGGGTTTCACCCCTTCTTGAGCCAGGATAGTTTGACTCCAGTGGCATGCAGAGCACGGTACCCACGTCTGGGCATACCCGTCCCACTCGGGGTGACAAATGCAAAAAGAACATTTGATGGACAGAATGCAGAACAATGTCATACATTCACCCCAGTACAGAGATCTGGGCCTAAATCCATCAATATTTTTGCTCCCCATGCCATTCCAGTTTGAACCCAGCCAAATGCAAATCAGTCTTGATCCTGCACCCAATGGGAACAGTCCAGTCGGAACTGCCAGGCCAGGTCCTCCCTGGACTGGAAACAAGCATCCTAGGACTGGTTTTGGGGTTTCACCCCAATCAGCCAGGATAGCTTGACTCCAGTGGCATGGAGAGCACGGGACCCACGTCTTGGCATACCCGTCCCACTCGAGGTGAGAAATGCGAAAAAAAACGTTGATGGACAGAATGCAGAACAATGTCATACATTCACCCCAGTACAGAGATCTGGGCCTAAATCCATCATTATTTTGCTCCCCATGCAATTCCAGTTTGAACCCAGCCATATGCAAATCAGTCTTGATCCTGCACCCAATGGGAACAGTGCAGCTCGATCTGCTAGGCCATGTCCTCTCTGGAGGACCTGGCCTGGAAACAAGAATCCTAGGACCGGTTTCGGGGTTTCACCCCTCATCAGCCAGGATAGCTTGACTCCAGTGGCATGGAGAGCACGGGACCCACGTCTGGGCATACCCGTCCCACTCAGGGTGACAAATGCAAAAAGAGCAGTTGATGGACAGAAAGCAGAACAATGTCATACATTCACCCAGGTACAGATATCTGGGCCTAAATCCATAATCTTTTTGCTCCCCGTGCCATTCCAGTTTGAACCCAGCCATATGCAAATCAGTCTTAATCCTGCACCCAATGGGAACAGTCCAGCCCGAACTGCCAGGCCAGGTCCTCCCTGGACTGGAAACAAGCATCCTGGGTCCGGTTTCGGGGTTTCACCCCCGATGAGCCTGGATAGCTTGACTCCTGTAGCATGGAGAGCACGGTACCCACGTCTGGGCATACCCGTCCCACTCGGGGTGACAAATGCAAAAAGAACATTTGATGGAGAGAATGCAGAACAATGTCATACATTCACCCCAGTACAGATATCTCGGCCTAAATCCATAGTCTTTTCGCTCCCCATGCCATTCTAGTTTGAACCCAGCCATATGCAAATCAGTCTTAAACCTGCACCCAATGGGAACAGTCCTGCCCGAACTGCCAGGCCAGGTCCTCCCTGGACTGGAAACAAGCATCCTAGGTCCGGTATCGGGGTTTCACCCCTTCTTGAGCCAGGATAGTTTGACTCCAGTGGCATGCAGAGCACGGTACCCACGTCTGGGCATACCCGTCCCACTCGGGGTGACAAATGCAAAAAGAACATTTGATGGACAGAATGCAGAACAATGTCATACATTCACCCCAGTACAGAGATCTGGGCCTAAATCCATCAATATTTTTGCTCCCCATGCCATTCCAGTTTGAACCCAGCCAAATGCAAATCAGTCTTGATCCTGCACCCAATGGGAACAGTCCAGTCGGAACTGCCAGGCCAGGTCCTCCCTGGACTGGAAACAAGCATCCTAGGACTGGTTTTGGGGTTTCACCCCAATCAGCCAGGATAGCTTGACTCCAGTGGCATGGAGAGCACGGGACCCACGTCTTGGCATACCCGTCCCACTCGAGGTGAGAAATGCGAAAAAACGTTGATGGACAGAACGCAGAACAATGTCATACATTCACCCCAGTACAGAGATCTGGGCCTAAATCCATCATTATTTTGCTCCCCATGCAATTCCAGTTTGAACCCAGCCATATGCAAATCAGTCTTGATCCTGCACCCAATGGGAACAGTGCAGCTCGATCTGCTAGGCCATGTCCTCTCTGGAGGACCTGGCCTGGAAACAAGCATCCTAGGACCGGTTTCGGGGTTTCACCCCTCATCAGCCAGGATAGCTTGACTCCAGTGGCATGGAGAGCACGGGACCCACGTCTGGGCATACCCGTCCCACTCAGGGTGACAAATGCAAAAAGAGCAGTTGATGGACAGAAAGCAGAACAATGTCATACATTCACCCCAGTTCAGATATCTGGGCCTAAATCCATAATGTTTTCGCTCCCATTGCCATTCCAGTTTGAACCCAGTCATTTGCAAATCAGTCTTGATCCTGCACAAAAATGGGAACAGTCCAGTCGGAACTGCCAGGCCAGGTCCTCCCTGGACTGGAAACAAGTATCCTAGGACCGGTTTTTGGGTTTCACCCCTCATTAGCCAGGATAGCTTGACTCCAGTGGCATGGAGAGCACGGGACCCACGTCGGGGCATACCCGTCCCACTCGGGGGGACAAATGCAAAAAGAACAGTTGATGCACAGAATGCAGAACATTGTCATACATTCACCGCAGTACAGAGATCTGGTCCTAAATCCATCATTTTTTTGCTCCCATTGCCATTCCAGTTTGAACCCAGTCATTTGCAAATCAGTCTTGATCCTGCACCCAATGGGAACAGTCCAGTCCGAACTGCCAGGCCAGGTCCTCCCTGGACTGGAAACAAGCATCCTAATACCTGTTTCGGGGTTTCACCCCTCATCAGCCAGGATAGCTTGACTCCAATGGCATGGAGAGCACGGTACCCACGTCTGGGCATACCCGTCCCACTCGGTGTGACAAATGCAAAAAGAACAGTTGATGGACAGAATGCAGAACAATGTCATACATTCACCCCAGTGCAGAGATCTTGGCCTAAATCCATCATTATTTTGCTCCCCATTCTATTCCAGTTTGAACCCAACCATATGCAAATCAGTCTTGATCCTGCACCCAATGGGATCAGTCCAGCCCGAACTGCCAGGCCAGGTCCTCTTTGGACTAGAAACAAGCATCCTAGGACCGGTTTCGGGGTTTCACCCCTCATCAGCCAGAATAGCTTGACTCCAGTGGCATGGAGAACACGGGACACACGTCTGGGCATACCCATCCCACTCGGGGTGACAAATGCAAAAAGAACATTTGATGGAGAGAATGCAGAACAATGTCATACATTCACCCCAGTACAGATATCTCGGCCTAAATCCATAGTCTTTTCGCTCCCCATGCCATTCTAGTTTGAACCCAGCCATATGCAAATCAGTCTTAAACCTGCACCCAATGGGAACAGTCCTGCCCGAACTGCCAGGCCAGGTCCTCCCTGGACTGGAAACAAGCATCCTAGGTCTGGTATCGGGGTTTCACCCCTTCTTGAGCCAGGATAGTTTGACTCCAGTGGCATGCAGAGCACGGTACCCACGTCTGGGCATACCCGTCCCACTCGGGGTGACAAATGCAAAAAGAACATTTGATGGACAGAATGCAGAACAATGTCATACATTCACCCCAGTACAGAGATCTGGGCCTAAATCCATCAATATTTTTGCTCCCCATGCCATTCCAGTTTGAACCCAGCCAAATGCAAATCAGTCTTGATCCTGCACCCAATGCGAACAGTCCAGTCGGAACTGCCAGGCCAGGTCCTCCCTGGACTGGAAACAAGCATCCTAGGACTGGTTTTGGGGTTTCACCCCAATCAGCCAGGATAGCTTGACTCCAGTGGCATGGAGAGCACGGGACCCACGTCTTGGCATACCCGTCCCACTCGAGGTGAGAAATGCGAAAAAAACAGTTGATGGACAGAATGCAGAACAATGTCATACATTCACCCCAGTACAGAGATCTGGGCCTAAATCCATCATTATTTTGCTCCCCATGCAATTCCAGTTTGAACCCAGCCATATGCAAATCAGTCTTGATCCTGCACCCAATGGGAACAGTGCTGCTCGATCTGCTAGGCCATGTCCTCTCTGGAGGACCTGGCCTGGAAACAAGCATCCTAGGACCGGTTTCGGGGTTTCACCCCTCATCAGCCAGGATAGCTTGACTCCAGTGGCATGGAGAGCACGGGACCCACGTCGGGGCATACCCGTCCCACTCGGGGGACAAATGCAAAAAGAACAGTTGATGCACAGAATGCAGAACATTGTCATACATTCACCGCAGTACAGAGATCTGGGCCTAAATCCATCATTTTTTTGCTCCCATTGCCATTCCAGTTTGAACCCAGTCATTTGCAAATCAGTCTTGATCCTGCACCCAATGGGAACAGTCCAGTCCGAACTGCCAGGCCAGGTCCTCCCTGGACTGGAAACAAGCATCCTAAGACCTGTTTCGGAGTTTCACCCCTCATCACCCAGGATAGCTTGACTCCAATGGTATGGAGAGCACAGGACCCACGTCTGGGCATACCCGCCCACTCAGGGGGACAAATGCAAAAAGAACAGTTGATGCACAGAATGCAGAACATTGTCATACATTCACCGCAGTACAGAGATCTGGGCCTAAATCCATCATTTTTTTGCTCCCATTGCCATTCCAGTTTGAACCCAGTCATTTGCAAATCAGTCTTGATCCTGCACCCAATGGGAACAGTCCAGTCCGAACTGCCAGGCCAGGTCCTCCCTGGACTGGAAACAAGCATCCTAAGACCTGTTTCGGGGTTTCACCCCTCATCTGCCAGGATAGCTTGACTCCAATGGCATTGTTAGAAATGGGATCTCTAGTTGGCAAGGGCTTGCACCTTTGTCCAAGTAGGGACCCTTCTTCCTAGTCAGGGTAAGGGTTGTTACACTCGTGAAGTAACCCCTGCTCACCCTCGTGGTAGCTTGGCACGAGCAGTCAGGCTTAATTCAGAGGCAGTGTGTTAAGCATTTGCACATAACCAATAGTAATACAGTGTAAGCACTACAAACGGACACCACACCAGTTTAGAAAAATAACCAATATTTTATATACTCAAGACAAGACCAATTACGACAAAAATCCAAAATACTATACTTTACGAATGAATACTTGATACGTTAACTTCTTCTTTGCAGGAATAGCACAAAAGCAAAGTTCGTACGAGTCGGTAGCTCCGTCCGAGCCTACCGTGATGCTGAAAACCACAGAGTCTAACAGTTCCAGCCGACCGCGTCGATACGGGCCAGCAGAGTCATGAACAGACTCGGTAACAGTACCTTTCTCGTTGTGGCTGGTACGGAGTGTACGAGCCGGTCGGCGTTCGTCGCGGTTGCGGTGCAAGACGGAGCGATGCAAGGTGCGGTGTCCCTCGATGCGGTGCAGGCAGCGGCTCGATGAGCGTCGTGCAGACGGAGTCGGTGAGTCCAAGGCGTGCGATGCAGGGTGAGACGATGCTCGATGCGGTGCTGACAGGTTGCGATGCAGGCGACCAAGCCGGAGTGCGGGAGCTGGCGTCGGACAGCGGTGCGAGTCGGAGCGGTGCGTCGCAGACGTGCGAGCGGTGCCCCAAATGCGGTGCGGTCACGACTCTTGAGCCAGTTGCAGCGACAGTGTCGGTCTGGTCCGGCTGGCCCAGTGAAGCGATGCGATGCGAACTGCGGTGCCCACAGGTCACGGTGCAAGCAGCGGCTCGATGTTGGCGGCGTCGGACGTCGCCCACGGTGAGACCAGGTTTGCGATGCGAAGCGGGGCGATGCGGTCTGCGGTGCAAACAGGTCACCGGCCAGGGATGGATTCGGTTGACGGAGTCGGCTGCAGTTCCCTTCCTCTGTGGCGACTGAAACAGCGTTCCAGAAGCGGTACCCAGAGGCTTGTGAAGTCTTTGCAGTCCCTGAGACTTCTTAACAGGAGGCCAGCTCGGTTCCAGGCCCTTGGAGATACTCAGCACAAGTTTGTAGAAAGTTCAGTCCAGTCCTTTCACTGCCCAAGACAGAAGCAGCAACTGCAGGCCAACCCAACAAAGCAACAACACAGCAAAGGGGCAGTACTCCTCCTGGCAGCTCTTCCAGCTCTTCGTCTTGGCATGTTCCTTGATTCCAGTGAGCTCTAAATTCATGGGGTCAGGGCCCCAATATTTATATCCCAAATTCCTTTGTTCTCTGAAGGCAGAGAGGCCTTTGCCTAGTCCAAACCAGTTCTGGAGCACTTTGTTGACAAGTCTCCGTCCCTTCTTTCAGTGAGTAGGCCAGGGACATCAGACGCACCACAGGAGGTGGAGCCAGCATTGTGGAGGGAAGGCACTGTCCTATTCAGGGCCCAGGTGCGACCCCTCCCACCCATCTACATGTAGATCTTGCTATTCAGCCCTGCGCTGACTCACCCTGTCTCCTGGCATCCCCCAGCCCCTGTCACTCACACTCCAGACAAGGAATACACAACCTCGCAGAGGCAGGCTTGGATGGTTAGACAAGAAAATACCCACTTTCTAAAAGTGGTATTTTCAAGCACAGAATGTTAAAACCAACTTCACTAACAGATGCATTTTATCATTCTGAGTCCAGGCATACTAAACTCGAATTTCTACCATGTTCCCGGGGTCAGTTAGGATTATAAACTGTAATAATCAAAACTGCCCGTTCTGGCCTAGGGGAACAGGTAGCCTTGCAATAGTGAAAAACGAACTAGGCTGTAATTCACTATCAGGACATGCCGCACACACCCGGGCATGTCCTACCTTTCGCGTACAACGCACCCTGCCCACAGGGGTACCCTGGGCCTACCTTAGGGGTGACTAACATGTAGCAAAGGGAAGGTTTAGGGACTTGCAAGTGTGTGCACTTGCCAAGTCGACATGGCAGCCCCAGGCTGCGCACAGGCTCTGCGATGGCAGGCCCGAGTTACACTTTACGGGCTGTTTGCGTGGGTGGCACAATCCAGTGCTGCAGCCCACCAACAGCATTTGGTCTATAGGCCTGGCACACGTAATGCACTTTACAAGGGACTGACACATAAACCAAATAGGCCAATCATGGAAACACCAATCCATAACACATTTTATACAGGAGCACTTGCACTTTCCCACTGGACAGCAGTGAGGAGAGTGCGCAGAATCATTACACCAGCAAAAACAGAGTCAAAACCGGGAGGTCAGAAAGCAAAAAGTCAGGGGAAACACGCCAAAAGATGCCAAGTCTAACACATGTCCCCTCCAGCTGAAAGTAGGGAGAACTACCCAACCCCATTGGAGTTCTCTTCACTAAGGCGGAAGAACCTGGACAGACCATCTGCGTTGGCGTGTTCGGTACCAGGACGGTGTTCCACCATAAAGTCCATTCCCTGTAGGGAGATGGACCACCTCAGCAGTTTTGGATTCTCACCCCTCATTTGCATCAACCATCTGAGGGGCCTGTGGTCTGTCTGAACCCGGAAGTGAGTCCCAAACAGGTATGGTCTCAACTTCTTCAGTGCCCAGACCACAGCAAAAGCTTCCCTTTCTATGGCACTCCACCTCTGTTCCCTGGGAAGTAGTCTCCTGCTAAGGAAGACTACAGGCTGATCCAGGCCCTCTTCGTTCAGTTGTGAGAGCACCGCTCCCACACCATGCTCTGAAGCGTCAGTCTGCACGACAAATTCTTTGGAGAAGTCAGGTGCCTTGAGCACGGGCGCCGTGCACATGGCTGCCTTCAGGGCATCAAAAGCTTTCTGGCAGGACTCAGTCCAGATCACTTTCCTGGGCTGCCTCTTAGAGGTCAGCTCTGTTAAGGGGGAACAATGGTGCCATAGCCCTTAACAAATCTCCTATAATAGCCGGTGAGACCTAAGAAGGCTCTCACCTCTGTCTGGGTCTTGGGGGGCTCCCAAGCCAGAATGGTGTCAATCTTGGTTTGTAGGGGCGCCACCTGGCCGCTTCCTACCTGGTGCCCCAAGTACACCACAGAACCCTGCCCGATCTGGCACTTACTGGCCTTGATCGTGAGGCCTGCACCTTGCAGAGCCCTCAACACTTTCTCAAGGTGCTGTAAATGTTCTTCCCAGCTGGAACTGAACACAGCAATGTCATCCAGGTAGGCGGCACTGAAATCCTCCAGCCCAGCCAACACCTGATTGACCAACCTCTGAAAGGTGGCAGGGGCATTCTTCAACCCAAAGGGCATCACCCGGAATTGGTAATGACCTTCTGGGGTTGAGAATGCTGATCTCTCCTTGGCCCCATCGGTTAAGGCAATCTGCCAGTACCCAGACGTTAAATCAAACGTGCTGAGGAACCGGGCAGCTCCCAACCGATCAATGAGCTCATCAGCTCTGGGGATGGGGAGCGCGTCAGTCCTGGTGACGGCATTGAGCCCACGGTAGTCCACACAAAACCGGAGTTCTGGAGTGGCACCGGGCGCCGCAGCCTTTGGGACCAAGACCACTGGGCTGGCCCAAGGACTGTGGGAGGGCTCAATCACCCCTAACGCCAACATCTTAGAGACCTCCTCCTTGATGCTGGCTCTGACCCGGTCAGTCAACCTGTAAATCTTGTGCTTCACAGGATGGCTGCCACCGGTGTCCACGTCATGGGTACACCAGTGAGTAACACCGGGGGTCAGAGAGAACAGTGGGCCGAACTGTCCCAACAACTGGCGACAGTCCCCCTGCTGCTCCTGAGTCAGAGTAGGGGAGAGGATCACACCCTCTACTGACCCATCATGCTCCTTGGTAGACAGGAGGAAGAGGAGAGGCTCACTCTCCTCTTCCACCCCATCATCTGTCACCAAGAGCATACTCACTTCGGACCTCTCGAAGTGGGGCTTGAGGCGGTTCACGTGAAGGACCCTCAAAGGGTTCCTTGGAGCCTGCAAATCCACCAGGTAGGTGACGTCACTTTTTCGCTCCTTTACCTCATATGGCCCAGTCCACTTGTCCTGCAAGGCACAAGGTGCCACTGGGGCCATTACCCACACTTTTTGCCCAGGTTGAAATTTGACCAGAGTGGCGTTCTGGTCATACCATCTCTTCATTTCTTCCTGGCTGGCTTCTAGGTTCGCCTGAGCGAGTTTCCTGAAGCGGGCAGTTTGGTTTCTAAAGGCCAGCATGTAGCTAAATACATCCTGGGGAGTTTTCCTGGGAGCCGCCTCCCAGCCTTCCTTTACCAAACTCAGAGGTCCTCTGACAGGGTGGCCATACAGGAGCTCAAAGGGGCTGTACCCAAGAGACTTCTGAGGCACCTCCCTGTATGCAAAGAGTAGGCATGGCAAGAGGACGTCCCACTTACGCCTCATGGGTTCTGTTAGACCCTTGATCATGCCTTTCAAGGTCTGGTTGAATCTCTCCACCAGACCGTTTCCTTGTGGGTGGTAAGGAGTGGTGAACTCGTAGGTTACACCACACTCCTTCCACAGGGATGTCATATACTTCGATATGAAATTGGTCCCCCTATCGGAAACCACCTCTCTGGGGAATCCCAAACGGGAAAAGATCCCCATTAACGCCCGGCCCACCACTGGCGCCGTCGTTGTCCTGAGAGGGATTGCCTCCAGGTACCGGGTGGCATGGTCCACCAAGACCAGGATGTACCTGTTGCCCATGGCTGTCTTGGGATCCAGTGGCCCCACAATATCCATCCCTACCCTTTCAAAGGGTGTACCAACAACAGGGAAAGGTTGGAGAGGAGCTTTGACCTTCCTCCCACTCTTACCACTTGCCTGGCAAGTTTGGCAAGACCTACAGTGTGCATCTGACTGCCTTCGCATTTGGGGCCAAAAGAAGTGGGTGACAAGCCTGTCAAAGGTCTTGTCCTGCCCCAAATGTCCTGCCAAAGGCACGTCATGAGCCAGACCCAGTAGGAAGGTCCTGAAGCGCTGGGGTACCACCAGCACACGGGCTGACCCAGGCTCAGCAACCTTAGGCTCACTGTATAGGAGACCGCTCTCCCAGTAGATCAGATGTGACCCGGACTGATTACCAGCTGCCTGGTCTGCAGCCTGCCGCCGCAGACCCTCCAGAGTAGGGCACTCGTTCTGCTCCCTGCAGAACTCCTCCCTGGTGGGACCCCCTTCTTGCTGCCAATGGGTCAGCTCAGAGATGTCTCCCAGTTCGGCTACCTGCTCCCCTGTAGGCACCGGGGCGTCCCCCTCGAGGTCCGCCTCCTCCCGGTCCGTGGGAACTTCGGGGGCCGGTTTCCCGCGCCCCCTGCCCTTTCTCTTGGCAGGGACTTGGGCCACTGTTTCAGGCTCCAAGTCCTCTTGATCACCCTTTCTGGCTGCCATTGACCGAGTAGACACGCATGCCCACTCTGGCAACCCAAGCATCTCCAAGTGAGACCTGAGCTCAACCTCCTTCCATGAGGACTGCTCCAGGTCGTTTCCTAGCAGACAATCTACAGGCATGGTAGGGCTCACAACCACCCTCAAGGGACCTGAGACCCCCCCATTCAAAGGGAACCTGCGCCACCATACACTGGCGCTCAGAGTTGTCGACAGCAACTACTTGGTGGAATGCTCCGGGGACTACTTGCTTCTCAGACACCAGGTGACACCGGACTGAGGTCACACTGGCTCCAGTATCTCTGAGAGCCTCTACCCTGTTCCCATTAATGGTCACCCAGGTGCTATATTTCTTTGTGTTAGGGGGCACCTGGTTTCCTGGGACCATCTCACTGTCCCCGAGTGAGACAAGGGTCATTTCTGTGGGATCCCCACCCTCCTGTGGGCACCCCTCCTCCCCAAGCGCTACACTAGCCAACACTTTGGACTGTCCACCGGTGGGTGGCTGTGTCCCCTTCGGGCACTTGGGGTCCCCCTTAAAGTGACCTACCTGGTCACATGCATAACACTTGCGGGGCCGGTCTCAACAGGCTTCCCTGTGGAGACCCCTTTCTTCTTATCACCGGGGGCTGGGAACCTTTACCCTGGGTACTAGTTTGGGGCCCTTTAGAGAACTCCTGTGCTTTACCCTTGTCCCCCCACCTTTCTGCTGGGGACCCTGCCCACCTTTGGCTGAGTCTCCCCCAAACGCTTTCTTGTGGACCCTGGTACTCACCCAGCGGTCCGCTTCCATAGCAAGCTTCCTGGGGTCAGTTAGCTTACTATCAACTAGGTGCTGGCGCAGATCTGCAAAACATAGACTAGACAAGTGCTCCCATGCAATCAAGTTGTAGAGCCCCTGAAAATCTGTTACACTACTGGCCTTCACCCAACCATCCAGAGACCTGCAGAACACATCCACACATTCCAACCAAGTGTTGGCATCAGACTTCTTACTGGACCTGAACTGATCCCTGTACTTTTCAGGAGTAAGACCATACTTCGTGAGAAGGGCATCCTTCATGTCAGCATAGGTGAGGTGATACCCCTTACCCAAAGCTATCAGAGCATCCCTTGCTTCTTCTGGGAAAAGTGGCCACAATCCTGCTCCCCAATTCTCCTCAGGGACCCCATTCATGTGTATGGCTGCCTCATAACCCTGAAACCACCTTTGTATGTCATCCCCCTTCTTGAACTCCTTGCCTACGTTCTTGGGAATGTGCACAATCCTGTCTGCCTTTCTGGACGAATTGCTGCCACCATCTGAGCCTGACTTACTCCTAAGTTCTAGCTCCTTCAGTTCTCTCTCATGCTCTAAGAGCATCTTCCTCTCCTCTATGGCCAATCTCTTCTCCTCCCGCTCACTCTCCAGTCTGAGCTTCTGCAGCTCAAACTGCCTTGCCTCCCGCCTGTCCTCCAGCTCCTCTGGGGACAGACTGCTGCTGCCTGACCTGGCGGGTTCCCCCTACCCAAAAGCACATCCACCCTGGAAATAGGCTCCTCCACCTCCTCACTGAGATCACCAGGCTGCCCATTGGCATGTCTGGCGGCTACCAGGCCCTCAGCGCCTTCTGTAGCTCCTCCTTCCTTGTGAGGCCTTTAATTTGGACTTTCAAGTTTTTACAAATCGCTCGTAACTCCTTTACGGCGTAGGATTCCAACCTGTCCTCCTCAAAGATAACTTCCAGAGATGCAACGGATGATGCAATTGATTCAGGCATGACAAAAGTCGTGAGTTGAAAACTGGCAAGATCAAAAATAGGCCAAAAGAAAAAGAACCAGTATGTGGTACGTAATGGTCTGCGATATGGTAGTAGTGCACACCAATCACTGTAAGTCAAGTGCAAACACAAGTCCTATCCTCACCGTTGACAACCAATGTTAGAAATGGGATCTCTAGTTGGCAAGGGCTTGCACCTTTGTCCAAGTAGGGACCCTTCTTCCTAGTCAGGGTAAGGGTTGTTACACTCGTGAAGTAACCCCTGCTCACCCTCGTGGTAGCTTGGCACGAGCAGTCAGGCTTAATTCAGAGGCAGTGTGTTAAGCATTTGCACATAACCAACAGTAATACAGTGTAAGCACTACAAACGGACACCACACCAGTTTAGAAAAATAACCAATATTTTATATACTCAAGACAAGACCAATTACGACAAAAATCCACAATACTATACTTTACGAATGAATACTTGATACGTTAACTTCTTCTTTGCAGGAATAGCACAAAAGCAAAGTTCGTACGAGTCGGTAGCTCCGTCCGAGCCTACCGTGATGCTGAAAACCACAGAGTCTAACAGTTCCAGCCGACCGCGTCGATACGGGCCAGCAGAGTCATGAACAGACTCGGTAACAGTACCTTTCTCGTTGTGGCTGGTACGGAGTGTACGAGCCGGTCGGCGTTCGTCGCGGTTGCGGTGCAAGACGGAGCGATGTAAGGTGCGGTGTCCCTCGATGCGGTGCAGACAGCGGCTCGATGAGCGTCGTGCAGACGGAGTCGGTGAGTCAAAGGCGTGCGATGCAGGGTGAGACGATGCTCGATGCGGTGCTGACAGGTTGCGATGCAGGCGACCAAGCCGGAGTGCGGGAGCTGGCGTCGGACAGCGGTGCGAGTCGGAGCGGTACGTCGCAGACGTGCGAGCGGTGCCCCAAATGCGGTGCGGTCACGACTCTTGAGCCAGTTGCAGCGACAGTGTCGGTCTGGTCCGGCTGGCCCAGTGAAGCGATGCGATGCGAACTGCGGTGCCCACAGGTCACGGTGCAAGCAGCGGCTCGATGTTGGCGGCGTCGGACGTCGCCCACGGTGAGACCAGGGTTGCGATGCGAAGCGGGGCGATGCGGTCTGCGGTGCAAACAGGTCACCGGCCAGGGATGGATTCGGTTGACGGAGTCGGTTGCAGTTCCCTTCCTCTGTGGCGACTGAAACAGCGTTCCAGAAGCGGTACCCAGAGGCTTGTGAAGTCTTTGCAGTCCCTGAGACTTCTTAACAGGAGGCCAGCTCGGTTCCAGGCCCTTGGAGATACTCAGCACAAGTTTGTAGAAAGTTCAGTCCAGTCCTTTCACTGCCCAAGACAGAAGCAGCAACTGCAGGCCAACCCAACAAAGCAACAACACAGCAAAGGGGCAGTACTCCTCCTGGCAGCTCTTCCAGCTCTTCGTCTTGGCAGGTTCCTTGATTCCAGCGAGATCTAAATTCATGGGGTCAGGGCCCCAATATTTATATCCCAAATTCCTTTGTTCTCTGAAGGCAGAGAGGCCTTTGCCTAGTCCAAACCAGTTCTGGAGCACTTTGTTGACAAGTCTCCGTCCCTTCTTTCAGTGAGTAGGCCAGGGACATCAGACGCACCACAGGAGGTGGAGCCAGCATTGTGGAGGGAAGGCACTGTCCTATTCAGGGCCCAGGTGCGACCCCTCCCACCCATCTACATGTAGATCTTGCTATTCAGCCCTGCGCTGACTCACCCTGTCTCCTGGCATCCCCCAGCCCCTGTCACTCACACTCCAGACAAGGAATACACAACCTCGCAGAGGCAGGCTTGGATGGTTAGACAAGAAAATACCCACTTTCTAAAAGTGGTATTTTCAAACACAGAATGTTAAAACCAACTTCACTAACAGATGCATTTTATCATTCTGAGTCCAGGCATACTAAACTCGAATTTCTACCATATTCCCGGGGTCAGTTAGGATTATAAACTGTAATAATCAAAACTGCCCGTTCTGGCCTAGGGGGAACAGGTAGCCTTGCAATAGTGAAAAACGAACTAGGCTGTAATTCACTATCAGGACATGCCGCACACACCCGGGCATGTCCTACCTTTCGCGTACAACGCACCCTGCCCACAGGGGTACCCTGGGCCTACCTTAGGGGTGACTAACATGAAGCAAAGGGAAGGTTTAGGGACTTGCAAGTGTGTGCACTTGCCAAGTCGACATGGCAGCCCCAGGCTGCGCACAGGCTCTGCGATGGCAGGCCCGAGTTACACTTTACGGGCTGTTTGCGTGGGTGGCACAATCCAGTGCTGCAGCCCACCAACAGCATTTGGTCTATAGGCCCTGGCACACGTAATGCACTTTACAAGGGACTGACACATAAACCAAATAGGCCAATCATGGAAACACCAATCCATAACACATTTTATACAGGAGCACTTGCACTTTCCCACTGGACAGCAGTGAGGAGAGTGCGCAGAATCATTACACCAGCAAAAACAGAGTCAAAACCGGGAGGTCAGAAAGCAAAAAGTCAGGGGAAACACGCCAAAAGATGCCAAGTCTAACAGGCATGGAGAGCACAGGACCCACGTCTGGGCATACCCGCCCACTCGGGGGGACAAATGCAAAAAGAACAGTTGATGGACAGAAAGCAGAACAATGTCATACATTCACCCCAGTACAGATATCTGGGCCTAAATCCATAATCTTTTTGCTCCTCGTGCCATTCCAGTTTGAACCCAGCCATATGCAAATCAATCTTAATCCTGCACCCAATGGGAACAGTCCAGCCCGAACTGCCAGGCCAGGTCCTCCCTGGACTGGAAACAAGCATCCTGGGTCCGGTTTCGGGGTTTCACCCCCCATGAGCCTGGATAGCTTGACTCCTGTGGCATGGAGAGCACGGTACCTACGTCTGGGCATACCCGTCCCACTCGGGGTGACAAATGCAAAAAGAACAGTTGATGGACAGAATGCAGAACAATGTCATACATTCACCCCAGTGCAGAGATCTTGTCCTAAATCCATCATTATTTTGCTCCCCATTCTATTCCAGTTTGAACCCAACCATATGCAAATCAGTCTTGATCCTGCACCCAATGGGAACAGTCCAGCCCGAACTGCCAGGCCAGGTCCTCTTTGGACTGGAAACAAGCATCCTAGGACCGGTTTCGGGGTTTCACCCGTCATCAGCCAGAATAGCTTGACTCCAGTGGCATGGAGAACACGGGACACACGTCTGGGCATACCCATCCCACTCGGGGTGACAAATGCAAAAAGAACATTTGATGGAGAGAATGCAGAACAATGTCATACATTCACCCCAGTACAGATATCTCGGCCTAAATCCATAGTCTTTTCGCTCCCCATGCCATTCTAGTTTGAACCCAGCCATATGCAAATCAGTCTTAAACCTGCACCCAATGGGAACAGTCCTGCCCTAACTGCCAGGCCAGGTCCTCCCTGGACTGGAAACAAGCATCCTAGGTCCGGTATCGGGGTTTCACCCCTTCTTGAGCCAGGATAGTTTGACTCCAGTGGCATGCAGAGCACGGTACCCACGTCTGGGCATACCCGTCCCACTCGGGGTGACAAATGCAAAAAGAACATTTGATGGACAGAATGCAGAACAATGTCATACATTCATCCCAGTACAGAGATCTGGGCCTAAATCCATCAATATCTTTGCTCCCCATGCCATTCCAGTTTGAACCCAGCCAAATGCAAATCAGTCTTGATCCTGCACCCAATGGGAACAGTCCAGTCGGAACTGCCAGGCCAGGTCCTCCCTGGACTGGAAACAAGCATCCTAGGACTGGTTTTGGGGTTTCACCCCAATCAGCCAGGATAGCTTGACTCCAGTGGCATGGAGAGCACGGGACCCACGTCTTGGCATACCCGTCCCACTCGAGGTGAGAAATGCGAAAAAACAATTGATGGACAGAATGCAGAACAATGTCATACATTCACCCCAGTACAGAGATCTGGGCATAAATCCATCATTATTTTGCTCCCCATGCAATTCCAGTTTGAACCCAGCCATATGCAAATCAGTCTTGATCCTGCACCCAATGGGAACAGTGCAGCTCGATCTGCTAGGCCATGTCCTCTCTGGAGGACCTGGCCTGGAAACAAGCATCCTAGGACCGGTTTCGGGGTTTCACCCCTCATCAGCCAGGATAGCTTGACTCCAGTGGCATGGAGAGCACGGGACCCACGTCTGGGCATACCCGTCCCACTCAGGGTGACAAATGCAAAAAGAGCAGTTGATGGACAGAAAGCAGAACAATGTCATACATTCACCCCAGTTCAGATATCTAGGCCTAAATCCATAATGTTTTCGCTCCCCATGCCATTCCAGTTTGAACCCAGCCATATGCAAATCAGTCTTAATCCTGCACCCAATGGAAACAGTCCAGCCCGAACTGCCAGGCCAGGTCCTCCCTGGACTGGAAACAAGTATCCTAGGACCGGTTTTTGGGTTTCACCCCTTATTAGCCAGGATAGCTTGACTCCAGTGGCATGGTGAGCACGGGACCCACGTCTGGGCATACCCGTCCCACTCGGGGGGACAAATGCAAAAAGAACAGTTGATGCACAGAATGCAGAACATTGTCAAACATTCACCGCAGTACAGAGATCTGGGCCTAAATCCATCATTTTTTTGCTCCCATTGCCATTCCAGTTTAAACCCAGTCATTTGTAAATCAGTCTTGATCCTGCACCCAATGGGAACAGTCCAGTCCGAACTGCCAGGCCAGGTCCTCCCTGGACTGGAAACAAGCATCCTAAGACCTGTTTCGGAGTTTCACCCCACATCAGCCAGGATGGCTTGACTCCAATGGCATGGAGAGCACAGGACCCACGTCTGGGCATACCCGCCCACTCGGGGGGACAAATGCAAAAAGAACAGTTGATGGACAGAAAGCAGAACAATGTCATACATTCACCCCAGTACAGATATCTGGGCCTAAATCCATAATCTTTTTGCTCCCCATGCCATTCCAGTTTGAACCCAGCCATATGCAAATCAGTCTTAATCCTGCACCCAATGGGAACAGTCCAGCCCGAACTGCCAGGCCAGGTCCTCTTTGGACTGGAAACAAGCATCCTAGGACCGGTTTCGGGGTTTCACCCCTCATCAGCCAGAATAGCTTGACTCCAGTGGCATGGAGAACACGGGACACACGTCTGGGCATACCCGTCCCACTTGGTGTGACAAATGCAAAAAGAACAGTTGATGGACAGAATGCAGAACAATGTCATACATTCACCCCAGTGCAGAGATCTTGGCCTAAATCCATCATTATTTTGCTCCCCATTCTATTCCAGTTTGAACCCAACCATATGCAAATCAGTCTTGATCCTGCACCCAATGGGAACAGTCCAGCCCGAACTGCCAGGCCAGGTCCTCTTTGGACTGGAAACAAGCATCCTAGGACCGGTTTCGGGGTTTCACCCCTCATCAGCCAGAATAGCTTGACTCCAGTGGCATGGAGAACACGGGACACACGTCTGGGCATACCCATCCCACTCGGGGTGACAAATGCAAAAAGAACATTTGATGGAGAGAATGCAGAACAATGTCATACATTCACCCCAGTACAGATATCTCGGCCTAAATCCATAGTCTTTTCGCTCCCCAAGCCATTCTAGTTTGAACCCAGCCATATGCAAATCAGTCTTAAACCTGCACCCAATGGGAAAAGTCCTGCCCGAACTGCCAGGCCAGGTCCTCCCTGGACTGGAAACAAGCATCCTAGGTCTGGTATCGGGGTTTCACCCCTTCTTGAGCCAGGATAGTTTGACTCCAGTGGCATGCAGAGCACGGTACCCACGTCTGGGCATACCCGTCCCACTCGGGGTGACAAATGCAAAAAGAACATTTGATGGACAGAATGCAGAACAATGTCATACATTCACCCCAGTACAGAGAGATCTGGGCCTAAATCCATCAATATTTTTGCTCCCCATGCCATTCCAGTTTGAACCCAGCCAAATGCAAATCAGTCTTGATCCTGCACCCAATGGGAACAGTCCAGTCGGAACTGCCAGGCCAGGTCCTCCCTGGACTGGAAACAAGCATCCTAGGACTGGTTTTGGGGTTTCACCCCAATCAGCCAGGATAGCTTGACTCCAGTGGCATGGAGAGCACGGGACCCACGTCTTGGCATACCCGTCCCACTCGAGGTGAGAAATGCGAAAAAAACAGTTGATGGACAGAATGCAGAACAATGTCATACATTCACCCCAGTACAGAGATCTGGGCCTAAATCCATCATTATTTTGCTCCCCATGCAATTCCAGTTTGAACCCAGCCATATGCAAATCAGTCTTGATCCTGCACCCAATGGGAACAGTGCAGCTCGATCTGCTAGGCCATGTCCTCTCTGGAGGACCTGGCCTGGAAACAAGCATCCTAGGACCGGTTTCGGGGTTTCACCCCTCATCAGCCAGGATAGCTTGACTCCAGTGGCATGGAGAGCACGGGACCCACGTCTGGGCATACCCGTCCCACTCAGGGTGACAAATGCAAAAAGAGCAGTTGATGGACAGAAAGCAGAACAATGTCATACATTCACCCCAGTTCAGATATCTGGGCCTAAATCCATAATGTTTTCGCTCCCCATGCCATTCCAGTTTGAACCCAGCCATATGCAAATCAGTCTTAATCCTGCACCCAATGGGAACAGTCCAGCCCGAACTGCCAGGCCAGGTCCTCCCTGGACTGGAAACAAGCATCCTAGGTCCGGTATCGGGGTTTCACCCCTCATGAGCCAGGATTGCTTGACTCCAGTGGCATGGAGAAAACGGTACCCACGTCTGGGCATACCCGTCCCACTCGGGGGGACAAATGCAAAAAGAACAGTTGATGCACAGAATGCAGAACATTGTCATACATTCACCGCAGTACAGAGATCTGGGCCTAAATCCATCATTTTTTTGCTCCCATTGCCATTCCAGTTTGAACCCAGTCATTTGCAAATCAGTCTTGATCCTGCACCCAATGGGAACAGTCCAGTCCGAACTGCCAGGCCAGGTCCTCCCTGGACTGGAAACAAGCATCCTAAGACCTGTTTCGGGGTTTCACCCCTCATCAACCAGGATAGCTTGACTCCAATGGCATGGAGAGCACAGGACCCACGTCTGGGCATACCCGCCCACTCGGGGGGACAAATGCAAAAAGAACAGTTGATGGACAGAAAGCAGAACAATGTCATACATTCACCCCAGTACAGATATCTGGGCCTAAATCCATAATCTTTTTGCTCCCCGTGCCATTCCAGTTTGAATCCAGCCATATGCAAATCAGTCTTAATCCTGCACCCAATGGGAACAGTCCAGCCCGAACTGCCAGGCCAGGTCCTCCCTGGACTGGAAACAAGCATCCTGGGTCCGGTTTCGGGGTTTCACCCCCCATGAGCCTGGATAGCTTGACTCCTGTGGCATGGAGAGCACGGTACCTACGTCTGGGCATACCCGTCCCACTCGGGGTGACAAATGCAAAAAGAACAGTTGATGGACAGAATGCAGAACAATGTCATACATTCACCCCAGTGCAGAGATCTTGGCCTAAATCCATCATTATTTTGCTCCCCATTCTATTCCAGTTTGAACCCAACCATATGCAAATCAGTCTTGATCCTGCACCCAATGGGAACAGTCCAGCCCGAACTGCCAGGCCAGGTCCTCTTTGGACTGGAAACAAGCATCCTAGGACCGGTTTCGGGGTTTCACCCCTCATCAGCCAGAATAGCTTGACTCCAGTGGCATGGAGAACACGGGACACACGTCTGGGCATACCCATCCCACTCGGGGTGACAAATGCAAAAAGAACATTTGATGGAGAGAATGCAGAACAATGTCATACATTCACCCCAGTACAGATATCTCGGCCTAAATCCATAGTCTTTTCGCTCCCCATGCCATTCTAGTTTGAACCCAGCCATATGCAAATCAGTCTTAAACCTGCACCCAATGGGAACAGTCCTGCCCGAACTGCCAGGCCAGGTCCTCCCTGGACTGGAAACAAGCATCCTAGGTCCGGTATCGGGGTTTCACCCCTTCTTGAGCCAGGATAGTTTGACTCCAGTGGCATGCAGAGCACGGTACCCACGTCTGGGCATACCCGTCCCACTCGGGGTGACAAATGCAAAAAGAACATTTGAAGGACAGAATGCAGAACAATGTCATACATTCATCCCAGTACAGAGATATGGGCCTAAATCCATCAATATCTTTGCTCCCCATGCCATTCCAGTTTGAACCCAGCCAAATGCAAATCAGTCTTGATCCTGCACCCAATGGGAACAGTCCAGTCGGAACTGCCAGGCCAGGTCCTCCCTGGACTGGAAACAAGCATCCTAGGACTGGTTTTGGGGTTTCACCCCAATCAGCCAGGATAGCTTGACTCCAGTGGCATGGAGAGCACGGGACCCACGTCTTGGCATACCCGTCCCACTCGAGGTGAGAAATGCGAAAAAAACAATTGATGGACAGAATGCAGAACAATGTCATACATTCACCCCAGTACAGAGATCTGGGCATAAATCCATCATTATTTTGCTCCCCATGCAATTCCAGTTTGAACCCAGCCATATGCAAATCAGTCTTGATCCTGCACCCAATGGGAACAGTGCAGCTCGATCTGCTAGGCCATGTCCTCTCTGGAGGACCTGGCCTGGAAACAAGCATCCTAGGACCGGTTTCGGGGTTTCACCCCTCATCAGCCAGGATAGCTTGACTCCAGTGGCATGGAGAGCACGGGACCCACGTCTGGGCATACCCGTCCCACTCAGGGTGACAAATGCAAAAAGAGCAGTTGATGGACAGAAAGCAGAACAATGTCATACATTCACCCCAGTTCAGATATCTAGGCCTAAATCCATAATGTTTTCGCTCCCCATGCCATTCCAGTTTGAACCCAGCCATATGGAAATCAGTCTTAATCCTGCACCCAATGGAAACAGTCCAGCCCGAACTGCCAGGCCAGGTCCTCCCTGGACTGGAAACAAGTATCCTAGGACCGGTTTTTGGGTTTCACCCCTCATTAGCCAGGATAGCTTGACTCCAGTGGCATGGAGAGCACGGGACCCACGTCTGGGCATACCCGTCCCACTCGGGGGGACAAATGCAAAAAGAACAGTTGATGCACAGAATGCAGAACATTGTCATACATTCACCGCAGTACAGAGATCTGGGCCTAAATCCATCATTTTTTTGCTCCCATTGCCATTCCAGTTTGAACCCAGTCATTTGCAAATCAGTCTTGATCCTGCACCCAATGGGAACAGTCCAGTCCGCACTGCCAGGCCAGGTCCTCCCTGGACTGGAAACAAGCATCCTAAGACCTGTTTCGGGGTTTCACCCCTCATCAACCAGGATAGCTTGACTCCAATGGCATGGAGAGCACAGGACCCACGTCTGGGCATACCCGCCCACTCGGGGGGACAAATGCAAAAAGAACAGTTGATGGACAGAAAGCAGAACAATGTCATACATTCACCCCAGTACAGATATCTGGGCCTAAATCCATAATCTTTTTGCTCCCCGTGCCATTCCAGTTTGAATCCAGCCATATGCAAATCAGTCTTAATCCTGCACCCAATGGGAACAGTCCAGCCCGAACTGCCAGGCCAGGTCCTCCCTGGACTGGAAACAAGCATCCTGGGTCCGGTTTCGGGGTTTCACCCCCCATGAGCCTGGATAGCTTGACTCCTGTGGCATGGAGAGCACGGTACCCACGTCTGGGCATACCCGTCCCACTCGGGGTGACAAATGCAAAAAGAACAGTTGATGGACAGAATGCAGAACAATGTCATACATCCACCCCAGTGCAGAGATCTTGGCCTAAATCCATCATTATTTTGCTCCCCATTCTATTCCAGTTTGAACCCAACCATATGCAAATCAGTCTTGATCCTGCACCCAATGGGAACAGTCCAGCCCGAACTGCCAGGCCAGGTCCTCTTTGGACTGGAAACAAGCATCCTAGGACCGGTTTCGGGGTTTCACCCCTCATCAGCCAGAATAGCTTGACTCCAGTGGCATGGAGAACACGGGACACACGTCTGGGCATACCGATCCCACTCGGGGTGACAAATGCAAAAAGAACATTTGATGGAGAGAATGCAGAACAATGTCATACATTCACCCCAGTACAGATATCTCGGCCTAAATCCATAGTCTTTTCGCTCCCCATGCCATTCTAGTTTGAACCCAGCCATATGCAAATCAGTCTTAAACCTGCACCCAATGGGAACAGTCCTGCCCGAACTGCCAGGCCAGGTCCTCCCTGGACTGGAAACAAGCATCCTAGGTCCGGTATCGGGGTTTCACCCCTTCTTGAGCCAGGATAGTTTGACTCCAGTGGCATGCAGAGCATGGTACCCACGTCTGGGCATACCCGTCCCACTCGGGGTGACAAATGCAAAAAGAACATTTGATGGACAGAATGCAGAACAATGTCATACATTCATCCCAGTACAGAGATCTGGGCCTAAATCCATCAATATTTTTGCTCCCCATGCCATTCCAGTTTGAACCCAGCCAAATGCAAATCAGCCTTGATCCTGCACCCAATGGGAACAGTCCAGTCGGAACTGCCAGGCCAGGTCCTCCCTGGACTGGAAACAAGCATCCTAGGACTGGTTTTGGGGTTTCACCCCAATCAGCCAGGATAGCTTGACTCCAGTGGCATGGAGAGCACGGGACCCACGTCTTGGCATACCCGTCCCACTCGAGGTGAGAAATGCGAAAAAACAATTGATGGACAGAATGCAGAACAATGTCATACATTCACCCCAGTACAGAGATCTGGGCCTAAATCCATCATTATTTTGCTCCCCATGCAATTCCAGTTTGAACCCAGCCATATGCAAATCAGTCTTGATCCTGCACCCAATGGGAACAGTGCAGCTCGATCTGCTAGGCCATGTCCTCTCTGGAGGACCTGGCCTGGAAACAAGCATCCTAGGACCGGTTTCGGGGTTTCACCCCTCATCAGCCAGGATAGCTTGACTCCAGTGGCATGGAGAGCACGGGACCCACGTCTGGGCATACCCGTCCCACTCAGGGTGACAAATGCAAAAAGAGCAGTTGATGGACATAAAGCAGAACACTGTCATACATTCACCCCAGTACAGATATCTGGGCCTAAATCCATAATCTTTTTGCTCCCCATGCCATTCCAGTTTGAACCCAGCCATATGCAAATCAGTCTTAATCCTGCACCCAATGGGAACAGTCCAGCCCGAACTGCCAGGCCAGGTCCTCCCTGGACTGGAAACAAGCATCCTAGTTCCGGTTTCAGAGTTTCACCCCTCATGAGCCAGGATAGCTTGACTCCAGTGGCATGGAGAAAAAGGTACCCACGTCTGGGCATACGCGTCCCACTCGGGGTGACAAATGCAAAAAGAGCAGTTGATGGACAGAATGCAGAACAATGTCATACATTTACCCCAGTACAGAGATCTGGGCCTAAATCCATCATTATTTTGCTCCCCATGCCATTCCAGTTTGAACCCAGCCATATGCAAATCAGTCTTGATCCTGCACCCAATGGGAACGATCCAGCCCGAACTGCCATACCAGGTCCTCCCTGGACTGAAAACAATCATCCTAGGACCGGTTTCGGGGTTTCACCCCTCATCAGCCAGGATAGCTTGACTCCAGTGGCATGGAGAGCACGGTACCCACGTCTGGGCATACCCATCCCACTCGGGGTGAGAAATGTGAAAAGAACAGCTGATGGACAGAATGCAGAACAATGTCATACATTCACCCCAGTACAGAGATCTGGGCCTAAATCCATCATTATTTTGCTCCCCATGCAATTCCAGTTTGAACCCAGCCATATGCAAATCAGTCTTGATCCTGCACCCAATGGGAACAGTGCAGCTCGAACTGCAAGGCCATGTCCTCTCTGGAGGACCTGGCCTGGAAACAAGCATCCTAGGACCGGTTTCGGGGTTTCACCCCTCATCAGCCAGGAAAGCTTGACTCCATTGGCATGGAGAGCACTGGACCCACGTCTGGGCATTCCCGTCCCACTCGGGGTGACAAATGCAAAAAGAACAGTTGATGGACAGAATGCAGAACAATGTCATACATTCACCCAAGTACAGAGATCTGGGCCTAAATCCATCATTATTTTGCTCCCCATGCCATTCCAGTTTGAACCCAGCCATATGGAAATCAGTCTTAATCCTGCACCCAATGGGAACAGTCCAGCCCGAACTACCAGGCCAGGTCCTCTCTGGACTGGAAACAAGCATCCTAGGACCGGTTTCGGGGTTTCACCCCTCATCAGCCAGGATAGCTTGACTCCAGTGGCATGGAGAGCACTCGAACCACGTCTTGGCATACCCGTCCCACTCGGGGTGACAAATGCAAAAAGAACAGTTGATGGACATAATGCAGAACAATGTCATACATTCACCCCAGTACAGAGATCTGGGCTCAAATCCATCATTTTTTTGCTCCCCATGCCATTCCAGTTTGAACCCAGCCAAATGCAAATCAGTCTTGATCCTGCACCCAATGGGAACAGTCCAGCTCGAACTGCCAGGCCAGGTTCTCTCTGGACTGGAAACAAGCATCCTAGGACCGGTTTCGGGGTTTCACTCCTCATCAGCCAGGATAGCTTGACTCCAGTGGCATGGAGAGCACGGGACCCACGTCTGGTCATACCCGTCCCACTCGGGGTGACAAATGCAAAAAAAACAGTTGATGGACAGAATGCAGACATTGTCATACATTCATCCCAGTACAGAGATCTGGACCTAAATCCACGTACTCTGGTAGATATTCCATGGGTGGAGCATCAGTGTTCCCATGCATCCAACCATGATTTCAGGCGTATTTCCAGATGTACTAGCACTAGTAAACCTTAGAATGCCTAGCCTTCCCTAGTGAGGTATAATGAGGAAAAATATGTTAATTTCTCCTTGCATCCTGGTTTCTTTCTCTTTCTACATGTGCTGCATTCTTCAGCTCACATAGAAAGAGGAAAAGGTCTCAGAGGATTGCTTTTGTGCAGGAAGGTGTCGCTTTCTGCACAAATAAACCTGCCTGTAACACAGGCCCCCTTGCACCATCGCGCAAGGGTGTCCATGTTAGTGATAGGCTGCATTCAGTGTGCCAGTGTTGTGAGAGAGCAGGAATGCATCATATCTTAATAGATGTGGAGCATTCCTGCTTTTTCCTTGTCATGCATTGCAGAGCATCAAGTTGTGTTGCTGCATTGCAGACTTGTTACTAAATCTGTCACCCTGTACGCAGGGATTTTCACCAGTTCACAAGAAATCTGCAGACCGTTCAAAACGCAGTACCAGACTGGTCATCAAGCACTGAGCCCACATCACGTCACACCTTGGAGAACTCCACAGACTCCCGATACACAGAATCACACATCTTTAAACTCCTCACCTGCATCTGCAAAGCTCTCCACCACCATGACCCTGCCTACCTAAACAGCTGTACTTACTTCCACCAACCTTCCCGACACCTCTGCTCTGCCGGTCTCTCACTAGCACACACCCCACACATACACCAAGGAAAAGGCGGGAGCCAAGTCTTCATGGACCAGGCCCATTAAGCCTTGAATGACCCCCCACAACACATCAGAGCCTCCTCCTCACTTCTTGACTTTTGTAATAAGTTGAAAACCTGGCTTTTCGATTAAGCCCCCAAGGCTGGCTTCACACACCTGCTACAGAGTGCCTGGATACCCTTGCTGGTTATTAGCATGTGGCAAAAAACAGAGATGACATAACATAAAATAACAGAAATATTGTTAAAACTGTTAAGACTCACAGCTTCAGTGTGTTCACAGTTTTCAGTTACTATATTGCTGACTGAAAGACAGCTGTTATATACTTTATTCCAGCATCCTCCTTGGTTTTCCATGATAGTAGATAGCTACAGGTTTCGCAATACTTAAAATGATGTGTTCTTCTCGACTCCCATTTCTTCCTGTTTATCTCATCAATTTAATCTGCAACTTAAATATAACTGCTGACTATCAATCTTTACTATCTCTAGGGCATACTGTTCTGAGCCTAACACCAGAATTGGCAATCTACTTTTCTATTATCCCTACTCTGTCCTGAACATTTTGGAGGCTAATTTTGACTGCTGTGTAAATCTCTTATTGAAACGTTAAAAGCCTCGCACATTATGAGGGAGAGCCTGGATTGTGAATACAAATCTTTTACCAGAACACAAACTCTGTTTACTAAGATGTCACTAAAAAATAATGGTTGTTTGTGCATATATATACGAGTGATGTAATATGTGATGTCATAAGCAGTGCATTGAGGGGGAGCAACGTATAGCTAACTCAGGTAACTATAACGGCTGAATTTCTCTGGTTTTGTATGAGTTAAATTTGACCCTAACTATAACATCCCTGTAACCTTTGTTTTTTTTGTGAATTTCTAAGGTTTTTTAACTAGCAGTCACGTTTGCAGAGTGGTGGAGAAATGGGGCTGGGCCTCTGACCAGCTCTCGGTAATTCTGCTGCGTAGGGCTTACAGGAGGTACCAGGAGGGCTTCTTGGCCCCCAGGGTCCCTCTGGAGCCAAGGGGACTTTATCCCCCAACTATTAGTGCACTGGAAGGCACGTTTGCAGAGTGGTGGAGAAAGGGGATGTGGCCTCTGACAACTTCTCAGCAATCCTGCTGTGCGGGACTTACTGGAGGTCACAGGAGGGGTAGTTGGCTCCCAAGGACGTCCTTGGGGGCCAACTATTCCACTTATTACCTCCAGTAAATCCCATACAGCAGGATTGCTGAGATCTGATAGCAGGCCATGCCCCCTTTCTCCACCACTCTGCAAACGCACCTCCTTATACACTACTAGTAGGGGAATGAAGTCCCCTTGGCTACTGAGGGTCCTTAGGGGCCAACTACTCCTCCTGTTACCTCCAGCTAGTCCCACACAGGGGGTTTGCTGAGAGGTTTTAGGTGGCCACACACTCTTTATCCACCAATCTCCTAACGCGCCGCGTGGCACACTACTAGTAGGGGGATGAAGTCCCCTTGGCTCTTAAGGGTCCTTGGGGGCCAACTAGCCCTCCTTTTACCTCCAGTAAGACCCACACACTTTAGTTCTGAAGCCCTCATCCCCCTACCAGCAGTGCACCAAGAGGCGCGTTTGCAAAGTGGTGGAGAAAGGGGGCGTGGCCTCCAACCACCTCTCAGGAATTGTTGGCCCCTAAGGACCCTCAGCAGCCAAGGAGACTTCATCCCCCAACCAGGAACGTGCAAGGAGGTGCATTTTCAGAGTAGTGGAAAAAGGGGGTGGGGTCTTGGCGATTTGCTGGCTTTTTTTTTTTATTATTCCTATTTTTTAGGAAGGGGGCTGAGTGGCACCCCTTCCCTAAATCATTTTGGGCCCTGGGGACCCCATCCTCCGGGGTCTGACTTTTTTGGGGTAGAAAAACAGGATGGGGGCCACACAGCCCCCCTCCCGGGCCGATTTCGGCCTGGGGACCCCATCATCTATCCCCAAGGCCCGGCCTTTCCTTTTAAAAAAATTAATATTAATGTAAGGAAGGGGGCCCATGTGGCCCCCCTTCCCTAGCCCATTTTTGGCCCCGGGCCCCCATACCCCAGGGCCTGCCCCTTTATATATATATATATAGATATAATATATATAGATATATATATATTAATATATATATATATATATATATATAGATATATCCAAAGAGCTCCGCTGCTAAACCTTATCTCCTCGCAGAAAACGGATACGGACCACAGGATTCGTGCAGAATTATTTATTGTATGTGCAAAATGTCGCCATGACGCGTTTCAGCCCCTTCACGGGCCTTGATCGCATATATATATATATATAGATAGATATATATAGATATTTTTTTTTTTTTAAAGGAAGGGGGCTCGTGAGGCTAATTTTGGCCCCGGGGACCCCATCTCCTGGGCCCAGGCATGTTAAAAAAAACATTCTTAAGAGGGAAGAGGACAGAATGGCACCCCTCCTGGTCCATTTTCGGCCCTGAGGACCCCATCTCCCGGGGTGAGGCCTTTTCTTTTTTTTCCCTAAAGGGAGGGGGGCGAGTGCCCCCCTCCTGGGCCATTTACAGCCCCGGGGACACCATCCCCGGGGCATGGCCATCTGGCCTGCAGGAGCCGGCATTGGTTTTTACACCCAGGGAGCTGCTATCATGCAGCGCCCTGGGTGTAAAAAGCAAAGTGTGCTCCGCTTTGCACAAGCAAGAGTAAAATGCTCTTGCTTGTTCAAAGTCGAGCACACTTGTTTATTATTGGATGGCGGGAGCAGTGCTCCTGTTATCCTATAGCAAACTGCAATGTCCCAGGGGTGGGCACCCTGGGACATTGCTCAAGCCGGCCCTGTGGGGTGGAGGTCCCCAGGGCCATGCAGGGCTCCTGGAGGGAGGAGCACGGACCCCCTCCCATGTTCTGCCGAGCCCCGGGGAGGTGGCGGTCCCCAGGGTTGTGTGGGGAGGCTGGAGCCCCCCCACTCATTATAATTTGAAATAGCCTGGGGAGGTGGTCCCGGGGCTGAGTGGGGAGAGTGGGCTGAGTGGCCCTCTTCCCCAAGCCTCTTATTGCCATAGGAACCCCATCCCCCACGGCCATATATATTTTAAAGCGGAGGGTGCCACATGGCCCTATTAGGCCCTGGGGACCCCATTCCCCAGGGCATTTTTCTTGTTAAAAGGAAGGGGGATAGCATGGCCCCCCTCCCTGAGTATTATTAGGCCCGGGATCCTATCTCTCAGGGCCACTACATGAAATAGAGGGGAGGGGGGCCATAAGGCCCCTTCACCGAGCTGTTATAGGCTCTAGGGACTCCATGGCCCGGGGCCCGAATTACTTAAAGGTGGGCACCCTGGTGCCCATACAGGGTGCCCACCATACACATGCTGGAGGCCACAGGGTGAGCCCCAAGGCCCCAGCCAGCTCCTCGCATGCTGCGGGAGCCGACATTGCTCCTGCCCACAGGGAGCTGCTAATTATGCCGCTCCCTCTGGGCAGGAACAATATTTTGATCTGTTTCCCTACCTGCATCAGTGTGCTGCATGAAATATATAATTATTTGTATCTTAATTTCTCCGAAACTACTAAACGAATTTACACCAAAATACAAAAAGCACTCTTTCTGGACCAAGATGTGGCTTTCTGTCAAATTTGATATAAATCCATTCAGCAGTGTGGGCAGTAGTGTTTTCTAAACTTCCTATGGAAAAATGAATGGGGAAAATGCGTTTTAGGACCCTGTCTTTTTCTCAGTCCCCGCTTGATGGATCACTCTAAAATTCAACACGATATAGGAAAAAAGGGCTTAATGGATTTGCATCAAATCTGTCCGAAAATTTGAACTTTATCCAGAAAGCATGCTTTTTGTTATTTGATGTGAATCCACATCTCTTTTTTGAGCAATTCACATTTAACGAGGTGCTCATTGCAGCTAAAGCGGTTAAAAATAGATATATTTGGACTCTTGGTGTCCAGATATTCCCTGATTGGTCACATTACAGGGGACTAGCGAGTCCTGATTGGCTGACCACAACATTGACAACATATTGTAGTAGCCATTACAGGATTCTGATTCATGGTCCCTGTTAGAAATGGGGGTCTCTAATTGGCAGAGGTAGGTACCTTTGTCCAAATAGGGACCCTTGCTTCTAGTCAGGGTAAGGGGAATACACTCCTAAAATAACCCCTGCTCACCCCCTTGGTAGCTTGGCACGAGCATACAGGTTTATCTCAGAGGCAGTGTGTAAAGCATTTGTGAACACATACAGTAATACAGTGAAAACACTACAAATGGACACCACACCAGTTTAGAAAAATAAGTAATCTTTATCTAAACCAAAACAAGACCAAATGACAAAAATCCACAATACAGGATTAAAAATAAGGCGTTCAAAAGGTAGAAATAGTTCAGTTCAGTACAAGTTGTAAATGCAGCACTTTTCTCAAAAGTACCTTAGATGCGTTATGCAAAACAAACAAAATGGCCGCAGGGAAGGTGATGTCCTTACACGCAGGGAAGGTGATTCGCTGTTTCCTTGCTTCGGGGAGATGATGCGTTGGTTTCTTACTGCAGCGCAGGGGAGGTGATGCGTCGGTTCTAAGCCTGGGCAGTGAACTACGCTACGCTCGCGGAGCTTGCGAAGTTGCGGTAACTTCACGATTCGCGTAGAACGCGAAGTTACCATGCACTACGCAATTTGCGGCGTAGCGTAGCTGTTTTTCTTCTTCGCGCGCTCAATATACGTTCTCGCGCGCGCGGTAACGACCTACCGTGATTCTGCGTTCGCCGACGCGACTTCCTATCCGTTCGCGGGCGCCACGAGATTTGGAATCCGGCTGCACGATCCCGCGAGAGTGTGCGAACGCGAACACGTCATTCGGACGCGCGATCTGACTTCCGGCGGCAGTGTTGGTAAGATCGCGATCCCGAACACGAAGAAACTACAATCTGGCGAAGAATATATCTCGAGCATCATAAAACCTTCTCGAAAATGATGAATTAGTTCATTTTGCACAAAAAACTCCTCAGGTTGTCATTTAGAGATGTAGTTTGGTGAGCAAGGAGTCCTTTTTCTTTTTTCCAAGAGGAAGGAAGTGCCCCTGATTCTCAAACTTCCTGTTCCTGTCCAGCAGGCTCCTCCCAGTGCTTTGTCTATGTGCTGTTCACTTTCATTTGGATTTGGAGCTGGAAGGATCACTTTTTGTGTCTGTCTGCTGCATCATATCATTGGATTGGATTTGAGGACTCTTGGATTTGAGATTTTACAAGTAAGTTGGAGAATTGGTGTACTTGTTTGTTTTATTGGGGCTTGTTTGTACCTACATTTTTTGTGGTATTTCCATAGTTTTTAAAATGTATTGTTGTGGCCTGTAGTTTCGGCAGGGGCCTAGTTGTTTTTCTTTGATTGGAATTTCAGCCAGTAGGCCCGGACTAGAGCCAGAGGTACCCATGGGTGCATGTTTCTGTGGTGTCTGTTGAATTTAAAGTTTAAACATCATGTAGGCCGGGCATCCATGGATGGCATTGGATTGATTTGCAAAATGTGGGTTTTGGGGTGGTATTTAATATTTTTGGGTGTTTGAATAGGCCTTTTCAGGCAGTAGGTAACCCTGGGCGTTCAGCTCGCGGACTTTGGGCAAGTCCGCACTGCGCGACAACGCGGACTTACACTTTTTATCTTCTTCGCGCGCTCAATGTACGTTTGCGCGCGCGATAACGACAATTTGTGACGATCGCGATGCCGAACACGCAGAATTTACAATCTGGCGAACAATATCTCTCGAGCATCATTAAACCTTCTCGAAAATGTTGATTTAGTTCATTTTGCACAAAAACTCCTCAGGTTGTCATTTAGATGTAGTTTGGTGATCAAGGAGTCATTTATTTTTTGTTTTACAATTTTTTCCAAGAGGTAGCAAGTTTCCCAGAGTCTCCAACTGCCTGGTCCTGTCCTTTGTCTTCACTTTTTGTTATTTTGGGTGGCCTGGCCATGTGGGTGGCGGCCATTTTGTAAAGCCAGGCATTGTGCTTTTGCCATAGGCCTGCATTGTCTGTCTTGTGTTCCTTTTCTTGTTGTTCTGGGTGGCCTGGCCATGTGTTGGCGGCCATTTTGTGTGAACAGCCACTGTGCTTTTGCCATAGGCCTCAAAGCTTGCGGCCTAGTGTGCCAGTAGGCCCGGAGGTAGTCATCCTCATGGGTGCATAAAAACTGTTTCTGTGTTGTCTGTTGAATTGTAACATAATTTAGGCCATGGATGGCATTGGATTGATTTGCAAAATGTAGCTTTTGGGGCGTATTTTATTTTTTTGGGTGTTTGTTAAATAAATAGGCCTTTTCAGCCAGTAGGTAACCCTGGGCGTTCAGCTCGCGGACTTTGGGCAAGTCCGCACTGCGCGACAACGCGGACTTACACTTTTTATCTTCTTCGCGCGCTCAATGTACGTTTTCGAGCGCGCGATAACGACAATTTGTGACGATCGCGATGCCGAACACGCAGAATTTACAATCTGGCGAACAATATCTCTCGAGCATCATTAACCCCTTCCATGCTTATGACGAGCTGGACTCGTCATGGCACACAGTGCTCGTGTGCTCATGACGAGTCCAGCTCGTCATAAGACCACCCACGGGGAAGCGCTGGCGCTCCCCCGTGGGAATCCGATCGTCGGGGTTTTTTTTAGGAGGCAGGGAAGGACTTCCCCTGCCTCCCCCCGCCCCGCCCCCCATCAATGACGTCAGCGCGCGAGGCGCGCTGACATCGTGAGGGTTTCCCTTTCTTCCCCGACGCGCTGGAAGCCATTTGCTTCCAGCGCGTCGGAAATAAGGTGAGTTTTGGCTCGGGGAGGGGGGTTTGATTCAAAAGAGACATCGAGGGAAAGGAAAGGGTTTTCCTTTCCCCCGATGCCTCTTTTGTGCATTCCTGCTGCACGATCATGTGATCGTGCAGCAGAAATGCCCACTAGAGCGGGATTGTGAGCGTGGAGATGTGCCTTCTCTCCATTGCCACCCTGTAAAGTTAGCTGTAATCCTTGATGGAGGTCTCTGCACCCTTGATTTTCTTGAGCGCAATCCTTCTCCTCGTCTGCCGCTGCGATCCTGCAATTCTTCTGGTCCTTTACGCAGCTGTAGTGTAGGAAAGGCATTATACATTTACCCAACGAGGTAGCACTTACTGATTAGCCAGTAGAAAGTACTCCAGTTGAGTAGAGGTATTGCACAAAACGGTGGCATCTTCGTGAGCGTGGAGATGTACCTTCTCTCCATTGCCACCCTGTAAAGTTAGCTGTAATCCTTGATGGAGGTCTCTGCACCCTTGATTTTCTCGAGCGCAATCCTCGTGTAGTTCCTGTGACCAGGAGGTTCCTTCTCCTCGTCTGCCGCTGCGATCCTGCTCTGACCCTTTATAAACAAGAGGCATGTGAACGGGCCTAGAAGCCCCGCCACACATACACTAGCGGTATGCAACGTATGCCCGCCCTTTCCCTACTATGACGGACAGCTTACTCAAAGGATCCCGGCGCTTTCGGCGCGGTGGCAAAGTTACAGACACACAGGTCACTGGAGACAATCCTTGATGGAGGTCTCTGCACCCTTGATTTTCTCGAGCGCAATCCTCGTGTAGTTCCTGTGACCAGGAGGTTCCTTCTCCTCGTCTGCCGCTGCGATCCTGCTCTGACCCTTTATAAACAAGAGGCATGTGAACGGGCCTAGAAGCCCCGCTCGTTTGGCCCCGCCACACATACACTAGCGGTATGCAACGTATGCCCGCCCTTTCCCTACTATGATGGACAGCTTACTCAAAGGATCCCGGCGCTTTCGGCGCGGTGGCAAAGTTACAGACACACAGGTCACTGGAGACAATCCTTGATGGAGGTCTCTGCACCCTTGATTTTCTTGAGCGCAATCCTTCTCCTCGTCTGCCGCTGCGATCCTGCAATTCTTCTGGTCCTTTACGCAGCTGTAGTGTAGGAAAGGCATTATACATTTACCCAACGAGGTAGCACTTACTGATTAGCCAGTAGAAAGTACTCCAGTTGAGTAGAGGTATTGCACAAAACGGTGGCATCTTCGTGAGCGTGGAGATGTACCTTCTCTCCATTGCCACCCTGTAAAGTTAGCTGTAATCCTTGATGGAGGTCTCTGCACCCTTGATTTTCTCGAGCGCAATCCTCGTGTAGTTCCTGTGACCAGGAGGTTCCTTCTCCTCGTCTGCCGCTGTGATCCTGCTCTGACCCTTTATAAACAAGAGGCATGTGAACGGGCCTAGAAGCCCCGCTCGTTTGGCCCCGCCACACATACACTAGCGGTATGCAACGTATGCCCGCCCTTTCCCTACTATGACGGACAGCTTACTCAAAGGATCCCGGCGCTTTCGGCGCGGTGGCAAAGTTACAGACACACAGGTCACTGGAGACAATCCTTGATGGAGGTCTCTGCACCCTTGATTTTCTCGAGCGCAATCCTCGTGTAGTTCCTGTGACCAGGAGGTTCCTTCTCCTCGTCTGCCGCTGCGATCCTGCTCTGACCCTTTATAAACAAGAGGCATGTGAACGGGCCTAGAAGCCCCGCTCGTTTGGCCCCGCCACACATACACTAGCGGTATGCAACGTATGCCCGCCCTTTCCCTACTATGATGGACAGCTTACTCAAAGGATCCCGGCGCTTTCGGCGCGGTGGCAAAGTTACAGACACACAGGTCACTGGAGACAATCCTTGATGGAGGTCTCTGCACCCTTGATTTTCTCGAGCGCAATCCTCGTGTAGTTCCTGTGACCAGGAGGTTCCTTCTCCTCGTCTGCCGCTGCGATCCTGCTCTGACCCTTTATAAACAAGAGGCATGTGAACGGGCCTAGAAGCCCCGCTCGTTTGGCCCCGCCACACATACACTAGCGGTATGCAACGTATGCCCGCCCTTTCCCTACTATGATGGACAGCTTACTCAAAGGATCCCGGCGCTTTCGGCGCGGTGGCAAAGTTACAGACACACAGGTCACTGGAGACAATTCTTCTGGTCCTTTACGCAGCTGTAGTGTAGGAAAGGCACTATACATTTACCCAACGAGGTAGCACTTACTGATTAGCCAGTAGAAAGCACTCCAGTTGAGTAGAGGTATTGCACAAAACGGTGGCATCTTCGTGGATAAATATGCAGGGCAGATGTGCCTTCTCTCCATTTACACCCTGAAAAGTTAGCTGTAATCCTTGATGGAGGTCTTTGCATCCTTGAATTTCTCGAGCGCAATGCTCGTGTAGTTCCTGTGACCAGGAGGTTCCTTCTCCTCGTCTGCCGCTGAGATCCTGCTCTGACCCTTTATAAACAAGAGGCATGTGAACGGGCCTAGAAGCCCCGCCACACATACACTAGCGGTATGCAACGTATGCCCGCCCTTTCCCCACTATGATGGACAGCTTACTCAAAGGACCCCGGCACTTTCGGCGCGGTGGCAAAGTTACAGACACACAGGTCACTGGAGACAATTCTTCTGGTCCTTTACGCAGCTGTAGTGTAGGAAAGGCACTATACATTTACCCAACGAGGTAGCACTTACTGATTAGCCAGTAGAAAGCACTCCAGTTGAGTAGAGGTATTGCACAAAACGGTGGCATCTTCGTGGATAAATATGCAGGGCAGATGTGCCTTCTCTCCATTTACACCCTGAAAAGTTAGCTGTAATCCTTGATGGAGGTCTTTGCATCCTTGAATTTCTCGAGCGCAATGCTCGTGTAGTTCCTGTGACCAGGAGGTTCCTTCTCCTCGTCTGCCGCTGAGATCCTGCTCTGACCCTTTATCCCCTTCGGTGCTTATGACGAGCTGGACTCGTCATGGCACACAGTGCTCGTGACGAGTCCAGCTCGTCATAAGACCACCCACGGGGAAGCGCTGGCGCTCCCCCGTGAGAATCTGATCGTTAGGTTTTTTTGGGGGGAGGCAGGGGAAGGGCTTCCCTGCCTCCCCCGCCCCATCAATGACGTCAGCGCGCTGACATCATTGAGGGTTTCCCTTTCTTCCCCGACGCGCTGGAAGCCATTTGCTTCCAGCGCGTCGCGAAATCAGGTGAGGTTTGGCTCGGGGAGGGGGGGTTTGTATCAAAAGAGGCATCGAGGGAAAGGAAATGGTTTTCCTTTCCCCCGATGCCTCTTTTGTGCATTCCTGCTGCACGATCATGTGATTGTGCAGCATGAATGCCCACTAGGCACCAGGGTTTTTTTAATTTTTGTGTTGGGGAGTGGCCAAAAGGGCAAGGGTTGCTCCCCTTTTACGGGTGTGAATATTTTATTTATACTGTTAGGCCCAACTACCCCTTAGCTTGGCTGGTGGATTGTGTGTGGACTGGTGCATTATTTGCATATGTGATTGTAATGTTTTTTTCCTCCTTTTTATTCTAGTGTAAAGCTTTTGATTCCTGTTTGCGGTTTCGGCAGTTGTGGTTCTGCAGTTTTGCGTAATTGCATTTATTTGGTAAGAAAAATATTTTTGTTGTGTGTACTCCAAATGAGTATTATTGTCATGCATGAATGAATTTTTTTGTAAGTGGTGCCATAATGGCAGCATATTTGTTAGTGTTCAGAGCATGAAATTCTTTGCGATGTTTTGCATTGTCTTATGTGTAATTTTTTTCTTCTTCTTTTTTAGTGGGATATTGTTGATCCTTACTGTGTCTGTGCAGAGTAGGTGGTGGTGAGTCTAGCTGCTTCTGTCACGTGAGTGGTATAGTGTTGGAGTATATAGGTCTTTGTGATAAAGCTACATTTTGTTTATTTCTTTTTTTTTTTTTACAAAGGGTTTGTTGTTGTTGACTTGTTTGACAAGTAACCTTTATTAGTAAGCATTATGGCTAGCCGTAGAATTACTGCTCAGCAGGTGGTTGGTTTGCTTCTTGAATCTTCCTCTGAGCAGGATTATGAGACTGACAGTGCGTCTGAGGGAGAGGAGGGAGGGGAAGATTCAGGCAGTGAGTTTTCTCTCCACATGGAATCATCGGATGATGAAGGTACTCTCAGTGCAGATGAAGTGCCTGATTTAGAGGAGGATACTAATGTGCCGATGGTGCAAGAGGCATCTGGATTGCAGCCTGGGGCTGCTAGGCTTCCTACTGGAAGTGCTGGACTCTGGGTTGATCCAAACATGGTGCAGCCGGTGTTGCCTGCCTTTAGTGGTTATGCAGGGTGTAGAGTGGATTGTGAACATTATTTGCCTATACAGTATTTTCAGTTGTTTATGGATGATGTATTTTTGGGTGAGATTGTTGAGCAGACTAATTTGTATGCTGAACAGTTTTTGAGGGACAACAGTGCCAGACTTAGGCCCCATTCTAGAGCTACCCGGTGGAGTCCCACAAATCTGGAAGAGATGAAGAAGTTTTTGGGTTTGACTTTTTTGATGGGTTTGATAAGGAAGCCGTCCATGAGTTCATATTGGTCTACCAGTTCCTTGATGGCAACGGCCATATTTCCTGCAGTTATGACTCGTGATCGGTATTTACTTTTGCTTCGGATGCTGCATTTTGTTGATAATGGTTTGGCGTTGCCATGAGATCACCCTGAATGTGACCGTCTTTTTAAGATTCGGCCTGTTCTTGATCACTTTGTAGATCGATTTTCAGAGATCTATACTCCAGGGAAAGAAATATCTATTGATGAGTCTTTGGTGCTGTTCAAGGGCCGTTTGGTTTTTAGGCAGTACATTCCTAGCAAGAGGGCACGCTATGGAATTAAGCTGTATATGTTGTCTGAGAGTAGGACAGGATATGTTTTTAATTTGCGTGTGTACACTGGTAGGGATTCCACTATTGACCCCCCTGGTTGTCCGTCCACTTTAGTAGGAGTTTCAGAGAAAATTGTGTGGGAACTTGCTAGAGGACTGTTTAACAGAGGCCACCATTTGTACATTGATAACTTCTACACTGCTGTGCAATTGTTTAAGGAATTGTTCAAAGTGGACACTTTTGCTTGTGGCACAATCCGCTCTAACCGTAAAGGTTATCCAAAAGAGCTTGTTTGCAAAAAACTTCAGAGGGGACAGTGCAGTGCCTTGCGTAGTGAGGAACTGCTAGCTGTGAAATTTGTGGACAGGAGGGATGTGTACATGCTGACTACCATCCATGATGAGAGTACTTCACCTGTGGCTGTTTGGGGTCAGATTGCTGAAGTGCGCAAACCTGTGTGCATTTTAGACTACAATAAGCACATGGGTGGTGTTGATAGAGTAGATCAGAGGTTGGAACCTTACACTGCTATTCGTAAGTCTTACATTTGGTATAAGAAGTTGGCCATCCATCTCTTCAATTTAGCAACTTTCAATGCTTTTGTTGTGTTCAAGGAGTGTTCTCCTGCGTCAAAGTTGACTTTTGTTCAGTTTCAGGAGTCTGTCATAGGCAGCCTTGTTGTTGTGGAACAGGCAAGTGTTCCTAGAGTTGGAGTGGTGGAGGAAGTGGCTCGATTGAAAGATCGCCACTTTCCTGATCACATTCCTCCTACATCCTCAAAAGACTTTCCCACTAGGAGATGTAGAGTCTGTTGGCGAAGAGGTACGCGGAAGGAGACTCGTATGTACTGCCCTGAGTGTCCTCCTAACCCTGGGCTGTGTGTGCCTGCTTGTTATAGAGCGTACCACAAGCAAAAGAATTATTGGGAGCAACCATGAGTGGTAAAGTGAACTGCCTGGTCTGTAATGTTTAAGAATTGTTGTTCTGTTTCAAGGTTGGCATTAGTGCAATGTTTCTGATTTTGTGTTAGTAGATTTGTATCTATTTGCAATTTGTTTGTGTTTTCTTTTTTGTATAAAAAAATCCTAAATGTGATGGTGGTGTGTGTAGGCTGGTGCTTGGCTGGCGGTGTGCGTGGAGTGGCGCTCGGCTGGCAGTGTGTGAGTAGTGACTTGCTGCTGGTCACTACACACACTGCTAGCCGAGCGACACTCCTCGCAATCCATCAGGTTGTGTTGTTGCTGTGTTAGGAATGTGGGCGTGTGAAAGTGATGGGCCCTTGAATGGCGCTGTCTGCTGGTGTGAGTGTTGTAATGTGATGGGCCCGCGGCTGGTGGTGTGAATGGTTTTGTATTTGTCACACGTATGAAAGGTGTATGAATGGCCTGTAAAGAGGTTGGTGCCTTGTCGTGGCTTTACAGCTCACGAGCTGTGAGTCAATGGTTCAGTTTCTCGTCCTTTCAATTATTAACAGTGCATTTCATTTTTGTGAAATCACTTGTTAATACAATTGTATATACTGAACCATCACTCACCCTCGTGCCAAATCCAACCAGTATGTGTGTGTGTGCTTGAGGATTAGATGGTTGTGCAGTAATATATTTTTTTGTCTTTCTCAAGCAGGGTGTACCTTGTCCCTTTTTGTGAATGTTGTAATGTGTTTGTTTCGTGCCTGGGGGTGTGAATGGTCTTGTGTGTATCACGTATGAAAGGTGTGTGAATGGCCTGTAAAGCGGTTGGGGCCTTGACGTGGCTTTACAGCTCACGAGATGCGAGTCACTGGTTCCGTTTTTGTCCTTTCAATTATTGACAGTGCATTTCATTTTTGTGAAATCTCTTGTTAATAAAATTGTATATACTGAACCATCACTTGCCCTCGTGCCAAATCCAACCAGTATGTGTGTGTGTGCTTGAGGAATAGATGGCTGTGCAGTAATCTTTGTCTTTTTAGTCTGTCTGCCAAGGTGTACATTCCGTCTAAGAATAACCTACCAACTGTAGATATTGTCGTAAACGAAACACCCATGGGAGTACATGGTGATATCTCTCTTGTGGATCCCAACAAGTTATGGTACCCACAATGTCCTGCAAACCTCAAAATGTCTGTCACATTTTCCTTGCAATATTGTGCCAACATTTTCACGCAGCAGAAATAAACAACACATTATCTCATTATGACTTGGTTTTGCAAGGGGGTCACCTGGGTTTTTGGCCCGGGGCTCGGCGGCCACATAGGGAAACCTACCAAACCCACACATTTCTGAAAAGTAGACACCCGGGGGCTTCCAGGGAGGTATGGCTTGCGTGGATCCCCCAACGTTTCCTTACCCAGAATCCCCTGCAAACCTCACTTTTAGCTGAAAAAATCACTTTTTTCACACATTTGTGTGTGGGAAAGTGTGGCATCACTGGCCTCACACAAATTTCCTACCACCCAGCGTTCCCCCAGGTCTCCCGATAAAAATGGTGCCTCACTTGTGTGGGAGGCCCAAGTACCCGCGACAGGCAAGGGCCCACAACGTATTGAGGCGACCTCAAAATGGCCTTTCACAAAACCACCTGGTTTTGCAAGGGAGTCACCTGGGTTTTTGGCCCCGTGCTCGGCGGCCATCTAGGGAAACCTACCAAACCCACACATTTCTGAAAAGTAGACACCCGGGGGCTTCCAGGGAGGTATGGCTTGCGTGGATCCCCAACGTTTCCTTACCCAGAATCCCTGCAAACCTCACTTTTAGCTGAAAAAATCACTTTTTCACACATTTGTGTGTGGGAAAGTGTGGCATCACTGGCCTCACACAAATTTCCTACCACCCAGCGTTCCCCCAGGTCTCCCGATAAAAATGGTGCCTCACTTGTGTGGGAGGCCCAAGTACCTGCGACAGGCAAGGGCCCACAACGTATTGAGGCGACCTCAAAATGGCCTTTCACAAAACCACCTGGTTTTGCAAGGGAGTCACCTGGGTTTTGGCCCCGTGCTCGGCGGCCATCTAGGGAAACCTACCAAACCCACACATTTCTGAAAAGTAGACACCCGGGGCTTCCAGGGAGGTATGGCTTGCGTGGATCCCCCAACGTTTCCTTACCCAGAATCCCCTGCAAACCTCACTTTTAGCTGAAAAAATCACTTTTTTCACACATTTGTGTGTGGGAAAGTGTGGCATCACTGGCCTCACACAAATTTCCTACCACCCAGCGTTCCCCCAGGTCTCCCGATAAAAATGGTGCCTCACTTGTGTGGGAGGCCCAAGTACCCGCGACAGGCAAGGGCCCACAACGTATTGAGGCGACCTCAAAATGGCCTTTCACAAAACCACCTGGTTTTGCAAGGGAGTCACCTGGGTTTTGGCCCCGTGCTCGGCGGCCATCTAGGAAACCTACCAAACCCACACATTTCTGAAAAGTAGACACCGGGGGCTTCCAGGGAGGTATGGCTTGCGTGGATCCCCCAACGTTTCCTTACCCAGAATCCCCTGCAAACCTCACTTTTAGCTGAAAAAATCACTTTTTCACACATTTGTGTGTGGGAAAGTGTGGCATCACTGGCCTCACACAAATTTCCTACCACCCAGCGTTCCCCCAGGTCTCCCGATAAAAATGGTGCCTCACTTGTGTGGGAGGCCCAAGTACCGCGACAGGCAAGGGCCCACAACGTATTGAGGCGACCTCAAAATGGCCTTTCACAAAACCACCTGGTTTTGCAAGGGGAGTCACCTGGGTTTTGGCCCCGTGCTCGGCGGCCATCTAGGAAACCTACCAAACCCACACATTTCTGAAAAGTAGACACCCGGGGGCTTCCAGGGAGGTATGGCTTGCGTGGATCCCCCAACGTTTCACTTCCAGAATCCCCTGCAAACCTCACTTTTAGCTGAAAAAATCACTTTTTTCACACATTTGTGTGTGGGAAAGTGTGGCATCACTGGCCTCACACAAATTTCCTACCACCCAGCGTTCCCCAGGTCTCCCGATAAAAATGGTGCCTCACTTGTGTGGGAGGCCCAGAGTACCAGCGACAGGCAAGGACACAAAACGTTTTGAGGCAACATCAACATTGCCTATCAAAAAATGTTTTGGGCCCTTGCCTGTCGCGAGTACTTGGGCCTCCACACAAGTGAGGCACCATTTTTATCGGGAGACCTGGGGAACGCTGGGTGGTAGGAAATTTGTGTGAGGCCAGTGATGCCACACTTTCCCACACACAAATGTGTGAAAAAGTGATTTTTCAGCTAAAATTGAGGTTTGCAAGGGATTCTGGGTAGGAAACGTTGAGGGATCCACGCAAGCCATACCTCCCTGGAAGCCCCGGTGTCTACTTTTCAGAAATGTGTGGGTTTGGTAGGTTTCCTAGATGGCCGCCGAGCACGGGCCAAAGACCAGGTGACTCCCTTGCAAAACCAGGTGGTTTTGAGATAGGCAATTTTGAGGTCGCCTCACTACGTTGTGGGCCCTTGCCTGTCGCGGGTACTGGGCCTCCCACACAAGTGAGGCACCATTTTTATCGGGAGACCTGCAGGAACGCTGGGTGGTAGGAAATTGTGTGAGGCCAGTGATGCCACACTTTCCACACACAAATGTGTGAAAAAGTGATTTTTCAGCTAAAATTGAGGTTTGCAAGGGATTCTGGGTAAGGAAACGTTGGGGGATCCACGCAAGCCATACCTCCTGGAAGCCCCCGGGTGTCTACTTTTCAGAAATGTGTGGGTTTGGTAGGTTTCCTAGATGGCCGCCGAGCACGGGGCCAAAAACCCAGGTGACCCCCTTGCAAAACCAGGTGGTTTTGAGATAGGCAATTTTGAGGTCGCCTCACTACGTTGTGGGCCCTTGCCTGTCGTGGGTACTTGGGCCTCCCACACAAGTGAGGCACCATTTTTATCGGGAGACCTGGGGGAACGCTGGGTGGTAGGAAATTTGTGTGAGGCCAGTGATGCCACACTTTCCCACACACAAATGTGTGAAAAAAGTGATTTTTTCAGCTAAAATTGAGGTTTGCAAGGGATTCTGGGTAAGGAAACGTTGGGGGATCCACGCAAGCCATACCTCCCTGGAAGCCCCCGGGTGTCTACTTTTCAGAAATGTGTGGGTTTGGTAGGTTTCCTAGATGGCCGCCGAGCACGGGCCAAAACCCAGGTGACCCCCTTGCAAAACCAGGTGGTTTTGAGATAGGCAATTTTGAGGTCGCCTCACTACGTTGTGGGCCCTTGCCTGTCGCGGGTACTTGGGCCTCCCACACAAGTGAGGCACCATTTTTATCGGGAGACCTGGGGGAACGCTGGGTGGTAGGAAATTTGTGTGAGGCCAGTGATGCCACACTTTCCCACACACAAATGTGTGAAAAAGTGATTTTTTTCCAGCTAAAAGTGAGGTTTGCAGGGATTCTGGGTAAGGAAACGTTGGGGGATCCATGCAAGCCATACCTCCTGGAAGCCCCGGGTGTCTACTTTTCAGAAATGTGTGTGTTTGGTAGGTTTCCTTAGGTGCCGGCAGAGCTAGGGTTCAAAAACTACAGCTAGGCACTTTGCCAAAAAGGGTCATTTTCACTGCGAAATTGAGGTGTGACCACGTTGCGTTTTGCGCCGTTTCCTGTCGCAGGCACTAGGCCGACCCACACAAGTGAGGTACCATTTTTCTCGTAAGACTTTGGGGAACGCGGGGTGGGTGGAAATTTGTGGATCCACGCAGATTCCAGAACTTTCCACCACAGAAATGTGGGTAAAAAGTGTTTTTTTGGACAATTTTCTATGTTTGCAAGGGATTCTGGGTAACAGAACCTGGTGGGAGGCAGTCAAGTCACCCCATCCTGGATTCCCCTGGGTGTCTAGTTTTCAAAAATGTATAGGTTTGCTAGGTTTCCCTAGGTGCCGGCAGAGGTAGGGTTCAAAAACTACAGCTAGGCACTTTGCCAAAAAAGGGTCATTTTTCACTGCGAAATTGAGATGTGACCACGTTGCGTTTTGCGCCGTTTCCTGTCGCAGGCACTAGGCCGACCCACACAAGTGAGGTACCATTTTTCTCGTAAGACTTTGGGGAACGCGGGGTGGGTGGAAATTTGTGGATCCACGCAGATTCCAGAACTTTCCACCACAGAAATGTGGGGAAAATGTGTTTTTTGGACAATTTTTTATGTTTGCAAGGGATTCTGGGTAACAGAACCTGGTGGGAGGCAGTCAAGTCACCCCATCCTGGATTCCCCTGGGTGTCTAGTTTTCAAAAATGTATAGGTTTTCTAGGTTTCCCTAGGTGCCGGCAGAGGTAGGGTTCAAAAACTACAGCTAGGCACTTTGCCAAAAAAGGGTCATTTTTCACTGCGAAATTGAGATGTGACCACGTTGCGTTTTGCGCCGTTTCCTGTCGCAGGCACTAGGCCGACCCACACAAGTGAGGTACCATTTTTCTCGTAAGACTTTGGGGAACGCGGGGTGGGTGGAAATTTGTGGATCCACGCAGATTCCAGAACTTTCCACCACAGAAATGTGGGGAAAATGTGTTTTTTGGACAATTTTTTATGTTTGCAAGGGATTCTGGGTAACAGAACCTGGTGGGAGGCAGTCAAGTCACCCCATCCTGGATTCCACTGGGTGTCTAGTTTTCAAAAATGTATAGGTTTGCTAGGTTTCCCTAGGTGCCGGCAGAGGTAGGGTTCAAAAACTACAGCTAGGCACTTTGCCAAAAAAGGGTCATTTTTCACTGCGAAATTGAGGTGTGACCACGTTGCGTTTTGCGCCGTTTCCTGTCGCAGGCACTAGGCCGACCCACACAAGTGAGGTACCATTTTTCTCGAAAGGCTTTGGGGAACGCGGGGTGGGTGGAAATTTGTGGATCCACGCAGATTCCAGAACTTTCCACCACAGAAATGTGGGGAAAATGTGTTTTTTTGGACAATTGTTTATGTTTGCAAGGGATTCTGGGTAACAGAACCTGGTGGGAGGCAGTCAAGTCACCCCATCCTGGATTCCCCTGGGTGTCTAGTTTTCAAAAATGTATAGGCTTGCTAGGTTTCCCTAGGTGCCGGCAGAGGTAGGGTTCAAAAACTACAGCTAGGCACTTTGCCAAAAAAGGGTCATTTTTCACTGCGAAATTGAGGTGGGACCGCATTGCGTTTTGCGCCGTTTCCTGTCGCAGGCACTAGGCCGACCCACACAAGTGAGGTACCATTTTTCTCGTAAGACTTTGGGGAACGCGGGGTGGGTGGAAATTTGTGGATCCACGCAGATTCCAGAACTTTCCACCACAGAAATGTGGGGAAAATGTGTTTTTTTGGACAATTTTTTATGTTTGCAAGGGATTCTGGGTAACAGAACCTGGTGGGAGGCAGTCAAGTCACCCCATCCTGGATTCCCCTGGGTGTCTAGTTTTCAAAAATGTATAGGTTTGCTAGGTTTCCCTAGGTGCCGGCAGAGGTAGGGTTCAAAAACTACAGCTAGGCACTTTGCCAAAAAAGGGTCATTTTTCACTGCGAAATTGAGGTGTGACCATGTTGCGTTTTGCGCCGTTTCCTGTCGCAGGCACTAGGCCGACCCACACAAGTGAGGTACCATTTTTCTCGTAAGACTTTGGGGAACGCGGGGTGGGTGGAAATTTGTGGATCCACGCAGATTCCAGAACTTTCCACCACAGAAATGTGGGGAAAATGTGTTTTTTGGACAATTTTTTATGTTTGCAAGGGATTCTGGGTAACAGAACCTGGTGGGAGGCAGTCAAGTCACCCCATCCTGGATTCCCCTGGGTGTCTAGTTTTCAAAAATGTATAGGCTTGCTAGGTTTCCCTAGGTGCCGGCAGAGGTAGGGTTCAAAAACTACAGCTAGGCACTTTGCCAAAAAAGGGTCATTTTTCACTGCGAAATTGAGGTGGGACCGCATTGCGTTTTGCGCCGTTTCCTGTCGCAGGCACTAGGCCGACCCACACAAGTGAGGTACCATTTTTCTCGTAAGACTTTGGGGAACGCGGGGTGGGTGGAAATTTGTGGATCCACGCAGATTCCAGAACTTTCCACCACAGAAATGTGGGGAAAATGTGGTTTTTTTGACAATTTTTTATGTTTGCAAGGGATTCTGGGTAACAGAACCTGGTGGGAGGCAGTCAAGTCACCCCATCCTGGATTCCCCTGGGTGTCTAGTTTTCAAAAATGTATAGGTTTGCTAGGTTTCCCTAGGTGCCGGCAGAGCTAGGGTTAAAAAACTACAGCTAGGCACTTTGCCAAAAAGGGTCATTTTTCACTGCGAAATTGAGGTGTGACCACGTTGCGTTTTGTGCAGTTTCCTGTCGCAGGCACTAGGCCGACCCACACAAGAGAGGTACCATTTTTCTCGTAAGACTTTGGGAACGCGGGGTGGGTGGAAATTCGTGGATCCACGCAGATTCCAGAACTTTCCACCACAGAAATGTGGGGAAAATGTGTTTTTTTGACAATTTTTTATGTTTGCAAGGGATTCTGGGTAACAGAACCTGGTGGGAGGCAGTCAAGTCACCCCATCCTGGATTCCCCTGGGTGTCTAGTTTTCAAAAATGTATAGGTTTGCTAGGTTTCCCTAGGTGCCGGCAGAGGTAGGGTTCAAAAACTACAGCTAGGCACTTTGCCAAAAAGGGTCATTTTTCACTGCGAAATTGAGGTGTGACCATGTTGCGTTTTGCGCCGTTTCCTGTCGCAGGCACTAGGCCGACCCACACAAGTGAGGTACCATTTTTCTCGTAAGACTTTGGGGAACGCGGGGTGGGTGGAAATTTGTGGATCCACGCAGATTCCAGAACTTTCCACCACAGAAATGTGGGGAAAATGTGTTTTTTGGACAATTTTTTATGTTTGCAAGGGATTCTGGGTAACAGAACCTGGTGGGAGGCAGTCAAGTCACCCCATCCTGGATTCCCCTGGGTGTCTAGTTTTCAAAAATGTATAGGCTTGCTAGGTTTCCCTAGGTGCCGGCAGAGGTAGGGTTCAAAAACTACAGCTAGGCACTTTGCCAAAAAAGGGTCATTTTTCACTGCGAAATTGAGGTGGGACCGCATTGCGTTTTGCGCCGTTTCCTGTCGCAGGCACTAGGCCGACCCACACAAGTGAGGTACCATTTTTCTCGTAAGACTTTGGGGAACGCGGGGTGGGTGGAAATTTGTGGATCCACGCAGATTCCAGAACTTTCCACCACAGAAATGTGGGGAAAATGTGGTTTTTTGACAATTTTTTATGTTTGCAAGGGATTCTGGGTAACAGAACCTGGTGGGAGGCAGTCAAGTCACCCCATCCTGGATTCCCCTGGGTGTCTAGTTTTCAAAAATGTATAGGTTTGCTAGGTTTCCCTAGGTGCCGGCAGAGCTAGGGTTAAAAAACTACAGCTAGGCACTTTGCCAAAAAAGGGTCATTTTTCACTGCGAAATTGAGGTGTGACCACGTTGCGTTTTGTGCAGTTTCCTGTCGCAGGCACTAGGCCGACCCACACAAGAGAGGTACCATTTTTCTCGTAAGACTTTGGGGAACGCGGGGTGGGTGGAAATTCGTGGATCCACGCAGATTCCAGAACTTTCCACCACAGAAATGTGGGGAAAATGTGTTTTTTTTGACAATTTTTTATGTTTGCAAGGGATTCTGGGTAACAGAACCTGGTGGGAGGCAGTCAAGTCACCCCATCCTGGATTCCCCTGGGTGTCTAGTTTTCAAAAATGTATAGGTTTGCTAGGTTTCCCTAGGTGCCGGCAGAGCTAGGGTTCAAAAACTACAGCTAGGCACTTTGCCAAAAAAGGGTCATTTTTCACTGCGAAATTGAGGTGGGACCGCATTGCGTTTTGCGCCGTTTCCTGTCGCAGGCACTAGGCCGACCCACACAAGTGAAGTACCATTTTTCTCGTAAGACTTTGGGGAACGCGGGGTGGGTGGAAATTTGTGGATCCACGCAGATTCCAGAACTTTCCACCACAGAAATGTGGGGAAAATGTGTTTTTTGGACAATTTTTTATGTTTGCAAGGGATTCTGGGTAACAGAACCTGGTGGGAGGCAGTCAAGTCACCCCATCCTGGATTCCCCTGGGTGTCTAGTTTTCAAAAATGTATAGGTTTGCTAGGTTTCCCTAGGTGCCGGCAGAGGTAGGGTTCAAAAACTACAGCTAGGCACTTTGCCAAAAAAGGGTCATTTTTCACTGCGAAATTGAGGTGTGACCACGTTGCGTTTGCGCCGTTTCCTGTCGCAGGCACTAGGCCGACCCACACAAGTGAGGTACCATTTTTCTCGTAAGACTTTGGGGAACGCGGGGTGGGTGGAAATTTGTGGATCCACGCAGATTCCAGAACTTTCCACCACAGAAATGTGGGGAAAATGTGTTTTTTTGGACAATTTTTTATGTTTGCAAGGGATTCTGGGTAACAGAACCTGGTGGGAGGCAGTCAAGTCACCCCATCCTGGATTCCCCTGGGTGTCTAGTTTTCAAAAATGTATAGGCTTGCTAGGTTTCCCTAGGTGCCGGCAGAGGTAGGGTTCAAAAACTACAGCTAGGCACTTTGCCAAAAAAGGGTCATTTTTCACTGCGAAATTGAGGTGGGACCGCATTGCGTTTTGCGCCGTTTCCTGTCGCAGGCACTAGGCCGACCCACACAAGTGAGGTACCATTTTTCTCGTAAGACTTTGGGGAACGCGGGGTGGGTGGAAATTTGTGGATCCACGCAGATTCCAGAACTTTCCACCACAGAAATGTGGGGAAAATGTGGTTTTTTTGACAATTTTTTATGTTTGCAAGGGATTCTGGGTAACAGAACCTGGTGGGAGGCAGTCAAGTCACCCCATCCTGGATTCCCCTGGGTGTCTAGTTTTCAAAAATGTATAGGTTTGCTAGGTTTCCCTAGGTGCCGGCAGAGCTAGGGTTCAAAAACTACAGCTAGGCACTTTGCCAAAAAAGGGTCATTTTTCACTGCGAAATTGAGGTGTGACCACGTTGCGTTTTGCGCAGTTTCCTGTCGCAGGCACTAGGCCGACCCACACAAGTGAGGTACCATTTTTCTCGTAAGACTTTGGGGAACGCGGGGTGGGTGGAAATTCGTGGATCCACGCAGATTCCAGAACTTTCCACCACAGAAATGTGGGGAAAATGTGGTTTTTTTGACAATTTTTATGTTTGCAAGGGATTCTGGGTAACAGAACCTGGTGGGAGGCAGTCAAGTCACCCCATCCTGGATTCCCCTGGGTGTCTAGTTTTCAAAAATGTATAGGTTTGCTAGGTTTCCCTAGGTGCCGGCAGAGCTAGGGTTCAAAAACTACAGCTAGGCACTTTGCCAAAAAGGGTCATTTTTCACTGCGAAATTGAGGTGTGACCACGTTGCGTTTTGCGCCGTTTCCTGTCGCAGGCACTAGGCCGACCCACACAAGTGAGGTACCATTTTTCTCGTTAGACTTTGGGGAACGCGGGGTGGGTGGAAATTTGTGGATCCACGCAGATTCCAGACCTTTCCACCACAGAAATGTGGGGAAAATTTGATTTTTTTGACAATTTTTTATGTTTGCAAGGGATTCTGGGTAACAGAACCTGGTGGGAGGCAGTCAAGTCACTCCATCCTGGATTCCCCTGGGTGTCTAGTTTTCAAAAATGTATAGGTTTGCTAGGTTTCCCTAGGTGCCGGCAGAGCTAGGGTTCAAAAACTACACCTAGGCACTTTGCAAAAAAAGGGTAATTTTTCATTGTGAAAATGTGGTACGTCCACGTTGCATTTTGAGCCATTTCCTGTTGTGGGCACAAGGGCTACCCACACAAGTGAGGTACCATTTTTATCAGGAGACTTAGGGTAACACAGAATTGTAGAGCAACTGTTATTACCTATTGACTTTCGATGCATTTCTGCCTTCCAAATGAAAGACAATGTGTAAAAAATAAGTCGTTTTGAAAAATGACCTATAATTCTCATGCTAGTATGGGTACTCCCAATTTCGGAAATGTGCAAATATCTACTGTTTCTAAAATCTACATTTTGTTCCCATTTCAGAAATACATAGGTGTCTTTCATAACAATTTTTCCATGTATACATTTTCCCAAAATAATTGCTATATACCCGGTACTTAAAAAAAATCATTGCAAGATGTTGCTCAATTATTGGCTCTGGGTTCGTCGGGTTCTTGGTGAACCTACAAGTCCTATATATCCCCACAACCAGAAAGGTCCAGCGGATATAACGGTATATTGCCTTCAAATAGCTGTCATAATTAGAAGAAGTTACAGGTGAAAACGTTGACACAAATGGCTGTTTTTTTCAACTAATTTTCAATTTTTCCTTTATTTAACTGTTAGTTTCTATAAGGAAAACTTTAAGGATCTACACAAATGACCCCTTGCTGAATTCAGAATTTTGTCTACTTTTCATAAATGTATGGCTTTCCAGGATCCATTATTGGCTTCATACCCATTTCTACCATTAACTGGAAGGAGGTTGAAAGCACAAAAAATAGCAAAAATAGGCTATGTCCCAGAAAAATGCCAAAACTGTGTAAAAAAGTTGGTTTTCTGACAAAAGTCTGCTTGTCCCTGAAAGCTGGGAAGATGGTGATTTCATCCCCACAACCCCTTTTTTGATGCCATTTGTAGGGAAAAATCAAGACGCTTTCATCTGTAGCCCTTTTTTGCCTTTTTCCCAAAAAAACCAAAATTTAGCTGTATTTTGACTAATTTCTGGGTCCCCTCCAGGGGAACCCACAAACCCTAGGTACCTTTACAATCCCCATGATGTTAGAAAAAAAGGACGCAAATTTGGCATGGATACCTTATGTGGTCAAAAAGTTACAGGGGACTAAGCGCGCACTACCCCAAATAGCCAAAAAAAGGCTTAGCACAGGAGGGGAAAAGGCCTAGCAGCGAAGGGGTTAAACCTTCTCGAAAATGTTGATTTAGTTCATTTTGCACAAAAAACTCCTCAGGTTGTCATTTAGATGTAGTTTGGTGATCAAGGAGTCATTTTTTTTTTGTTTTACAATTTTTTCCAAGAGGTAGCAAGTTTCTCAGAGTCTCCAACTGCCTGGTCCTGTCCTTTGTCTTCACTTTTTTGTTATTTTGGGTGGCCTGGCCATGTGGGTGGCGGCCATTTTGTAAAGCCAGGCATTGTGCTTTTGCTATAGGCCTGCATTGTCTGTCTTGTGTTCCTTTTCTTGTTGTTCTGGGTGGCCTGGCCATGTGTTGGCGGCCATTTTGTGTGAACAGCCACTGTGCTTTTGCCATAGGCCTCCAAGCTTGCGGCCTAGTGTGCCAGTAGGCCCGGAGGTAGTCATCCTCATGGGTGCATAAAAACTGTTTCTGTGTTGTCTGTTGAATTGTAACATAATTTAGGCCATGGATGGCATTGGATTGATTTGCAAAATGTGGCTTTTGGGGCGTATTTTATTTTTTGGGGTGTTTGTTAAATAAATAGGCCTTTTCAGCCAGTAAGTAACCCTGGGCGTTCAGCTCGCGGAGTTTGGGCAAGTCCGCACTGCGCGACAACGCGGACTTACACTTTTATCTTCTTCGCGCGCTCAATGTACGTTTTCGCGCGCGATAACGACATTTTGTGACGATCGCGATGCCGAACACGCAGAATTTACAATCTGGCGAACAATATCTCTCGAGCATCATTAAACCTTCTCGAAAATGTTGATTTAGTTCATTTTGCACAAAAAACTCCTCAGGTTGTCATTTAGATGTAGTTTGGTGAGCAAGGAGTCATTTTTTTTTTGTTTTACAATTTTTTCCAAGAGGTAGCAAGTTGCCCAGAGTCTCCAACTGCCTGGTCCTGTCCTTTGTCTTCACTTTTTTGTTATTTTTGGTGGCCTGGCCATGTGGGCGGCGGCCATTTTGTTAAACCAGCCACTGTGCTTTTGCCATAGGCCTCCAAGCTTGCGGCCCAGTATGCCAGTAGGCCCAGAGGTAGTCACCATGGGTGCATAAAACTGTTTCTGTGTAGTCTGTGGAATTTTGGCATCATTTAGGCCATGGATGGCATTGAATTGATTCAATTGAATTGCGAAATGTGGTTTTTTTGGAGGGTCTGACTATTTCACTTTTTGGGTGTGTTAAATAAATGCCTTTTTTGCGTGTGTACTGTGTAATTATAATTGTGTTGTTGTAGTGGTTGTCTAACTTTCCAAAGTGTTTTTAGCCATGTGGATTTTAGTTTTTGCATTAACGCTGTGTGTGTTTTATAAGGCATCCTTTGTCTGCCCATATATAGGCCTGCTTGAGTTCATTGTTTGCCGTGCCTTGTGCCTGTGAGTCACCATGTTTCTGGGGGCCATTTTGTTGTGGTAGTTATTAGTGTGCTGTTTTTGCCACATAGGCCTGCGTGTCTTTCCATTTTTCCTCTTGTCTTACTGCTTCCAAATCCATCCCCATTGCCAGCTGCAGCTCCCTGATGCTGCTATATAATACATCCCATGTGATGCACAAATTTAGGCCAAACATGCTCCAGTACATTTTAGTTTTTGTTCTTTACTATTCTTATTCTTCCAGAGTGTACACTAGCACTACACAGTAGCCAGGAAAGCCCTGGCCTTGTTGTCAACGTCTCATAAATGGCTACACTGTGTGTTGTTGTTCACAGAGTTTCTGAAATTTAATAATTGAGGCCAACACACACTAAGTTCTATATTCTATTTGTTTGATTTGTGCTATGTTTGACTGATGTTCTGGCTTTTTTGCTTTTAGGTGCACAAAGACTGAGGAGGAGGTATGTCTCTCATCATTGCCTGTTGCACTTCCAGACAGACATCCTGCTGCTGTACACACAACACAACGTGACGTGTGACCTGACCAGACATCTCTGCAACTGAGTGCTGCTGACATCTGAAGAAGATGGGCCCAAAGAAAGCAGGTACCAGGTCCTCCAGTACCAAGAAAGTTGCTATTGAGAAGAAGAAGGAACAGAAGAAGCAAGTGACACTGAAGTCTGGTGTGCCGGCCAATACCTTTTTTGGGAAAAAAAAAATTGCGCCTGCAGCAGCGGTGTCCGGGGGGCAAGCGGGGGCAGCACCTCTGTATCAGTGGACCCAACCCACCAACCCAGGCCCAAGCACATGAGTGGGGAAGAGGTAGCCAGCCTAATGGTGGAAAGCAGTGATGCTGAGCCGGAGATAAACTTATCGCTATCTCAAAGTAGTACCCAATCAACGCAGGAGGAAACACAGCAGATAAGTGGTCAACAACAACAGCCGCAACCACCTCCCGCAATAGTAGTTGTTGTTCCTCCTGAAGTAGGGGAAGTTCAGGAAATTGAGCCTCATGCAGAGGTAGAAGAAGAAGCCACTCATTCAGAAGATCCATTGTCTTCCAAATCCCCAGCAAGGAAAAGGAGGGGTAGTCCATCAAGTTCTTCGCCAAGCCCCCTTCTGATGATCTAGATGCCACTTGGAAGCCACAAACTGAGTCTGAGAGGGAGCCACGTTCCAAGACCAAGCTAGGGAAAAGGAAGGTTCCAGAAAGCCTTACACTTATGGAGGTCGATGTAGAACAGCAAGATGATGATGATGATGACGACGAGCCAGTCATCACGAACATCACTCCCGGCCCCGAGGAGATGGAGACCAACATTCTTACTCTATCCAAAATCGCTGCGAGGGATGTAGCACGCATACCTCCACAGGTAACACCAACACAACCTACAGCTTCCATATTTGCATTAGCAAAGGCCCGGCAGCGACCTACATCCAGCACAACCACCACCTCTGTAGGAGTAGGTAGTGGTACAGCAGCACAGAGTCAAATTCAACACACACCCTACAGATCATCCGGCATTGGAAGTGGCACCTCCAGTAGGAGGCCAAAGTTAAGCTCCCCAGTTTGGGACTTCTTTACGGTTAGCGAAAAGGAGGAGAACATTGCTATATGCTCCATTTGTAATACCTCTGTTAGTCGTGGTAAGCTTGGTACAAACTATGGTACCGGAGGCCAAATGACCCATCTGAAAAAACACCACTTGATCAGCTGGGAGGACCACCTTCGCGCCATAAAAAAAACTGCAACCATTGGTGTTGGTGGGGATAAAGGAGTAGAAGAAGAAGATCCGATCACGGTGGAAGAGGAAGGACAGGGAGACATTCTCTCTGGTAGTGGTACACAAGGTGTCCCTGACCCCAGCAGTACAGTCTTAACGTTGCACACATCTTCAGCAACATCTCAGTGGCACAAGAGTAAGAGTCAGCCGGAGACACCAAGAAGTACCAGGTCCGCACTACCAAAAAGTGCGTTGAGCCTAAGAGAAAGGAAAACCATGCAGCCTACCATTATCAGCATGTTTGGGGGTGAGGGGCAGTACGAACGCAACCACCCAATAGCACGTTTGTACAATGCGAAGCTGGCTAAAATGTTAGCACTGGACCTTCTCCCTTTTTCTTTTGTTGAAGGGTTGGGTTTTGTGGAATTTGTGTCAACCATCTGCCCAAAATGGCATGTTCCCAGCCGCTACTATTTTGCCAGAGTTGCAGTTCCAGCACTACATCACGACGTGCTGGAATTGCTAGGAAAGGCCTTGAAGCAGAGTGCTGTTCACAGTATCCACCTGACTACAGACATGTGGACCAGTTGCCAAGCCACAGATTACATGTGCATCACTGCACACTGGATCAGTTTTGTGGGGGTTAGAGAACAGGTATCTGCTGGTGTTGATACTGCAGAGATTTTTCATGCCACTCGCAAACATGCAACTGTAGCCATGTTTGCCATGGAGAAATCTCATACTGCTGCAAACATTTTGGAAGAGTTTAACACCAAGGTCTTTGAGTGGCTGCGCCCAAGAGGGCTTACGATTGGTTTTGTTGCCACGGACAACGGCAGTAATGTAGTTTTGGCCATGCGCAATGGTGGCTATTTCAGGGTCCCGTCTTTGGCACACTGCATTAACATTATTGTTCAAGACTTTTTGAAAAATGAATCAAAAGTCAGCAACTTACTGGTCACCTGCAGAAGAATATGCACACATTTCAGCCATTCTTTTAAAGCCCGGAAGCAGCTGAGGGTCATTCAACGTGAGCATAAACAGCCAGTCAAAGCGCTCATCCAGGAGGTGCCAACACGTTGGAACTCAACTTATTACATGCTTGATCGTCTGTTTGAACTGTACATACCACTCAATGCTTATATCATGCAAAGATTAGGGGAACCTACTGTGAGAGGCATGACCATTGAGATGGCTCAATGGGACCTCATTAAATGCCTGACTGAGATGCTACTTCCTTTTGAGATCTTCACACGTGAAGTCAGCAGGGAGGACTGTACTATGGGCCAAGCTATCCCATTGTTGCACATGCTAGAGCAACAGCTGAAGGATGTGTCTGAAACGTACGCAGGTGTGGATGACAAACAAGACGCATATCATTTGGCGGAGACCTTAGCCGCTCGCTTATCGGAAAATACAAGGATTAAAAATAAAATTTTGTCACAACCACATTACATTAGTGCCACAATTTTGGATCCACGGTATTTCTGAACAGCAAGGCAGTAATTCCTTTTCGGAAGTGGATGTTGCCAACTACAAAACTTTGATAGCTAAGGAAGCCACTATTTTCGAAAGCGAACGGCTGTTAATTACAGGCCCCCCACCCCAGGCCATAACCAGTACTACAGGGCATCCAGAGTCAAGTTCTACTTTGGAGCCTGAGGGCAGTGCATTTGCCTCCCAGCAGTCACCTACACCAACAATAACATCAAGAACAGGATCATCCACAGCACAATGTGCAACTGATTGGTTTCTACAGCAGGGGTATGGTAAGTCCAGTGCTGATGCAAAGGCAAAACAGGCCGAGCACATCCGAGCACCCCTTAACATTGAGCGGATGGTCCAGGCCTATCTGGATGACCCAACAGAGGTCTTCATGGATGGAAACCCATTGGTGTATTGGTATGGGAAAAGAAGCCAATGGACAGTGCTCAGCAGGCTGGCGATAAAGTATCTCGCTTCCCCTGTCGCAAGTGTCTCTTCTGAGCGTGTTTTCAGTGCTGCTGGTGCCATTGTAACTTCGAAAAGGACCAGTCTCTCGGCCCAAAGCGTGGAGAGGTTAACCATGATCAAAATGAATCAGCACTTTATACCACCGGATTACAAAATACGTGAATCACAGCAGGAAGAGGAGAGCGACTTGGATGACGTAAATAGTGCGTTACAGGACCTACTTCTGTCCGAACCACCAGAGTTTGAGGACGAGCTCCTCTTCCCTGACAACTAGGCTTTCAAATTGTTGCTTTCTTCCTTCCTTTATGTGTCTGTGTATCTGTCTTTCTGGTTCAAATCAAATCAAATCACAACAAAACCATCACCACCGTCTTCTCTTTTTATTTCCCTATTGGAGTTGCACGTCTGTGCATTTAACTGTCCACTCTTCAGAGTCCTGCTTCATCTTCCTGTCTCGCACAAGTACATTTCCATCAAGCCAGACATTAGTACAAGAAATGTTGCCTTTACCAGTCCCGCCTCCATTAGAAGTGAAACGTGACTACTATAGCTATCCTCCGTTTTGTTTTCGAGCCGAAACTCATCAGTGTCCGAAGGCTACAGCCTCAGCAGGCATCCAAAGGTCCTCACTGTCAGGACAGAAGGTACTTGGCAGAGAAAGACAAGAGACTCTTCGAAGAAACTTGCTGACATTTGTGCAAACTCAAATGACCAGCAATGAGCACTACACAGGCCGCGGCCCATCATCACAGTGCTGACCATGGGAAGCAACTTAAACTGTGACAAAGTGCCACAGATGAATAAGACGAAAACCGAAACAGCGCCTAACACTCAAAATGAATGTGGACTGGAGTAATGATGAGGCCACTGCCCCGTAAAAAAAAAAAAAAATGTCAGAACTAGGCATCTGATGATCTGACAGCCAAAGAGAAGAGCAAGACAGGTAATGATGGAATGCATTGGATGTTTGCAGACTCTGAGCGATTGCTGTTGTTTGTTGTTGATGTTGTGCATGAAGTCGAACTCTACTCTACTAGTTAATCTACAAAGTGACTCAAGTAAGTCAGTGACAGTCAATGTTTCCCTTCTTGTTGTTTAATAACCAAATTGTACTCCTACTACTGCAGGTGCAGGCCAATATCTGTTGCAATTTTTTAATATGGAATATGGACTTAATCGAAGTCAATACAGACTGAGTTGTAGTTGGACAACACGTACCACACCATGATGATGACCATACTATCTTTTTGCGCGCAGTCATTCAGTTGGATCGGAGATGATTCAAGGACTAACTGCATTTCATGAAGTGGCATAAGGTAAACATAAACACAACAATTCAACAAGAAAGTAGTAAACACAGCAGACCTACATGTCCATGTAGTGGTGTAGTCGAGTGTAGTGATGACTGACAGCGGCGCATTGATTTTGTCACTTAATTAGGAAAATGCTAAGTTGCTGTGTATGCCTTTTGTCTGGCTATGTCAAAAATTAAGGTAAATGGAGGTTGGGTCACGGGCTGGTGCTGTGGTGGGCCTGTTCTGTCCTGTTGTTGTTGTAGCTTAATGCTGTAAACAGAATCTACACGATATATCCAAGCCGCCTCACTCTGAAAGTGTTCTCTCTTCTCTTCTTGGACTCCACCGTAAATGATGATTTTTTTTATTCATTGATTTCTCAATACCCCTTTTGTTTTTCCATCTAGACGTTACAGGCCGGCCTTTACCCTGTGCTTGCTATACTGGGAGACACAACTCACATTTACCTTACCAATCGGCATCAGGAAGGCCACCAAGATTGATGTGCGGAGCGTCCATGGAAGATAGGACCAAGAGGAAGGACAAGATTCAACTCCACAATTTTAGCATGATAATACAGTAACTTTAGTATCATTCATCATTCATCTTTTAATTAATTTGAATCCTTTTTTCTCTGCAATCATTAGGACTGTGTGTTGTGTGTTTGTTTGCTAATTGATCCCTACAAATGTTTTTTAATTGTCTTTGCTATCTTTACAAGTAAGCCCAGTACAACATGGAATTTGGGTCTCTGAGGGCATATTACAGGCAAGGCAAATTGCATAGAATATACTGGTGCCCTGTACTGTCTAATTGTCTAGTAGGAGTTATTAAGTACTACTCATTAACCATCAAGTTATCTAATCTTCATCATCTATAACGCATGCATTTCCCTTTTCTCCCTTTATGGATTGTTTGGATAAGATCATGGTCGTCTGCCAAGATTGCGCTTTGCTTTTGTTGTCCATGCGTACTGTTTTTCATTTTCAAACCTTTCCCCAAACCCCCTTCCCATCCATTCATCAAACCCTAACCCTCTTCCCCCGGGCTGTGATTTATATTGAGGTGTGATGTGACTACATAAAATGTACACCAATTGATCACACGCTTGCTGGGGCAGATGTGGTGAAAGCAACACTAATTCAATTGCAAGGCAGGGCGAGGAGCTTCTTCTGCTTGCCCACCCATGCTCAGTCTATGTGCATTGTGCAAGCCGTCACCGGCTAATAGTAGTACATCATAATTAATTGCCGTCATTGATTGGATTAATCATCAAACTCCTACCACACAGCAGTAAAGGTTACGAATTACGATCGTGTTAAGTTAAGTGACTCACTCGACAGCACAACTGCAGTTTATAACTTCTTGTACTAGGCTGTCCCCGCCACCATTATGTTTAATTTGACTTTAGCAGTTGCAACTGCAATATTGTTTGTAAATTGTTTGGCAGTCGTCTTCTGTACTGTATTTTACTTCGTTCGACTACTCCTCCCACAGTTTTTCTCAGGCAAGTGACTGTCTCTTTTTATTTTTTTAGCAAATGCTACTGCCAGTGTCTACTCTACTACTACCACCACAACCATGGCATCTTCTACATTCTCTATGGAAACCATGCAGCCATCGCTGTGCCGAACGTAGTCATCATCAATCACAGGTAAGATAAGTTTGGTGGGAGGTAGAATACTAGTAGGACAAATAACTCAGTGAGGGGTACCGCATCTATCTGTTTGTTATACATCATCGGCAGATTATTTAAATCAAACACTGGCTGCGGCCCTGCAGCAGCAAGGAAACCAATGTGACGTTAATTCGTAAAACAGTAACCCCCCACAAAACATTAACATTGTATGTTTAAGTATAAATATAATTTATTACCCTAACAAAAATAAACTATCCCACACCTGACCCACCCCTCTCCCTAACCCCAACCAATGTCCAAAACGAAAAAAGTCCAAAGAATGTCCCGAAACCCCAACGCCCAATTCCCACCCACCAAAACAAGGAATAAAAAGGGGCAAAGCAACAGGGTCCTCGATGTTATAATCGGCGGGCTTTGAGGTGTTTGTCCACCAGGATTTTCACCCGCTCCTCCATTTGCTCCTCTTGCCGTGCCATCCGGAGGAGAATCTTCCTGCGGAATGCCCTACAGTGGCATCCACAATGGGGGACAGCAGTGCTGGCTGCTAGTGAATTGCGGCGGGTGGCTACCAGACCGCGGCGCCGTACCGCTGGAGTTGGGGCCTGGCTGGGGCCCGGGGCATCGGACGAGGCTGCAGCTGCTGCCGCCTCCTCCTCCTCCTCCGCCTGAGCCACCAGCCGCCGGTACTCCTGGCATATGGCCTCCAGTTTCCGGCGCCGGGCCCTGACTGCCAACTCCTTCCGCGATGGTTTGTCTTGGGAAAAGAAAGAAAAAAATATTGTTGTAACCAGTACTCTTACCTAAACAGTAACACAAAATTAATTCAACACATAATGGCACAGTAGCACTAGCAAGAAGCACAGTACATAACATTTGTGGTAATAATCTATCTATCCTCCCACTTCCTCGGCCTCTAACATTTGTGGGAGTTTCAGGCATTATACTAGCACTATGGACTCCAACCAGTACACAGTACACCAGTGTTCTTCTTATCTCTAGTTTAGCGAAATGACATAACCTGGTTGTAGCCGGCATTGCCAGCTCGGTCATCTATGCTTGAACCCAAGACAAACATACGAGTCATGACGCAGAGTCACATTAGTTTGATTTACTACTGTTTGCAGGTGGGGAAGCTCGTATTTTTCTATTACGGGTGGCACTGGCCATACTCTCTCTGTTACATGGAGGGCAATTGCTCAATTTCACAGTGCCTTGGCTACTACAAAAAGGCAGATTATATATCTGATCCAATGATAGTTGCTTTTATATGGGACAACGACATAAGGTCAGTAGCAGTCGGTGGTGGGACTCGGGGAGTTTGGCCGGGCGGTGACGTGGGTAGGGGCAGGATGGGGGTAGTAAACTATGGATTACGGCCAATTACAGGTAAGTAAACATATAAATAAATGAAACTAATTTTGTTGCGCACACTGCATCGCATTTGGCGGTGCAGTGCGCACAATGAAATTCACTTTATTTATTTGTATGTTACAGTAAAGTTACCTGTATTTGCCCGCGTAATACATTGTTTACTACTACCCCCCACCCTGCCCCTCCCCACATCGGATTTGGTACGCTGGCACGGTTTCTTTAACATTCCCTAAAACTGTGCATCCCGTGACAGTCTCCACCTATGCTGTCTATGATGAATACATACAGGCATCCATCCATTCTAAGTAAATGTCAATCATTCTTCTTAATCTCTCCACAAACGTTGCTTTGTTTCACCAACAACAACGCATGCGTCCACTCACTCCGTTGCTTGCCTTGGCTTTGAGTTTCACCCAAACACCGCTGATGATTCTTGCTATCCACAGTATCCACCCATACTGTGTCTTCCACCCAGGCAGGCATCCATTCTTCTTTCACCTCCCACCCATCCTTCAACAACACATGCATCTGATTCCTATCAGCCACCTATCCATGCTTCCAACGTATCCTTCTCTGCCATTCGTCATATTAAATCTCGCCCGCCCTTCCTCCTTCCACCCTTCTTTCCCTTTTTGTTCAACACATCCATCAAGGTCATCTGATCTGACTTTTAGTCTCCTCCATAAATTTTTCACAGCTGAGTTGGAGTCAGATATAAGAGGCCATTGGTTAATGAAGTCACGCTGGTAATGCTATTGCTACTGCATTGCTCATGCTAAGTAAAGGGTGTATTCTTTATTAACCGTTGTATAATGTTCACTACAACTTCATACCTAATAAGTCTCAACAACAGTACAGTGAGTGAAGTCCACTCCACACACCCTGCCAGCTAGTGCAATGTCAATAAGTCATGAATATAACTTACCACCGCCCGCCACTGCTGCTGGCTCACCCCCTGTATCTCCTGCAGGTGCTGCATCTCCTGCCCCCTCCGGAATGGCCGCAACGCCATCGCCGCTGGCCCCACCGGCACTGGTGGTCGGTAGTACGCCTAGAAAAAACATGACACATTTTTAGATGCCTGTACACCTCCCCCTATTTATTCTTTTTCACTAGCAAGATTGAAAAAAAAGTTAATACATACATATTATTATTATAAATCACATTCAATAGTCCAAATCGGGTACTAGAGTACAGTCAGTAGACAGACACTAGTAGTGTTATTATGGTCCCTAGGGTCATTATTATACTATACTCTACTCTTTACAAAGTTAGCCAGAGCCATGCAACCATTTTTCGCTTCATGTCTTTTGCGCATGTTACCTCGCAGCTTGTTGTGCGGTAACAGTAAGACGCCTTTTTGAGCCCACATGAGCACATACAGCTACTGTCTGAGCGTTGCGTACAAGAGGTCGAAAAACAAGCCACTTTGTTATGGAGTTCCGTTAGTCCGTATTACTTAGTTTTTTGGCAGGACTGACAAATGCTTGCATTAACACGCACCATTTTTCTCAGGCAGAGGATTCCCTTCTACGAACCAGAGATTTGCAGAGCTTATGAATGATGCATGTAACCAGTAATTCTACGTTCTACGGTGAGGAGTCGCCCAGAATTCACACAGATCTTTTGTCTTATATCATCATGCACTTGTTGCAACAATTTTTATTGTTTTAAACTTATGCATTTTGCTGTCTGAGCTGGCTGGAGTACACTGAATTTTATAGAACAACAACATACAGAGGTTGTTATTTGAAAATAAACCTTTTGAACTTACACATAGACTCTGTGGTATTTGGTGTGGTGGTGGTGGTAGACTTACACGAGTGAGTGAGCGAAAGGGTGTTATGTTCTGGGTTGTGGAATCATAATCATTGGGTATCTTCGGGTGGGGGTTCGGGGACCTAATGAGACACTAGCTAGTCATTCAGGGGATTGTGGGTTCACTTCTGACTGAGGTGTGAGGAACGTCCAAGTTCCAAACTCGCATCACCAACATCCTATTTCATTGTGCATAGTTCTGCATGGGGCTGTGCAGAATCCAAGTAGTATGTACTATATCCTATCAAAAATAGTCAAATATCTGGTTGTGCATTTTGTTTGTGGTAATTGTCAAAGCCTCAAGATTAAGAAGCCTAGAAGAGGACAACCGAAAGGACTGGACTCAGTGGCTAGAGCTATTAGTATTGGTCAATCTGAGTTTTATTCAAAACCGTACAATAAAGAGTGGCAATGCAAACTGGGCAAGCTTAGCGACAGACTAATAGTAGTAGTACAGAGTACAGACATTCATAGCAGAGGCAGTTAGAACTTAGAGGCAGGGATAACCAGAATTTAGAAACAGATAGTCAAGTCAAGATCAAAGAATCTTTTGTAAAAAATATAATTAGGGAGTGGAGCCAGAATTAATAGTTCTGAAAAAATAAGGTCCAGTAAAAGTTAGGGCAATATAATTGTTAATATAACCACTGGAGGACTTACTGGGACCAGCAGCAGGGCCCTCGGTAGAGGAGCGGTCCTCTGGTGGTTGTCCCGCCGACTCGGACCCCGTCTTCTTGCCCCTGGGTGCTGCAGATCAGTGATCATGTAAGATATAATAAAGAAAAAGAAAGACACAAACATTAATGATTGCTGTGAAACAAATAAATTATCTAAAAAAACGCTCAAAAAACGTTTTAGGAAACAAAAATTGCAATAAAATTGACCTATCTAATCCGATCGACTACTGGCTTGCGGGATTCACGGACAGTCTACTTATTTGGGAACACTAATTCAGTGTTCCATTCTGATTGATTCAAATAAAATCCAGAACACTAACTAAGCCTAAGTACCACCTGACCTAGCCCACCTATTCCAGGCGGGCCAATTGTTCATTAAGCCTGCATTTCCATTTTTTTTCCATCAAAAATGCATAGATGAGAAGGAGGACACATGCATAAAGTCAGTGCATAATGCATACACCAAATTGTTGGTTGGTTGCGTCTGATGTTCTGCAGCTGACTGACACTGCTAAGCTAAGCTTACCAGTACCACTCATTAAACAAACTACAAAAGGTTCTACTAAGGACTGGGGTAAGCAGCACTCAGTGACAGAGGATGCGTCACGCAGACCGCTCAAAAATTATCAACTAATAGTAACTAAACCTAGTATCAAATCCATCCACCACTATTTGACAGGAGGACAAAGGAAGGACTACAGTCTCTCTAGCAATAGCATTACCTAACTGAAGTTCTCTAAAGTAAACTCTTACATAATAATGACAAGCGAGCGCAAAGTTGCAAAAAAGTAAGAGTACCGCCCAGCACCTGTGTCCTACAATCACAGAAGATTTTGAAACGTAATTTACCTGCAATGTAAGCAGCATTATTCTTGTTATTTGTAAAAAATGTATACACAAATCACAATACTTATACTACTATATATATTGGCTACTCACCAAGCCCCACGACCTCGACACCTAGCAGGTCCAACAGGTCCTGCTCCCGGTCAAGAATGTCTGACCACCGGTGGGCCAGCTGGTTATGGGTGCACCGGACCGCGGAGCAGCGAAACACTGCCCGACGCAACTTCGCCCACCGGCGGTGACGCTCCTGGGTCGGGTAACCGGAGCCTGGCCTGCCGCCTGCTGCCAAGGTCAAGGGGAGGTGGCGCTGAATAAAAAAAACAAGGGCGGCCACCTCCTCCTCCGTAAACAGCTGGCGGGCTTGCACCCCTGCAGGGCGCAGTCTGCCGCAAGGCAGGCGGCGATTGGGCGCACGCGCCTTGCCCTTTGAGCCGCTGCTGCTACCCTTCGCCATGGTTCTGGGGTGGGAGGAGGTGAAAAAGAAAAGTTAGATGGGAAAAATAAAGTTAGGGGAAGAAGTAGGAGCTTAAAGAAGAAAGTTATATAAAACAGTTGAAAAGTAAAAAAAACACAGTAAAAAGTAGAAAAAATGCAAAATATAGACTTAGGCAGAGAGAGAGATAGGTAAGAAATAAAGAAAAATTGAAAAACAGTGTAAAAAACTAAGGATTGCAAAGATTGAGGGAGGATAGAAAAGCAGGCCCAGAACCATAGCATAGAGTGGTAAAACAAGATGGCCGCGCCCATCGCGACCGCATGGGTAAGTTCGCGCGATATTTCTCCCCGAGCACGCAAAAACGTTGCGAACACGTACAACGCGTTCCCGAACATGGAATGCGCATCGCGAGCACGCTATACGCGACCCGGAACAGGAAATAAGGGATCGCGAACGGGCGGGACAAGTGAAAAACAAAATGGCCGCGCCCATAGGCGACCGCATGGGTAAGTTCGCGCCCCGAGCACGCAAACAGCGTCCCGAACACGAACAACGCGTTCCCGAGCAAGAAAAATGCATCACGAACGGGCGCGCCAAGCAGCTACGCATGCTCGCGAAGCTACGCGTAGCTCGCGTAGCGCTCCGACGTCTTCGCGTAGCTTCGCGTAGCGCGACTACGCGAACTACGCCCAGGGTTAGTCGGTTCCTTACCGGAGAGGAGGTGATACGTTGTTTTCTTACTGCGTGGGGACTTGATGCATCTGTTTCTTACTACGTCCCCCAACGATGCGACAGTCTTGGTGCCTCGATGCGATGCGTCAATCCGGTATGATGCATGGCTTTGCACAGCTGCACAGCAGGCTTGCGTCGGGATTGGTGCGGTGATCTCGGACTTCGGAGATCGTTGCACCCGATGCGTCGTGCGGCGATTTCTCAAGCCGCGGCAGGCGCTGCAACGGTTTCTTCGGCATTGCGTCGGAAACAGGTGCGGATGTGTCACGCTTCTTCGATGTTGTATCGATTTTCCAGCTCCCAGCGACAAACAGTCTCTAGAGGTCCTAAACAGCAGCAGGCACCTCTTTGCAGGTTGGAATTCCCAGCAAGGGAATTCCGGGGAGCTGGTGGTGAAGTCTTTGTGTCGCTGAGACTTCAGAACAGGAGAGCAAGCTCAGTTTCAAGCCCTTGGAGATCTTTTCTTCAAGCAGGTGACAAAGCAAACAGCAAAGTCCTTTTTCTCCTTTCCTTGGCTGCAAGCAGCCACTGCAGGCCAACCCCAGACAGCAAACAGCACAGGGGCAGTATTCCTCCTCAGCTTATCCGGCTCTTCTCCTTGGCAAAGGTTCCTCTTGATTTCCCAGAAGTGATCTAAAAGTCTGGGGTCTGGGCCCCTCTTTTTGTACCCAAAAATCCTTTGTTCTCTGAAGGCAGAGAGTGTCTGTACCCAGCCAAAACACATTCTGTGGGGCACTTTGCAAGTGCACAACAACCGCCATTGTCAGTGTGAGCCCTGGCTCCAGACACACCACAGGGGGGCGGAGACGTCATTGTGGAAGGCAGGCACAGCCCTAATCAGGTACAGGTGCTACTCCTCCCACCACCACAAATGCAAACCAGGCCTATTCAGCCCAGCCCTGACTCATCAGACTTCTGGAGCCGCTGCCCCTCTTCAGCCCCTGTCATCCAGAAGCCAGACATGCAATATACAAACCCAGCAGAGCCACACTGGATAGTTAGGCAAGAAAGTACCTACTTTCTAAAAGTGGTATTTTCAAACAGAATGTAAAAATCACCCTCACTAAAAGATGCATCTTAACATTCTGAGTTCAGGCATACTAAACTTTATTTTTCTACCTTGTTCCCAGGGCCAGTTATGTTTATAAGATGTTATAAAAATATACTCCCCATTCTGTCCTATGGGAACAGGTAGCCTTGCAATAGTGAAAAACGAAATTGGCAGTATTTCACTATCAGGACATGCCACACACTTAAGGGCATGTCCTACCTTTCACATACAATGCACCCTGCCCACAGGGGTACCTTGGGCCTACCTTAGGGGTGACTAATATGTAGAAAAATGAAGGTTTAGGGACTGGCAAGTGTGTGCACTTGCCAAGTCGACATGGCAGTATCAGACTGCACACAGGCTCTGCAATGGTATGCCAGAGTTACATTTTACAGGCTGCTTCTGTTGGTGGCACAATCAGTGTTGCAGCCCACTAGCAGCATTTGATTTACAGGCTCTGGCATACACAGGGCACTGTACTAGGGTCTTACTAGTAAATCAAATATGCCAATCATGGAAACACCAATTCATAACAACAATTTACAGGGAGAGCATATGCACTTTAGCACTGATCAGCAGTGGTGAAGTGCCCAAAGTCATAAAACCACCAACAACAGGTCAGAGAAAATACAGGAGGAAGGCAAAAAGTTCTGGGATGACCCTGCAAAAAGGGCCAAGTCCAACAGTCCCCATTGAAATGCTTTGCAATGAATGTCAAGTTTTGAGGGTCTCAAAAAACCAAGAAAATAAAGCCTTTGTTGGTGGAACCATACTAACTTTAGGAATTGTGGTGTGTTCTAAGGTGATTTTAGCCAGTGGACAAATTGTGATCCTTTGCTGGGATTTGATGAACCATATTTGAGGGAAAATTGTTTTCTCACATGATTCTCTCATAGAGGTCATGAAAGGTGATCCAGAAGGTAAAATCTGTGCACATTTACTAAACATTCACATTATCTTTCTCAGTCATGCAAGAATAAAGTCAGTTGATTTCCCAGTGCTCTTCTGCAGCCTTCCACAGTGGTCTAATTAACAAATACGATGTAACATTCTATATTTATGATAGAAGTGTGGCACTCTCAAAGCCATCTGTCACAACAGTGGTGCGTAATTTTACCAAACCCACTTGTAAACGGCCATATGGGTCTCATGTGCAGAAAGTCCCTTCCTGAATGAACCATAAATGGACATCAAAATTGAGAGCTAGGAGAAATAGGTTGAAGATTCCCAAAACAAAGGTCTGCATGATGCTACTAGAGAGTTGGCCGCCAGAAGAGAATTTAAAGTAAGAAACCTGAAGCCAACAATATCCTTCAAGTATATTGAATATTCCAGCGCGTAATTTACAAAAACACTTTGACTGCAGGAAACCAGCCTTGTGAATGTGGAAGCTTCTAGAAATGGTCGTGCAAGATTTGGAAATTTCAACTGCCATCTTGGATTACTGGCCTATAAATATCATGCCTTGACCGCCACACCTCTGCTAGGCAATGGCGCAACCATCGAGGAAAGAGCTAGTGTTGAATTGCACACTTACCTGTAACCGACATTTGAATCTGACTATCGAAGTATTCATCCAATCTAATCCATTATGAGAAATCCTTGAGTGCTTCCTGCAATACAGATCTTGAAAGAGAAAGAGGGAGAAACTTCAGCATTTAGAAGGTTCACCAAATGTGTCTAGAAAGATGCGCTCGGCCAGTGTGAAGAAATACCTTGAGCAAGTTTTGTTCTTCTTGTCTCTCTTCCCAGCTTCCCCCTTCCCTTCGGCATTCCAGTTCAGCGAGTAGTTACATTCATTGTCTCAGTGAAACGCAGGGAAGCATCAGAGATGAGGCAATGTGTATCTCTTCTGCTGGGTCAGACCTAGGTTAGTCAAAGATTCAATGTTGTAAATTTAATCTGCAAATGCATTGCCATGACACCAGCTTGATGGATTCAGTACTGTAAAACTTAAAGCATTTCCTTTAGAAATAAACACATTGAGGGGGTTCATTTTGTCATACAAATTATGGTTAGTGATCTAGCAAGCTACTGCAGCTTCCCACAGTGCTCCAGTAAACAACTACAGTGCTAACATTTATATTTATGACAAAAGTGTGGCACATATGAAGCCATCTTATTAGAAATTAGAATCAAAGCTGTAAAACCTAAAGCATTGCTTTTAGAAATGAACATGACTAGGGGTTCTTTTTGTTATAGAATTTATGATTAGTGATCCATGAAGCTAAAATGAGGAAAGCAAGCGGCAGGGGCACCAGCAGCACAACTCATCATGGAGGGCAGGATGGAGGGTGCACAGCATGCACAACAGAAAGCACAGGGCGCTGGGTAGGAGGAAAGGGCAGCAAGCTGACCATGGAGGGTGAGATGACATGGACAGTGGCAACTCCGCTGACAAAGGAGGTCAGGAGGAAGGAGGGCTGGGGAAAGAAAGCAAGGGCAGCAAGCTGACCACAGAGGGCAGGCTGGCTGGGATAGCAAGCTGTCCATGAAGGGCAGGTGGGAGGGGGCATTGACATGCAGGCAGTGAACAGAGGGCAGACACGAGTGGGGAAGGGGCAGCACAATGGACCATAGAGGGCAGGAGGGGGTGCAGGGGCATGAAAATGAAGAACAGTAGGCAGTGGGAGGAAGGGCAGAGGAGCAAGCTGACCACGGAGGACAGGCTGGCTGGCAGTGGCAGCAAGTGACTATGGAGGGTAGGTGGGATTTGGCAGGTGCATGAAGACAGAGAGCGGAGGGCAGGCTGGTGGGGGCTGAGGGCTGGAGCAGGAAACTGACCACAGAGAGCAGGCCAGCTTGAACATGTGCAGCAAGCTGACCATGGAGGGCAGGAAGGAGGTGGCATGGGAAGAGGAAGCAAGCTAACCATTCAGGGGAAGCTTGCATGGGTGGTGTGAGCTCATAAGTAGTTAATGGCAGGGGTGAAAAGTATACATAGTTCACTGAATTATAACTGGCAAATGTCAGGGCCCAATTCACAAAGGTAAACTTAGACTCGAGTGTGGAGATTCCACTCCGGGTGTGGACCACTCTGGGTGCGGAGTGGAATCTCTGCACTCGGGCGGAGATCCCGCCCTGAGTGCAGAGATTCTGCCCCAAGTGTGATGCAAAGATACTACTCATAAGTTACCTTTGTGAATACCACAAATGAAGCAATGTGCCTATTAATGTCCTTCTAGGGACAAACTCGGGTGGTTCATCAGGTGGGTAATATGTTTTTTGTATCCAAGCTATTTGGACACAGTGTTTGTCCAATGCCAGCACCCTCCTCTGTTTCTGCTGGGAAATGTGTCAATGTATATACCATGTGAGGATATTGCAATCAACATAACTCTGGCTAAGCAGTGCCATAACACATGTGGGCATGCTCTCAGTGCCAGCCTGTGAGATATGCTATGGGAGTGATAAACTTGACCTTCCACCTGCCGCATCAGCCAGCAACTTATAGTTTATACAACTCAAGAAATACACAGGTATGCTGCATATCTTCCAGAATATAGAAATGTCACCCCTAATCAGTAATTGCATCTGTTTCTGATGCTTCTAAATGTATTGGTTTGTATATACAACTCGTGGTCCAGGTACTTCCTTCGATGGAGTATATGTGGGCACCAGCATTGAGCACCAGTGCACCACCTACTAAGTGAAATTTTATTGTTCCTAATAATGTCTTGACTCAATCTTTATTACTAAGTTCTGTCTGCAGTCGTGGTTCTGACTCACTTTCTGGTGATTTCACAGATTGTTGAGTACTTTTGGTTACTTTTTGGCTATATTTTTTTCTAAGAACTTTCCTGCATTGTCTGGAGTGACAAATATGTGCATTTTATCTTTCCATCTGACTGCCAGTTTTGCCAGATACATCATAGAATATTGCAATGCTTGCTCACATAGTGTTGTTTTAACTATGACAAAAGTGTTTCACCCTTGTTTGGATAAAATAAAAGGGCAGTGCCTTGATATTGTATGTCCCCCTTCTCTCTGGCCATCTGCAATATAGTATCCTGGTCGCTAAAATTAAATAGTTTCATAATAAAAGGGCCCGGAGGGGTTCTGCTGGGTGGTTTGGGCCCAAGAGACATATGCATCCTCTCAACCCTAAACATAGGCGAAAAGGCACTATGGCCAAATATATGAGCTAACATTATTTCCATGTAAGTCTTCATGTTTACTATGCTGGTAGATTCGGCTACACTTACATTCCATCTGTGAGACCTGGCTTTGAGATCTTCCTTTTTATTTTAGACATGTATTAGGGTTTTTCCTATTGCCTTCAACATGCCCCCCATTTCCTCCATCAAATTTACTCTGCATCTGACCCAGTCTCAGTATAAATTATCCAACTTTCCATCAATGGCTTGTGGACTGCCTTTCATCTCCAAAAGCAGGGCCTTCATGTCCATCTCCTCCTTGACAACTGCTTTTGAGCAGGTGCCTCAGAGGAGGGGCAGACTACTTGGGCTCAAATATCAGCTTATCCTTAAGAATGTCAACCTTTCTCATGTTGACCACTTTGTCTGCTTTGAAACAGTATTGTGTCTCATAGGACTTAAGTGGGTCCAGCTTTTGGACACGTGTTACTGTTATCTAGATGCTGGAGAAATCTGCCATGTCATCAACGGTGCAGATGTTCAAGGGAAAGGTAGAAGTACGTGTCTAGCAATATGTCTTATGTTGTGTTCACCCTCTTGAAGATGTCGACTTACGGTCACAGTGTACTGATCATCGAATGTAATCTCATTTGCCCTCAAGGATTGAGGCTGAATAATAGCCATTTGCACATACAGGTGTCCATGCATGCTTTCCTCAGGGCCCGTTCTGCAGCCCGCTTCAGCAATCAATTTTCAATTTTACCTCTCTTATCTATTGTGATAGGAGCCAATGGTGCATTTAACTCTCTATTGCCTTCACATCTCTTTAGGCCGCCTCTCCAGTCAACTTGTGCTTGCGCTATGCACACCGCAGGTTCTAATTTTGGATCCATCTCAGTATACTCATGGTGATTCGATTTCAATTTCACTCCCAGACAGGCCCAGAAGTGGTGTGTCAATCTCTCAGTGTGGCAGTCTCCTACACCACCCCGCCATGACATTCGCACCTCTATCAGCAGTCAGTGATTGACAAACGGGAAAACGCCGGTCCTGACATGCATGATGGCACCCTGGGTGTATGTGAATCCCCAGGCTTAACAGCAGCCCCTATAAACGCCAGGCCACCTGGGCCTTGCGCCACCTTGGTACTCCTCAATACTGCTCATATGCATGATAATGGCTTACAATATCATGTGGATTCGCCGCAGGCCTTCAACGGTTACTGATTCATGGAATGTGTTCATTAGTTTGCCATTAATCAATACTATTCAGCAGATCAGCAGAGAGAACTCAGAGCTGTACTAAAATATGATCATCATTCTTTTTTTTAAAATTCAGCCTATTTTCCTTAAAGGAAAACGGGATGCGTTTAAAAAGAAAAAACTTAGAAGTTTAATTTTTAAGAGTAGACTGTGGTACGTTGGATCACTGCCTGATCTTAAAAAATATTTTTTCAATATTCTCAAAGGGGAAGGCGTCCCAATATTTATGAATATGTTACCACCACTTTTAAAATTGGTGGTAAAGTATTACTGGTTTTGCGGCCGGAATTCGGTCTCAAAAACACTGATACATACCATACTGATTCAGTTTTATGGAAGGGACGCCAAGAGCACACCCCTTCCAAATACCGAATCGCAAATGCAAATTGCGATTCACTAACAAGTTACCGAATCGCATTTTGCATTTTTTACATTCGAAAAACCATTTTTCCGCAGACAAGAAATATGCTTTGTACATCTGTCCGTTAAGAATGTGCAGCACCAAAACCATAAGAATATCTTTCTTACATCCGGGTAGTTTTTGCAGAGCATTCCAACAGCAAGCTGTTTTTCTCATAGTTACATTTAAATGAAACATTTTTCATTTTGTAAAAACGAAAAACTAAAATCAAGATTAAATTGGACCAAAATGATTTTTCTTTTGGAAAGGGACTGGGGGGCAGATTTACAATCCCCTTTCACCCCCGGTGCGTCACGGTACATGAAGCACCGGCAGTGCAACCTGCTGAGTGATATTTACAAGCAAACATAAAGCCACCCTGCATGACTTTACCTGCGCTTGTAAATATCGCCTCTTTTCACGCAACAATGTGTGTGTTAGGGGCGTGACATGGGTGTTGCTGTGGGTGTTCCCATGCAACACCCATGTCCACTGATGCATTTCCAGATTTATGAGGAATCGTAAATCTGTAAATGCGTCTGAATGCTACACCCATAGGGGTGGCGTAGCGAGATGCAACAAGGAGAAATGTTTTCATTTCTCCTCTTTTTTTTCCTCTTTCAATGCATGCTGCATTCTACAGCACACATTGGAAGAGGAAATCACCTCAACTCTGGCATTCTTGCACCGTGGTGCAAGGGTGCCTGCGCCGGCGCATGGCAGCAGTTTGTGCGCCTGCGCAGGGGGAAGCACAGAGATGCGACATATTGTTGTAAATATGTTGCATCTCTGTGCTTCGAAACTAAATCAGTGCGGCGCATCAAAATGACTTGCGGCACCGTGCTGCGTTACTTTCTTGTAAATTTGCCCCTGGAAGTTTTGTTGTTTGTAGACTCATCAAATTTCAATGGAACCCTTTTGAAAAGAAATTCTGATCACGCTTTTTTTTAGACAAATCTCTAACAATGTTACACACAGATAATTTAAGAATAGTCACTCTTCAGTTGAGCAAGTGTACAACTGCACTTTTGATGATTAACTAACAACACTTCCAGTAAATAAAAATTGCTGCAGTTTTACCGCTTCAATTAACAGTAAAAAATGAGGGTGCTTTTCTTCTATTTAGAAATTATCTTGAGATATAAAGTTACACGTACAGGTATTTGTACGCTTAGTTGGATGTATTCTGTATCAAAGAAGAATCGAAAGACCTCTGGTATTTGTACATGTGCTTCAGTGTCCCACAATGGGTTCTGAAGGGCTATAAAAATGCTATTATACAATACAGCTTGCATGTTTGAACCAATACAGTAAATAATACGTAACTGTTCTTTATATTTTGACCTATGTATTTCAGAAAAACGATCATGCTCTTGATGCTGTTCTCTGCTGTTGCAAGAACCCTTTTCCAGTCAGTTCACATTCTGTATTAAGTTGGAAAGAGTGCACACACTTGAGGTTTGAATTGCAACATCTGGAGTATTCACCATTCTCAGACTGGGGTGCCTGCCAGTAGCAAAGCTGGGAATCAGAGTTTGGAATGAACTCCTAGTTAGATTTATTCGTCATCAACTGTACTACACTCTTGGGAAACGTATGTGTCTACATCTGCAACACACTATATTTTTCAGTTGCTGCGCCTTTCACGTTTGGCATTCCCCTTTCGACAAGTTTCTGCCTCCAGAATATGCAAGAACATGCCTAGGTGTTTGTATTTCACAGTGTGCTTATGCATTACAATACCTCATTTTCTTTGTTTCCTTGAGCATCTCTTTGAAACCTGACATTTGCAAGTACATGCAGTTTTGTTAGTGTTACCTTATGACCTTGAATACATTCAAACGCTGCTCGCTTGAAAGAACATGTTCTCCAGTCCGAAGTTCAGACTGCTTGTTTGCAATTTTTTTCTGTTCATCTTGCTAGGCAGCGCCCCCTCAAAAGCTTTGATTGGTGACCCATACAATTTAATTTAAACTGATAATCATAAGGATGTTCAAAGACCTTGACTAAAGCAGGGAACGCCTCTTGCATGGGATTACAACCACGCCTGGCAGCTGGGACGCCATAAGAACATGGTTACTATTAAAAGAAAATGATTAATTGTGTACCTTCCATTTTATAGACCAGTATCTGCGTTTGCATATTGTTTGACTTCCAAAAACGTTTGACAGAATATGATATTTAAAAAGTAGAGCTTCCATTAAGTCGTACATAACATCACAGACATTTACCTTAAGGGCATATAGCATGACCAGAGAGGTTAGAAGATGACTCACTGCTTTAATTCTGGACATTGCCTTAACAACCATAGGCAGTCTGGTAGGTGTAGTCTTGACTTCGATCAAAGAAACCAATTACACTGAACTACTAAATACAACTGTATTACAAAAATGAAAGCTCTGGACAGGAGTACTGCATACTTGGTGGACTAGAAAAAAATAGGTTACTATATCCAAATGTGCCCCTCCTTGTTAATATGCAGGACACAGAACTTTTTTGATAACATACTATCAGCACTCTTCATCAGTAGAACAATGTATGGTCTGATTAAATAGGCAAAGTAAAACGCATCAAAAATATAAAACCAAGTTGAGGAGGATCAACTGCGTTTAGATGTTGGTATGACTCCTAGCTTTTCTCAACTGTAAAATGCACCATGCCTCTAAAGATTTTATAGTTGCTCTTCAAAACTAAATACAAAAAAATAATATAATCAGTAAAGAAGTCACAATTGCATACTATAGGCTTAGGGGCCTATTTATGAAAAAGTTTTGCTGTGTCACCTTGCTACACTGCACGTCACCTTGCTACGCTGCACTGCATGACAGGGAAAGGGCAGGAATGTGCCGTATTTAAGGCAATACAGCATATTCCTGCTTTTTCCTCTGTGCTGGCGCCAATACTGGCACCCTTGCACTGTAGTGCAGGGTGTCTGCGTTGATTGCAGCATTGTTTTTGTGCAGGAAGGGATATCATACTGCACAAAAACAATCCTGAGAGGCATAATGTTAATATTGAAAAATATGATGTTGATGTTCACCATGAGATATATATATATATATATATATATATATATATATATATATATATATATATATATATATATATATATATATAAACAAACTTGCATCAATTTTGTTTAATCCACCCAATATGAGCTCCCCATCAACCCCGAGTCAGAAATACGTGGTCAGGCAGGCCCTGCGACCTAGGCCTGAAGCAACTGATTGACAGATCACAGGTGGAGTGACACGTAACCCTTAGACAAACACGCTAACAGGAAAACCCAATTCGATCCCACAGATAGGCAGTGACACCACAATGGTCTTAGAAGATTGGCCCCAATAAAACACGTTCGGCCGGTGGGGCACGCGTTCCCAAAACACCATAGAGTCAGATGTCACCCTAAATTAGGAATACTCAGCCAATCAGAGCACAGCACGTACACCACACGCAGTGATCACACGCTCCCCATGCCGGACATCCGGACACGTACCCACTGGCCCTACATTGTGTCCATGCAAGGTCGAGACCCACCTACACTTCTTATCAAATGACCAGATTTATGGCCCCATGACTAGGCCCTGATTTCTGTCTCCAAAGGAATGTACAAATTACTTTATGACAGTTCATGTAATGTATAAAATGACAGCCAAAACCAATGTGCCTTTGAGACAGTCTTCAGACCCCGAATCTGTTGCCTACTCTCCCGGCCGCTGCGTTAAATTAAACCAACTGTAACTGTTTTGCCAAACACCTCTTGTCTTTTATTTTTCAAGGTAAATTCACATTCGAGCAACATCTTCGCAGGCCAGCCTGGAGAGATTAGTTCTTCGAGCCCTACTGCAGCCGAAGGAACAAAACCCCACCTTTACAGATTCACATCTGTGCAATGAGAACGGTGAGCAGATGAAAGTTCTGCTGAATCCGCGGGGTGGAGGTCCGTCCTGAAGCCACCGTCAGTGGGTAAGAGACTACATCTGATCCTTAGTCCCAGCAATTGGCATACGGCAATCTAGGAAGAAGTGCAAAAACCTAACCTCAGCGCCCTGCCACTAACAGAAATCTGACATTTTGCCTATTTTATGTTTCCAAGCTGAGTAGTTGCAGAGCGGCCCTGGAGGCGATCCCACGGAGGTCGCCTTTTTTTGATAGTCAGCACGCAAGGAAAGGTGATGGTTGTTTAGTCGCTTAGACCCCTGGGTATGACACAGATGGTACACTTGTCTCTGGGTGTAATACAGGGACCACTTGGACTGCTGCCCGTGACACAGATGGTGCGCTTGTGTCTGGGTGTGATACTGGGACCACTTGGACCGCTGGGCATGAAACAAATGGTGCGCTTGATTCCTGAGTGTGATACAGAGATGGGGCCTCACCGCTTGGAAAGCTGGGCGTGACACAGATGGTACGCATAGGCTCTGGGTGTGATATAGAGCCAACATCTCAATCTTAACTTTTTTAGTCTAAAGGAGATTTTTTAGTGCCATTGGTTTCTTAACACTGCAAGTATCTGAAAGAAGTGAGAGGTATTATTCGCTTGGACCTCTGGTGTGACACAGCTGGTACGCAGGACCCCTGGGTGTGACATAGGATGCAATTCGGATGGTTAGGGAAAAATTTGGACCTTGGAGAGTAAGGTGCAGCTTGGGCTTGGCCAAGGAGGACCTGTAGTTTTTGAGTCGCTCCTTCTTCTCCACGTAAATTGTTGCTATCTTTGTCCCAGAGCCAATATTGACGGACTATTGGGCTCCCTCAGTCCTATGTACCATGCAGAGCCTCCCCTCGTCGTTAGGCAGCATGCGCTAGGAGCAGGCTAAGATTTTTTGGACAAAGTCATCATTTTTCTTCTCTGTAGTTTTTTCGCTTTTACTTCAATTATGGTTTTCAATTGATGCATTTTGTCTTGATGTTGTGGTGCTGATAAATTATTGCGACTGTGTTCTATGTTAAATGTTATGTCCAGTTAACGATTCTTTGTGCGAATGAAAAAGTCGTCATTTGATCACATTTTGCTATTCCGCTGCTAAAAAACAACTCATAATGTTTTGAATTCACCATTGCACTTTCTTACAGGCCGTTATTTTTTCATATGTGTTGTTTTATGTGCTAAGTTTTGTTGATGCATCTTTGTCCTAAGCTGAGCTCATAGTAAAAATAATTATTTCCGGCATAACCCTCTGCACCTAGTCTTTCCCCACGAACAGAGTAGGACTTAAGTTAATTAAAAAAAATCTTGAGAAGTCTAAAAGTGCACTAAATCCCTTAAAAAGTTTCCAACCCATCATGGAGTCGCTGTTAAATCAAATGCAAACTATGTTCCCCAAGCAGGCTAAAAATCTATGTTGCCGTGAATGGCACGCACACACTAAGACTCAGAGGCCAGAGGGGGAACCTTCAACACCAGCATAATAGAACACATGCGGACACACATTCGGACCAAGTATGTAGATCAGAAGAAGGTTAGAAGATAGGCACTGTTAGAACATTGGGCCTTTTTTGAGGTGGCCATGAACTACAATCATGTTCCAGAACCCGCAAGCAAGGCGTCGTCACCTCCCTCACCATACACAGGCACAGAGGTGCTCTCTCTAATGCCTGCCAATCCTGCCATTGCTGCACTGGGTTACACCAATCTGTCAGTCGAGAGGGCCAAAGGGAACCTCATTGGGCAGCAAACCACTAGATCTAGGGCAAGGAGATTGCCAGATCGGCAAACCCAGACAATTCTGGCCTTATTTCAATTTGGTGCCAGGATTCCCTGATGTTTGACTCCCCATCCATCATATGCAACACACCAAGCCCCAGCGGCATGGGGAGCCTGCAATCCAGCCTGTCTGGTTGAGCGCTCTCAGGTAACTGGGAGGTTCATAGCAATACTGGATAGTGATACCACATGTGGGGGGCGTGGGGAGAAGAGGTCCCAGCCCTCCGGGGTCAGACATTGAGGGAGGTGCCGTAGTGTATACTCCCCCATGGTATGCCTAGGCAGTAGAAGAGATGACTGAAAGTACGTTTGAGGGAAAGTTCTTACCAAGGAGAACCATGCACAGCGCGAAGGAGGCAGCCTAGGTAGGAGTTAATGGAGAGGCACAGGTTGAGAATAAAGAGACAAGAGCTCTCGCCTGGGTGGTGCAAAGGGAGAGCAGAACTACACACCCTTCCTCAGCCAATCAGAACACAACATGCACCCTACACGCAGTGATCACGTGCCCCCATGCCGGACATCTTGACAAGTACCCACTGGCCCCACATTGTGTCCACGCAAGGTCGAGACCCACCTGCGCTTCTTATCAAATGACCAGATTTATGGCCCGTGACGAGGCCCAGATTTCTGTCTCCAAAGGAATGTACAAATTACTTTATGATGCTTCATTTATTGTATAAAATGACGGCCGAAACCAATGTACTTTGAGACAGTCTTCAGACACTGACTCTGTTGCCTGCTCTTCTCGCCACTGCGTTTAATTAAACCAACTGTTCCTGTTTTGCCAAACACCTGTTTTATTTTTTCAAAGTAAATTTACATTTGAGCAACAATATTAATCTATCTATCTGTGCTGCAGAATGCAGTACACATAGAAAGAGGAAGTAACAAGGAAAAATAAAGATATTTCTCCTCGTTACACCTCTCCTAGTAAGGCTTATCTTTTTAGTGCATTCACAGGTTTTCCAGTTCTGCTAAATCTGTGAATGTGCCAAAAAACATGGGAGTTGCATGGGAACACCCATGGAATGCCTTTCCAGGGCAGAGTAAGGCAACAGAGCAATTTGCGCTGCATTGCCGTACCCCATATTTATGGAGCCACTCAGGGGAATGCAAAGTGGCCGTGCGTAGCTTCATAAATCTGACTTAAGGTGTGCGTCGCTCTTGCACCACATTGTGTGGTGCAAAAACAACGCAAAGCAACTCGTACATAGGCCCATTGCCCTTAGTAGGCAATAGTAGACTGCAAGAGAGAACATAAGATGGCTACTTCGTTGAAGGTTAGGTTCATTCTTGTCTTAAGTGTCCAGTTTGAACACAGCCCAAAAATAACAAGGATGTCAAGATGCTCAGCCCTCAGTGATCAGACTGAAACGAACACATTTAAAACTATAAGCACATGGAACACTCAAGATATCACATGTGAAACTTAAAAGACATCAGCATAACCCTCAACATGTAGATATTGACTAGAGACTGAGACAATGAGTTCACGCAGTATAAGATGCCTGGTGAGGATCAAGAGAGCAAAAGTGAAAACAAACATTTTGGATGGCTGGCTACTTGTTCAAGTGAATGGGAGGTGTTGATTCCAAAATGTTAAAATCTAAGGCAATTTGATCATTAATTCAGGATCTGAAGAAACAATAAAGTGACAGGTAGATATGCTTATGAAACAATATTTTAATCAGAATTTTGTTTAACAATTCAAGTGACTGCTAATTCAAGGTAAAAGGATTGTGCTAATTGTGCTCCACTATATGACTATCCCACTAAGCGGATGTTTGGTTAGTAACAATTATAAGCCAATTCATTGTTAAATGAGATGGAGGTCTTTTATGTTAGTCCTTGAGGATGAATTGTGGATGCTGTTCTACAGTATATTTAGACCCATGATTTAAAGTATGGCAGAAGGGATACTCTGTCACAAATGTAGCGGATTTCCCATGTGCCATATTACAATGATATTGGAGACTATGGCACTGGTGATACAGTGCATGAACTATTCTGCCATGTTTTGACAGAGTGTCCTAGCCCCAAACTCTAAATTAGGCCTTAAGTTAGGATGCCACCTCAATGACATACAACTAGCTCCTACTGTCCTACATTGAACTTCTTGTGATTCAAATCTCTTAAGATAGCATTCTCATTATCATTAGTGTTGTCAAAGAATTACAATGGTCAGCTCCTTTCCTTTTCTGGCACACAAGTGAGGGTTGATGCAAACCAATACCCTGGGTACTGGACTCCTTGCAGTAAACAGAGACCGTGAGAGTCCTTTCCAGACCCCCACTGCACCAAGACCAAGCATCGATTGAGGGTCATCAGCACTGCAGAGACACACTTCCTCAGTGGCCCAGCTGTCCTAATTTTGCACCCTTAATGAGCAAAGAGCGACAAACGCAAGTCCCAAGGACACACAGAGCCCAGCCAAAGTTTCCATTCTGCACCCAAGCTCCCCACCCGGGTACTGACAAACCGGCTGTGCCCCCTAGTCCCCAGGAACCTTGTGACCAGAGCCCCACATTGAAAGCTCCCGGACCTGTCCCCAAGTCCCCCTCTGCAGCCTGTTTCCCGATGCCCCCCCTTTTTTCCACCAGCGTAGAACACACAGCTACCAACCCTGCCAGCACCTCTGCACCCGGACGTCCCAGGGCAGGTAACAAGTAACTGCTGGTGGTACTTTGGATCTTGACCCCCTACTACCCTAAGTCCTGAAGGAGACCCCCACAAACCGATTGCAAATAACTGTATGTAACATATGTCTTTTCTCCCATAGGGAAGCATTACTCCGTAAAGATGCATTTAAATGAACTATTTACTTACCCGTAAAAATTCATATTTAAAAATACGACTTATTTTTCTAAATTGATCTCAGATTTATTCTTGAATGTGTGTCTCATTTATTTCTCTGTGAGTATAACAAATGCTTAGCACTACCCTCTAAGAAGCCTGAACTGCTCGCCCACACTACCACAGAAGAGAGCATTTAGTGTTATCATTTCTGTCTCTGTAAACCAATACGGGTTGCCTGGACTCTTTAAACAGTGTACCTCATTTTGGTCCACAATATAAAGATCCAGCTTCCTACATAGCACATTATTATATAAGATGGTGCCACTTTAAATAAAGCAGACCGAATGGCTTTGTCACAATTACCAAATTAAATGACCAAATATCACATGCTAGAAAGTCATCTCTCTATCACTGAATTCAGTAACCATGTTTTACACAAAATCATCAAAACATTGTGATGTGTGTCACAAAGCAATGCAAACAATATATTTTTAAATAAAGCATTGTTAAACAACATAGGGGCCGATTCCGATCTCGGCCGGTAGGGCTCTGAATCGGATTCGGCTTTACCGGATCCGATTGGGAGCCCTATTTCCCGACCGAATCGTACGTGCGTCCGGGCGAGCGAGTACGATGCGTGCGCTCGCGAAATCTCCGACCGACTCATTCGCAGGACCCGACCGCTCCGACCGACTCGCACGGGGACGACTCGCACTGCGCAATGGAGACGTTCCCCGGCCGGGTAAGTACGATGTGCACCTCGGCCCCTCCGACCGACTCGCGCAGTCCGGCTCCAAGGAGCTGTTGGAGCTGCACTTTGGGGGTCTGTGTCGGACCCCCCTGGAAGCGTAGGCACGCGAGTCGCACACAGGGGGGAGCCATGGGTCCCCCCTACACGTGCATGTACGGCGCGACCCGCATCGACGCAAACACGCTGTAGGGGGCGCCCTTGTTCGCGTCATGCCCATTGAGTCAATGGGAGCCCGTGTACGCGTCGTACGACTGGCTCCCATTGACTTCAATGGGAGTCCGACCGAATCGAGTCCGATGGCATACGTGCGCATCGTACTCGTTCGGTCGGGCTGCCAGGGTCCGATTCGGTCGGAAATCTCTCCGAGTCCGGCTCGGTCGGAGAGATTTCCGGCCCGAATCGGAATCGGCCCCATAACGTGTATCTTACTTATAACACTTTAGACCAAATGACATGCAGCCATAAGACCAACCACTAGAGGTCTATGCACTCCCAACCTGTAAAACAAAAGTCCCAGTCTTCGAAGTGTTTAAACATTTGAGGAAAAGCCTCCGGTGTCATAGATTTCTTGCCCTTGCACACCTAGGGTCAGTTCTTAAATTCCTTTGGGGAGGGTCTGCTGATGCTCCTGCAGACCCCCACAACTTTCCTGTAACATTTTGGTGGTTCCCTTGCCCTCCTGGGGCCACCACAGGAATGAAATTTTTGGCAATCAAAGCCCTGTAGGGAATTATGGGTCGCTCCCGCCAGGGAGTGTGCATATTATATAAGCAGACTCAGCCACACACCTTCTGTTTTGAGGGGGTTTCACATCCTGTGTCTTCTTTTCCTTTTGTTTCTTTTTCTTTTTCATTTGGGGTGCCAGGTCCCACCCGGAACACCCTGATTCTCACTTTGGTGGGGCAGTGTGAGGAGTCCACTGCCGCTTTGCCCAGCCAGCTCTGTTTTCTTGCCGGCGCGGGAGCCGGCACTTGAATTCTCCCTGCCCTCTCCATGCTGGAAGGGTGTTTGCTTCACAGTGGCCCACCCTCCCCCCAGACATGGGAACAGGGTGCAGAGGTGAGCCCCTCTGCCAATGTAGAGTGCACAATGGCGCTCCCCATTCAGCTTTCCTTACAGGGGGCAAGTGATGGGGTCCCAGGACCCTTACTTGCATTGTGGGGGATGCTACGGCACTCCCGTCTTCTTTCCTGGTTGGGGGCCTGCGGATGGTGGCTTCCCCCCTTCTTTCGGGTACACCAGCCCGGGGAATGGGGTTGGTGGTCATTGCTGACCTCTGAGGAGGGGACCCAATTCACAGCCCCTCCCAGAGCATCAATAATTTAGAAAGCTTGTGCAAATTCATGGCCCATCCCCTGGGTATTAAAGGAAATAGCCGCAGGAACCCATACACCAGTATCCATGTTTTTGGCATGTTTAAATAGGCAGAACTTCAAGGGGGCATAACTCTGGCCCATTGAGCCATTTTCCATGGTCTTTGCTCTCATTTGCTTCTGGTGGCCAACCCTAGCCACCTGGAGCCTTTGCAGCAAGCCTGCTATCCTCTAAAGTGACACTTTTTTCAGGGATATGGTTCCACTGCCTCCCTGCACCAGCTTTTCTCCTTTGCTTTGTCTCTGGTGCTCCTCCCGTCATGCTGGGGCAGAACAGTCCAGATCTTCCCCCAATTGGTCCTTAGGGGTTGTAAGGGGAACCAGCCTCACTGGTCCTGGAGAGACCGACTGGGGTCTGCTGCAAACAGAGTTCTTAGTCCATTACGGCATCACAGGGCTTTTCTTTCCAGCTGTCCATGGTGTTGCCACCTGTAAAGGGTTGGGGCCCTAGGCCCCTATACACATAAAGCAAGGACACACACACAGTGTTAAGGTATCTGGAACTGGCCCATGGCACGCACGCCCGAACCCTTTTATTGACAGGGTCACATGTCCTGTGACACCTGTGATGGATGGATATGGGCTGAGTGTGAAAGCCAGCCCTAGGGAGTGGCTGGTGGAAGCACATCACTTCTGAACACTAGCCCATGACAAGCCGGTCACTACAGCGCTGTCCAATTTACCATGCGTTTCTAGTGGGTGAGACACGAGTAGTGAGACTCACCCAAAGTAAAATTTCAAAAACTGGGTGATCAAAAAGCCACATCTCTGGACAGATTAAATGGGCAGAACCCAGTATGCTACAAATAAGCATACAGAATCATAAGCAGGAAGAGCCTTCAAAGTAGCAAAAGGCTTTCTCCTTGGTTCATCGAGTAAACCATGTCAATACAGAGCATTTCAAAAGTGCACATTTTGATTATGTGTTGTGTCAGAATATAAAATGAAAACAAACATTATTGCAGAGATAGAAAACCAAATGGAGTTGAGGCATAGTTTAGTCCTATTTTGCCAAACACAGGAAAATACAGCTTTAGAAAGTGCAGTCTTTTTTGTTGTTAGGCAACCATGTGAACACAGATTTCTCATTGCTGATTTGTGATTTTTGCACTGTCGAAAACAATTTTCCACAGTCAGGGCAGGCTACCTATAGAGATGCCTCACTTTAGATGAGTGGTGAGTTGTACCAAGATGCATGGAAAACAAAAGTCTCACACCAGAAACATTTTTAAAGCTGCTGCAGAATTGCCAAATCAAAAAGCGATCATGGTCACGATCCCCTGAGCAACCATTTTAGACGCCAGATTTGACTGACATTTTGCAAACCGTTTGTGAATCGGTTATGATCTGGGCCTACTGTGCAGTGTAAACAAAATCTGGCAAGGAGAGAGACCATAGGAGTGTCTGACTACTGATCATAGGTGGTAGGAACCTATAGGAATGGAAAATACAAGGCTACAAGCAGCAGATAGGACACAAGGCCTAGCCTCAAGCCAAACATAGCTGCTGAATACTGTGAGCAGCTGGGGTTGGAATGCAAGTGTGAATTGAAATCCACTGGGAAAAAAAAGTTATATTTTTGGCCCAAATGCGGAAAAACACTGAAATTCTTAAGGTACGCACACTACTTACACCATAACTGACAACGCAATCTGTGAAGGGACAGGGGTTACTTGGGGTATGCTTATGGCTGCGTGGGAGGTAATGCTGGTCATTGTTGAATACATTTAGAGAAAACAGTCTGAAACTATTTGAAATCCAAACTTTAAAATGCACAACTTGCTCCTTGCTTCTTGACTCAGATGGTGCATATGAATCAGGGACTGGAGGTTTCTGAAAAGCTTAAGAACTCATCCACCGCTTTGCTTCTTGCAGTGGTGGAAGGTATACAGTGGACTATCCTTCCAAAGAATCCCTAATCTTTCATGTGAACATATGGGCATGTCGGGACCGATAAGGGTCTTAAAGTAAGTTCAAATAAGTAGGGGGTGTAGACATACTGCCCTCATTGCCCCTGGGTTGGAGTGAGGCCATTTTGGTTACTTCTATATCCATAAGGGAACTACTTTGTAATATTCCCATACTCCATTTTATGTATTTCGTAATATTTCATTTAATAAGATTAATTTGGTCACTACTGGCTGCTATATAGATTTAATATTTTCAAATGCTGTGTTTTTAAATAATTACATATATGCTTGTGAAGCTTTGGCAAAATAGCTCAGCAAGGTAATGTGCCAACTTCATCAACCTATTTGGAACTTTTTGGTCACAGACTTTCATCCCCCCACTGCTGACCACTATTTCATCCTTTTAACTTTGATCACATGAGTACCACTGGATGGACTAATAGTGATACCTGTTGCTAGTGCTTTGATACTTCACTGCACTAGGACTATATAAAGACCAGTGAGCATTAGAAATACTTAAATGGCACCGTTGGAGAAAAAATAATATCCCTTAAAATATCATTATGGGAAAACACTTTGCGTGCATTAAGGCAAGGGAATGACAATCCATCTCCAGCGAACTCTTTCGGAAAATGCTATTTTTAAACAGCATTTTCAGACTATGTCACAGCAAAGTGCACACCTAGCTATGAAGCAACAGAGCGCTGAAAAAAAACCAAGCAATGGCAAAGCCATTAGGACTCACCTATGAGGCCCATAGCACCTTTGCTTTGCCGCGTGGGAAATTTCTTGAACACTGATTGTTTACAACGCTTGGTGCTACACCACTGCATCTTCCCAAGACCATAAACAAAATGTGTCACTGTTACCTAAGTGGACCACCTTCATTTTCTTGACCTCAGAAGAGAAAAAAAGACCAAGTCAGCCCTGCGATGGCTGATAAGTTGCAAAAACGTTTTCGTAGAACATTTATTAACCTTCTATAAGGTAACTTTGAACTTGCTGATCAGTGCCATGAAGAAATCAACTCGTAAAAGAGTAGTTTTCTTAAAGTTATTTTTTTTTAAATATTGCAGCTAGAAAACATCGCTGTTGTGGAAACTCCAGTTTTGCAAGATCCCTTCTCAGGCTTCCTCAGGGCGTAGAAGGTAATATTCTGGGCTGGTTCGTTCCTTAGTTATGGTGTGTAATAAGTTCCTCAAGTTAAATCTTTGGCATAATGCCCTCGTATCAGCATTTTTTCAGTCGGCATCAGCCCCAGGCCGGATGGCCGTGTAAAAGGGGCGAAACACGTGTTGGCTGTCACTCTTCACTTACTCTGTGACTCAAAGCTGTGAAAACGAGTCACAAACACGAATAAATTAACAATTAAAAACCTTTATTCTGCACACCTTGTATTGGAATTTACTCCAGGAAAAAGAAAACCTGTTAAAGCTTGTCCAGACATTCAATTGGCAATATGCACGTGGCGTCTGGCCACCTGTGGCATGTACTGGGAGCAATGTGGTGTGGTGGCAGCTTGCCACGTGGAGTGTGCGACTCTCCTCTTGCCTGTCTTGGATCGTTGGTGACTCCGTCTTGAGGCAGTGTGGGGGAGGACACTCTTTGCTATCTTTGGCCCACTGCCGGGCTTCGCTGATGCGGGGGAGATTTGGAGGCTCCCGGTTACCTTCAGTGTTGCATCCCTTTCGTGGAGATGTCTCACCCTCTAGGGCACCTGCTCACGCGGTCGAACTTTTGGTGGGCATGCTCTGGCATACCTCTTATTTGGCGTTCCTCGTCCTTCTTCGCGGTGCCCTCTTCTGGCGCTTGGCCTGCTTGATCCCTTCTCTCCCGGTAGTGGCCGTTCACCACCAGGGGTTTGTGTTGCAGTGTCTTCGCTTGATGTGGCATCAGATAGCCTCCGGGGCTGTATGTGCAGCGCACGTTCTCCTAGGGCTTAACGCCTTGCGCCTGTCTGGCCTTGTCAACTTGACACTTGTCTGGGCAGGTGCAGCTTTGGGCTTTATTGGGGCTCTTGCATTGTCTCTGCACACTTTGTAAGGGCAACCCTGGGTAGGTGAGTGCCTCTCACTGGTGTCTGGCATGCCTGTGCTACCACTTTGGTGCTTGACTGGGGAAGCTATGTGCTACTTGAGTGCTCTCTATGCTGGGACAGCACTATCGTCCGCACTGCCATGTGTCTACCTGCTGTCTGGTGTGGAAGCACTTCCGGTCCCTCTTCCTCCTCTTTTGGTAGTTCTCAGGGCTTTGCAGTGCACTTGGGGTGCTGTACGTGGACGGGCATAGAACTGCCTTTCCCTTCGCTGTTACTGTGTGTTGCAGCAGCTATCCCAGTGCTACCAACTGTTTCTATGTAGCTCACTCGTTTTTCAAGTGTGGTAAGTCGAAATGGCCACTAGGTGGCTCTCACAGTCTTTGAGCACTTAACCTATCAGCCAAACCTCTGGCCTGCTGCCTGCCGGATGCGCTATGACTGCAGGTCTCCAGGTGGCGTGGTGGTCATCCTTTCCCTCAGCTCACGTAGGGTTGGGGCCCTGAAGTTCAAGGCAGGCACGGTGCGGGAGCTGTGCTTGGGCTGAGGACGCCGGATGCACAAACAGCGCTAGTACGGTAAGGCGGTTCCTCCTGCTCAATTTACCGCTGTGCCATTACCATGGATGTATTAGCTGGCTTGTCGTGCGTTTATTTCCTTTCTGTGTTGCCTCTCATAGGACAATGCTGCACACTCTGGGCTGCCTCTCATAGGACAATGCTGCACACTCAGGCGACCGCTAGGTGGCGCTGCGCACTTCTTTCCAGCCGCAGCAGCCCTACCTCCGATTGCGGGTGTGATGTCGGAGTTAGGCAGGCCTCTTCAATCATGGGCCGCATCCGGGTGCAGGAGGCAGAAGCACTTTCTGGGGCGTTTCCCGCAGGCCGGTCGCACCTCTTCAGACCTGCAGACTCCCAGACCAGGTGGTCGCTGCTTGGGCCCGGAACCTGGAAGGCAGCGCTTCGGCTGCAGCACCTCTTCCCTGGGGCAGCTAGCGTTGGGCGAGGCAGCCTCCAAGCGCCCGAGCAGGTAAGGGGGCATGGACCCGTTCCCAGCGCTGCTGCTTTGCTTTCACTTCCTCTCAGGCCTCCTCACGCTGGCGGCATTGCTCTGGGCCTCTGCGGGCGTTGTGCTGTACTTGGTGGTGCATCCGCTTCCTGCTGCATTCCCTCCCTTGCAGACGGGGTTCACACTCACCTGTTCCGATGCCTGGAGTAGGGGTGACAGGGCCACTGACTCGGTCTCTTGTTTTTCCAGGGCAACGACGAGCCACATCGGGTAGCGAGTGTCGGCGCAGGCTGACCAGTGTTACTGTGCGCCAGGGCCAATTTCTGCCCCTCTCACCTGGGCACTTGGTATGTTCGAGGGTGGACGCCGTCTTCTCGCCCCACGTGGGCAATGCTGGTGCCGGGTGGCGATTTAACTCTTGTGGTGCCTCTCGCCACTGTGTGCGGGCGCCTCGAGCCTGGTGCTGGCTTCAACACTCCACCCCCGTCGAGGGATGTCACGCTGCTGGGCCTGTCCGTGTGGCGGGACTGCCGCAGCCTCAGCATACGGGCAGGTGCAGGGGCCTTACCGGTGGACGCGTGTCCAGGCGTTCCCCGGTGATCTGGTCACTTCAGCAGCAGGCATGGCTGCACTTCCCCTTCCACCACAGACTGGAAGACAGCTACCAGTGGTCATGCGGGGATCGACCCGCTCGTCGCCATTGTTGTATCGTGAGCCCTAGGCCCACATGCAGGCACAATAAAAGTATAGACACATAACTGGGGTACTGGAACTGGCCACGAGCACGTGCACCCGGGCCCTTTTAATAACAGGCTCACGTCACTCGTGACGTCTGTGATGGATGGGTGTGGGGTGCATGTGTGTCCACTCCCCCAAGGGAGTGGTTAACAAACTCTGTGTCTGCTGAGACACTAGAATGTGTCCAGCAGGACACAACACACGTGTAGCAGGGGCAGTCGCAGGGAGGATCTAAAACAGCAAAAAGGCGAGAGTAACTAAGCATGCTGACCAAACAGAAACATGCATCTCTAAAAGGCAGGGAGGGGAACGAATGAAAAAAAGAGGCGGGGCTTCAAGCAACAGTATACATTACATCGTGCCTGGCAGAGCAGCGCATGGGCTGCCCAGGCTCAACCTAAAAAGAGGGGTTGGTTTCCAAGGTTAGCATGAAAGATCAAAGTAAAGATGATACAGGATGGGGCAAAAGAGGGAAGTAGGGTGGAGAGAAAGGGTGTAAGGTTTGCTGACAGGTTTGGGAGCGAAGGGAAAGAGTGAAGGCGGTGGGTGGGGCTAAAACAATGGTGAGAAGCGTGAGGGCAATGAGGATTTGATTCAGAAAATGGGTAAATAGAAGGTAGAGTGATAAGACGAATGAAGTGTTGGGCCTTGCACTTCCTTATTAAATGTAGGTCTGGAAAAGGAATCTAGTGTGAAAAAAATCTCGAATTTCTGGGGACATTCCGCCGCGGTCTTTCACTAACGTGTCACTGACAGCAATGTTTAATACTTCGTATTTTTACACAAATACCGAGCATTCCGCGGGGTGTGAATGATGGACTTGATTATGCATGTGCGTGTTACTCTGCAACCCTGAAATGTTCTTCACAACAAAGGCGGCGGTTCCAGAGAGGCGCTCTCATTTACAACTAAATCGAGTCACGCAAAGTGAGAATACAAAGAGCACATGACGTGCCTGACAGGACGTTAAACACACTGCAGGCGCGCGGACAGTCGAGGAGGACAGGCGGAGTACAGTTATCTTAGCAGGCTTTCACCTCTGCACCTTTCAGACAAGGCAGGAGCCGGGGATCCTAGAAATGTGCTGACATAACACGCAGATAATGAAGGAGAAAACGTGTTGTACACACAGAGGGCGTGACCCGCGTTTAACTGAATGTACTTTGTAATTTCAGTTTTTCGTCAGTGTACCAGGCAAGTGTAAACTTCTCCTTGCAAAAAATACTTTCAGAATTTACATTGAATAATGAACATCGAAGCCAATGCGATTAAATGAAAGCACATTTGAGCACATTTACAAATAAAGCAGTGGCGAAATATAATATACAGCGGCCCCGGTGCAAGGAAGAATTTCTTAAAAGGGTGGAGGTATGAATGATGGACTTCGGCCTAGTATGAGCACTAAGAAAAGCCATCACGTTTCTGTGTTTCGCAACACTTTTAAATAATTGGTCACTTCATCAGGGCAAAACTGTTTTCAATCAAAAAGCCCAAAATACCATGGATTGATATTGCCATTGAGTCTAAATGTATCAAGAAGTAACTAGTTCTTGGAGTTCAAATGAGTGTCACGATTTAAATACTTTTAGGGCTGGACATTTGTAAATCAGTAAGACGCTCGATGGCTTTTCTTTGTGCTCATACTAGTACAAAGTCCATTATTTTAATGAATTTCAGAAACAAAGATTTGGAAATTTACTAATAACTGCTGATGAAATAGAGTATTGAAGAAACTAAGTTCAGACAGGTTTATAATTCAGGTCTCCACCCAGTTTTTCCAAGTTAATGCAGACATTGTTAAGGGCTTTGGGCCATACTTCCACCATTTGTTCTCATTCAGAAAAGATGTGGGTCACTTCCCCACCATCCATTGGTTGGATAGTAAATAAAACCATAATTCGGGCACAGTGCGCTCATGAACCCTCTTGGACACGGATGCCACTGCAATGGCTGCACTTTTGATAGCTATGCCCCTGAAATTCTGTTTTATTTGCTTTGCAATGGTGGATGTAGCTTTTCTTTTCTTTAAACATCTTCAAAAGCGTTCATCTTTTCCCATTATCTAGGTTTAAAAGAACAAGACATGCCTCTCTCCAACTTTGCTTCTCACTTGGTAATGCATTGTTTTGTTTTAAAAGAAACTTTACAGGTGCGTGTCTGCACTACTGAAATTTCCTTTGCCTTTGGTCATTTCTTGAACATTTTCCCTGGCACAGGGCAGAGCTGAGAGCCCTTGTTTATGCGTTGGCAGGCTAAAGCCCCTGTGTTAGAATTTCTCTGAGTTAATGGGTCAATTTCAACCAGCATAAGTCGGAAACAGAGCGAGACAGTCACTGCTGTTTACCACTAGTGCTGCCTGTAATTCATGTATTAATTTGGAGTTCCGAGTTCTGTGTATTTGCTTTTGGCAGTGCACATGCATAGAACACGCACTCGACTCTGCGTGGACCCAGCACAACTCTTCGTGATATGGCCCAGATATGCCCAGGATAGCCTCTGGGTGTGACCTTTCTTTCAGTTTAATCCAATACTTTAGAGGAAACGTATGCTGACATTCTTCCAATTCTCTTGTCCCACAGAATTCATTTTTATTCAATTAGTGACATATGTGCAGCCGCAGCTGACCTGTGTTTCGCTCCGGCAATTCGGCTAACAAGCTTTCGCAAGACAAATATTGTCATTATGTCACAGTTAAAGGAGCATATGGGTCGTAGACTCAGGGCCGTCCTTTAGCATGGGCGAGCTAGGCCCAGGGCGCCAATTTTCTAAGGGGCTCATGAAACTGTGTGCATTAAAGTAATGCCAACAGCAGCACCCCTCTCTTCTTGCTGCAGCCTTGCCCTTGTCTTTGCCCGTTCGTTCCTGTCTGATTTGCCAGTTTAAAGCGGTTTTAGTCTGTCATTACCATACGGCAGGCGGTATTTTTAATACCCCTTTAGCCCCCTCCCTTGCCCTCCCTTCACCACTAAGCTATTGGTATTTTAGGTGAGGTGGTGGTGGTCCGGGAATGTTTGTGTTCAGGTACCAGTCCCTGCTCATCGAGGTACTGAGCAGTGACCACAAAAGTGCTGCCTCATTTGATTCACTACCATCAGCAAGGGCGTCAAATTTGTCTCCGCCCACAGCCAGGGTAATATCTTAGCAAAGGCTGGCTCCGGTCGCAGTAGTTCAACATGGTCATGTTGAATACGAGGCCACGTCAGGGATACACGTGGGCAGACTGCGTACACCCACTATTTTCACAGGGTGGTCGCCGTCCACCCAGCCAAGAAGTTAGCCCCACTAAAGTATACTGAATTCATTCTGGTAGAATTATCAGACGCCGGGACACATTCATCAGTGCCTGCAGGTTGCCTGTTTTAGTTCCCAGCTGCAATGTGCAGGTGGGGAGGGAACTTTCTTATTTTAAATTCCGGCTGGCCTAACACGAAGGCCAAAGTTAAGAGTCCATCACGCCTCCTTTTGTTCTAGAATCCTGACTGGGAGTTATCTTGAGCCTCACACCAAATGCCCTGGAGGGGAAACAGAGGCGCATCTTATCACTTCACAGGTATTTGAAAGAGTGGCATGCTGTTGACTGTTTTTAGTCCCTGTATACAGGAGATATGCATGCACTGTAAGATTGTCAGATGGGTTGGTCTGTCCCAATATTTACACAAATAATTTAAATACCACTAATTTGTTTTATTTCTTTTATAGAGCTACTCATCCTAGTGCAGGGTGTCAGAGTGCTTTGCATCACACTTAAACATTATACGTGACAATAAATCATTTGTGTGCAAATCAATGTATAGGATGTGTTACATAAGACAGTGAGGGTAACAAAGTGTAGGAGTCTCACGTCCTTCATAGCTCACTGTGCTATATTAGAAGGATTACAATTTATGAATTGCAAGTAACAAAAGCATCTTTGTGTTAAAAGCAATAACCCACTTATGTAGCTACATAAAATAACAATGTGTCATCTGCATGTTACATGATGTGCTTTGCAGGTGGCATATTAACCCTCTATGCTACTGTGATTCAAAACTTGGGACTAGACAAAACATATGTCTACAGCAAATGTGTTAACCTATAGAGTTATCTTACCATTATTAATATTCCCTGAGATGTAATGGACACATAAAGATCTTTGCAGCAGGTGCCTTAACCCCATAAGAAATTTAAGAATGCAGACTTAGCAACCAATTAAGCAGAACAGATTTACTGCCACATTTCTTCTTGCTGCCAATTTCTTTAGTGGCAGGGTTTTTAAAAAATAAATGTGTAAGTTACGGTACAGATTTTTGTCCATTTTGGGTCACTTTTTTGGTACAAACCAACGCAAAATCTCACTTGTTAAATCTCGTAATGCGCTCAGATATACTCGGAACTGCTAAACATATGTCTAAGGTGTTAAGATCTAATGTGATTCTGTGAGGTCATGGGTTGTGATGTCACTTCTTGTGATGCCACGTGTGATGTCACATGCTGTGATGTCATGCACCATGATGTCACTTGCATACTGCCTAACTTTGTTAGCCCCCCCACTTCTACTTTGAGGACTTGTGCCTTGTTGATTACCAATTAGAGTTCATTTTGTGTTGTCGATCATAAAACAACTAGAACTCTCTTCTGTGACTGCACCACAACATGAACCTTATTTCGTGACTAATGAGTATTAAAATGTTTGGAGATTGATTCTATTTATTAGTGGTTGGTTAGATCCTGATAAGGAACTCTGATGAGCAGTAGAGGATCAAGTGTGCTAGTGACACTAATACAAACAAAGAAAATGGGCCTGTCTGCCACACATTTGGATAGTAGAGCGCATCCAAAATAGTGGAAAAATTGGCTCAATCCCAGGGTCAGGGTTTATATTGCTGCACTAATTATATCAATGGCCCTGGTGTAGAGCAATATGTTCATGAAGTGCATGCCCAAAGAACTGCTGTTTGTTTCATTCTGCTAAGGTCTACAATTGCCCATTGCTTGTCTTCAGGAGTTTGTAATGTTTTGAGGTATCATTGGCCATTGTGTGGCTTTGTGGACATGTTGGGTTTAAGTTAACCTCTTCAGGATGGTTGTTATATAGACAGTTGATAGAACAGAGATGCGTTACTATAAGCTAAATTGAGGTACCAATGAGATGGCATGCACTTAATGTTGTTGTAGGATGCTGTATGAGTGTAGCTTGTTCTGGATGTGCCATTCAGGTAACAAATGCTTAGCAAATTTGATGTCTTGGAGACTTGTTACACACAGGATGTTGCTAGGAGATGTGTATGATAAGTATTGTTGTTGTGGGGTGTTAGAAATGGGGGTCTCTAGTTGACAGGTTGTTACCCTGTCCAAGTAGGGACCCTTCTTTCTAGTCAGGATAATGGAGTTACACTTCTGAAATCACCCCTGCTCACCCACTTGGTAGCTTGGCACGAGCAGTCAGGCTTATCTCCGAGGCAGTGCATAAAGCATTTGCACAGAACAAACAGTAATACAGTGAAAACACTACAAAAGGACACCACACCAGTTTTAGACAAAAAAACAAAATGTATCTGTGTAAAACAAGACCAAAACGATAAGGATCCAACATATAGGTATTCCAAATACTCATAAAGCAAAAATAGACTTTAATATAGTTTCTTGAAGTTGATAGCTACATCCGGGACTATCATGGCGTTGTGAACAAACTAATCCAACAGTTCTGGCTGACCACGGCATTGTGGGTCTGCTAGGGTGTCGGGAACACTAGCAAACAATACCATTAGAAATGTAAGGTGTCAGGGACCTCGTGGTGAGCTCCGAAGAGCCATTGTCGGAGGCGTCAGTTCTGGAGGTCAGTGCAGGGGTCGTCGGGCCCTTGAAGTCACACGGATTACAGATCGAACTCTGTGCGGTTGAAGGCAGGAGCACCGATGTAGGTGTGCATCGGGGCTGTAGTACGAAGTGCAGCGGTGCGAAGTGCGGTGCCCTCAGGTCGTGGTGCAGGCAGCGGCTCAGTGGCAGGCCCCCAGTGGAGTCAGTGAGACCAGGGCTGCGATGCGAAGTGGGACAGTGCTCGTTGTGGTGCTGGCAGGTTATGGTGCAGGCTGCATTGTCGTCAACGTTGAAGTGCTGTCGTTGGCTGATGAAATGGAGTTGATGGCGCTGGCATTGGTGGGCCACGATTGCAGAGTGGGATGGGGTGGTGCATTGTGTAACTTATGAGCGGTGCCGCTAAACCACGGTGCATGCAGCAGCGTCAATGTCTCGGTGAGACCAAGGCTGCGGTGTGAAGTGAGACGGTGCTCCGTGTTCTCCACAAGCGGTGTCCAGATGTCACGGTGCAGGCAATGGCGTCGATGACAGCGTCCTGGCATTGTCAGGGAAACCAGGACGTTTGTGTGAAGCGAGGCGGTGCCGAGTGCGGTGCCCAGAAGTCACGGTGCAAGCAGCGGCTTGGTGGCGGTGTCGAACAGTGTCGTCGGTGAGATCAGGGTTGCAGTGCAAATTGCATCAGTTCCGGAAGTCGATACAGGAGTCGTTGGGCCCTTGAAGTCACATGCATTGCAAATCGAACTCCGTGCGGTTAAAGGTGGGTGTGTTGCCATTGGTGGGTGTTGGCGGGCATTGGGGCTGTGGTGCGAAGTGCAGCGGTGCAGCGAGTGGTGCACTCATGTCGCAGTGCAGGCAGCGGCTTGGTGACACTCGTCCAGCAGTGGCGGTGAGACTAGGGCTGCGGTGCAAAGTGGGACGTGGTCGTTGTGGTGCTGGCAGGTCATGGTGCTGGCCTCATTGTCGTTGTCTTTGAAGCACTGCAGTTGGCTGATGAACTGGAGTCGATGGCGCTGGCATCAGTGGGTCCAGATTGCAGGGGTGGACGGGGCGGTGCATCGTGTAACTTCTGAGCGGTGCTCCCAAACCACGATGCAGGCAGCAACATAGATGTCAGCTTGGAGCGGCGGCGTCTGTTAGACCAGGGCTGCACTGCGAAGCGGGAAGGTGCTCTGTGTTCTCCACGAGCAGTGTCCACATGTCACTGTGCAGGCAGCATCATCGGTGATGGCATTGTGTGGGGGATACCGGGGTGCTAGTGTGAAGCGAGGCGGTCTGTAGTGCAGTGCCCACAGGTCATGGTACAAGCAGCGTCTCAATATTTATACCACATTTCCCTTTGAAGTTCTGTGGTACTGGCACAAACACAGTTCTCCAGGCACACATAATCCAGTTCTGTCCTGCTCAGGCCATGTTCACTATAGGAGGTGGATACAGCATTGTGGAAGGCAGCCACAGTCCATTCAGGTGCAAGTTACAACAACCCCTCCCACTACTCTAAATGCAACCAGGTCTATTCAGCCTGGCTATGAATCACCCAGGAAAGGCACAGCACACCTCAACCACACCCTTGTGTCTGTCTAGTGTGAATGCACATCCCTGCTCCTGTCACTCTGAACCCAGACGGTGAATATTCAAATGGCAGGGGCACACAGGATGTTTAAGCAAGATAATGCCCACTTTCTAACAGTCACACAGATGATGGACGGAATGAAGAGCAAATCAAACATTCTCCCCCAGTCAATAGATCTGGGTTAAATCCATCGTTCTTTTGCTCACCATGCCACCCCAGGTTAGACCCAGCCATATGCAAATCAGTCTTGACCTTGTGCCTCATGGGAACAGTCCAGACTGAACTGCCAAGCCAGGTCCTCCCTGGACCAGAAACAAGCATCCTAGGACCGGTTTCTGCGTTTCACCCCTCATCAGCCTGGATACCTTGAATCCAGTGGCACAGTGAGCCTGGGACCCACGTCTGGGCATACCGGGCGCACTTAGGGCGAGGAAGCAAAAGACACAATTGTTCTTTTTGCATTTGTCACCCTAAGTGGGAAGGGTATGCCCAGATGTGTGTCCCTTGATCTCCATGCCACTGGAGTCAATCTATCCTGACTGATGAGGGGTGAAAACCCAAAACTGGCCTAGGATGCTTGTTTCCAGTCCAGGGAGGACCTGGCTTGGCAGTTCAGGCTGGACTGTTCCCATTGGGTGCAGGGTCAATACTGATTTGCAGATGGATGGGTTTAAACTGGATTGGCATGGGGAGCAAAACAACGATGGATTTAGGCCCAGATCTCTGTGCTGGGGTGAATGTATGGCATTGTTCTGCATTCTGTCCATCAATTGTTATTTTTGTAAGTGGCAGTTTCAAACACACAACATAAAAACTCATATTTACTAAAAGATGTATTTTTAAATTCTGAGTTCAAGAAGCCTAAACTCCATTTCTCTATCTTGTCCCAATGGAAAGTTATGTTGTGAGATGTTACAAAGCAACTCCCATGTTAGCCTATGGGAGAGATAGCCTTTCCATAGTGAAAACGAAATTAGCAGTATTTCACTTTCAGGACATGTCACACACAACAGCACATGTTGTATCTTGCACATATACTGCACCCTGCCCATGAGGGTACCTTGGGCCTCCCTGAGGGGTGTCTTTAATGTAAGGCAAGGGAAGGTTTGGACCTGGCAAGTGGGTGCCATTCCCAGGTCGACATGGCTGTGAAAAAAGCGGTGCAGGTCTGAGAACCCTTTGAAATGCTGCTGATATGGGTGGCACAAATAGTGCTGCAGGCCCAGTAGCAGCATTTGGTTTACATGCCCTGGGCACACACAGTGCACTGTACTAGGGACTTAGGAGTAAATCAAATAAGTCAATCATGGAAACACCAATCCATTAACACAATTTACAGTAGAAGCACTTGTTAGATTTGGGGGTCTCTAGTTGGCAGAGGTAGGTACCTTTGACCAAATAGGGACCCTTGCGTCTAGTCAGGGTAAGGGGGTACACTCCTAAAATAACCCCTGCTCACCCTCTTGGTAGCTTGGCACGAGCAGACAGGCTTATCTCAGAGGCAGTGTGTAAAGCATTTGTGAACACATACAGTAATCAAGTGACAACACTACAGATGGACACCACACCAGTTGTATATTAAAAATAAGTTTTCTTTATATAGATTTAACACAAGACCACAAACGACAAAAATCCACAATACTGTACTTCAAAAATGGTAGACTTAGCTTAGTTCTCTTAAGATGTAAAATGCGACACTTTGAGTTCAATGTACCTTAGGATGCGTAACGCTATACACGAAAGTGTTGCAGGGAAGGTGATGCGTCAGTTCCTTACACACAAGAACGGTGATGCGTCGGGACCCTACTGATGCGTAGGGGATGCGTCGGTTCTTCTCCGCGTGGGGAGGTGATGCGTCGGTTTCTTACTGCGCTTCCGTGGCGATGCGACAAGCAGCGCCGTGATGCGATGAAGATCCGGTGCAATGAAACAAAGATGGCGTCTTCTTCTCGATGCGACACGATGCGTGCACGCCAGACAACGATTCTTCTGGGCCGCGACAGGCCCTGCGACACGCTTCCCGGTGATGCGGCGGCGTCTGATGCAACGTCGATCCTCTTCTCCGGCGATGCGAGGCGCATCGGCAATGATGCGACGGCCGTGCGGGGACTCAACGATTCTTCTGAGCCGCGACAGGCCCTGCAACACGCTTCCCGGTGATGCGGCGGTGTCTGATGCGACATCGATCCTCTTCTCCGGCGGTGCGAGGTGCTTCGGCAACGATGCGACGGCTGTGCTGTGACTCAACGATTCTTCTGAGCCGTGACAGGCCCTGCGACACGCTTCCCGGTGATGCAGCGGCGTCTGATGCAACGTCGATCCTCTTCTCCGGCGAGGCGCTTCGGCGATGATGCGACAGCTGCAGCGGCGTCGACACGCTTCTCCGTTGATGCGGCAGCGTCTGATGCGACGTCGATCCTTTTCTCCGGCGATGCGAGGCGCTGCGGCTGCGGCGGCGACGCTTCTTCTTCGTGAGTCGCGCTTCCAGCTCCTTGCGACACGCAGTCCCTCAGAAAGCCCAGCACAGCAGCAGGCACTTTCCAAAAAGACTCTTGGGGAGCTGGTTGGTGAAGTCTGTTGTCCCTGAGACTTCAGCAGGAGGCAAGCTCTATCTCATGCCCTTGGAGATGCTTCACAAGTTGATGAAAGTACACACAAAGTTCCTCTCTCCTTTCTTTGGCAGTGAGGCAACCACTGCAGGCCAATCCCCCAAACAGCACTCAGCTTAGGGATAGTCTCTTCCTCAGTTTCTCTGGTTCCTCTCCTCAGCAAAGGTTTCTTCTTGTTTCCCAAAAGTGATCTAAAGTTCTGGGGTTTGGGTCCCCTCTTTTCTACTCATTTCCCCTTTGTTCTCTGAAGGCAGAGAGGCCTTTGCCTAGTCCAAACCAGTTCTGGTCAGTCCTGGAGCACTTTGTTGACAAGACTCCTTCTTTCCTTTCACAGTGTAGGCCAGGGACATCAGACGCACCACAGGAGGTGGAGCCAGCATTGTGGAGGGAAGGTACAGCCCTATTCAGTTCCCAGGTGCAACTCCTCCCACTTATCTCCATGCAGATCTCTCTATTCAGCCCTGTGCTGACTCACCCTGTCTCCTGGAATCCCCCAGCCCCTGTCACTCAAACTCCAGACAAGGAGTACACAACCTAGCAGAGGCAGGCTTGGATAGTTAGGCAAGAAAATACCTACTTTCTAAAAGCGGTATTTTCAAACACAGAATGTTAAAACCAACTTCACTAAAAGATGTATTTTATCATTCTGAGTTCAGGCATACTAAATTCGTTTTTCTACCATGTTCCCTGGGTCAGTTAGGATTATAAGATGTAATAATCAAACTGCCCATTCTGGCCTATGGGGAACAGGTAGCCTTGCAATAGTGAAAAACGAAAATGGCTGTAATTCACTATTAGGACATGCCACACACACCAGGGCATGTCCTACCTTATACTTACAATGCACCCTGCCCTTGGGCCTACCATACGGATGTCTGATATGAAGAAAAGGGAGGGTTTAGGGACTGGCAAGTGGGTGCACTTGCCCAGTCAACATGGCAGTACCAGACTGCACACAGGCTCTGCAATGGCAAACCTGAAACACACTTTTACAGGCTGCTTCTGTGGGTGGCACAACCAGTGCTGCAAGCCCACCAGCAGCATTGGATTTACAAGCCCTGGGCACACTCAGTGCACTGTACTAGGGTCTAACAAGTAAACCAATCCAGCCAATCATGGAGTCACAAATCCATACATCAATTTATCATAGGGAGCACTTGCACTGTGGCTCTGAATAGCAGTGTCACAGTGCCCAAAGCATCTATAACCAGCAAAAACACATGAGGCAACAGCAAAAAATGGAAGGGAGACCCACGCCAACAGTGCCCGGTCTAACACGTGTACCCTCCAGCTGAAATGTGGGGAGAACTACCCTACCTCCTGGAAGTTCTCTTCACTAAGGCGGAAAAATCTTGACAGACCATCAGCATTGGCGTGTTCTGTACCAGGGCGGTGTTCCACCGTGAAGTCCATCCCCTGTAGGGAAATGGACCACCTCAACAGCTTTGGAATCTCACCCCTCATCTAAATCAACCAACTGAGGGGCCTGTGGTCTGTCTGAACCCGGAAGTGAGTCCCAAACAGGTATGGTCTCAGCTTCTTCAGTGCCCAGACCACAGCAAATGCCTCACGCTCAATCGCACTCCACCTCTGTTCCCGTGGAAGTAACCTCCTACTGATGAAGGCTACAGGTTGATCTAGGCCCTCCTCATTTATCTGTGACAAAACAGCCCCCACACCATGCTCTGAAGCGTCTGTTTGAACAATAAACTCTTTTGAGAAGTTGGGTGCCAGGAGCACGGGCGCCGTGCACATGGCAGTTTTCAGGGCCTCAAAGCTTTCTGACAGGTGTCAGTCCAAATCACTTTCTTGGGCTGCTTCCTGGAAGTCAGCTCTGTCAAGGGTGCAACGATGCTGCCATACCCCTTGACAAACCTCCTGTAATACCCAATGAGTCCTAAAAAGGCTCTCACCTCTGTCTGGGTCTTGGGGGGCTCACAAGCCAGGATGGTCTCAATCTTGGGCTGTAGGGGCACCACCTGGCCGCTCCCAACCTGGTGTCCCAAGTACACCACGGAACCCTGCCCGATCTGGCACTTACTTGCCTTAATCGTGAGGCCTGCCCTCCGCAGCGCCATCAACACTTCCCAGAGATGGCGCAGATGTTCTTCCCAACTGGCGCTGAACACTGCAATGTCATCCAGGTAGGCGGCACTGAACTCTTTCAGTCCAGCCAATACCTGGCTGACCAACCTCTGAAAGGTGGCAGGGGCAGTCTTCATCCCAAAGGGCATAAAACGGAACTGGTAGTGCCCATCTGGTGTGGAGAATGCTTACCTCTCTCTTGCCCCATCAGTCAAGGCGATCTGCCAGTACCCAGACGTTAGATCAAACGTGCTGAGGTACCGGCCAGCCCCTAACCGATCGATGAGATCATCAGCTTTGGGGATGGGGTGCGCGTCAGTCCTCGTGACTGAATTGAGCCCTCGGTAGTCCACACAGAACCGGAGTTCTGGCGTGGCACCCAGTGCCGCAGCCTTTGGGACCAAGACCACTGGGCTGGCCCAAGGAATGTTAGAGGACTCAATCACCCCTAACGCAAGCATTTTGGAGACCTCCTCCTTGATGCAAGCTCTCACCCTGTCAGTTACCCTGTAAGTTTTGTGCTTAACAGGAGGACTGTCTCCAGTGTCCACATCATGGATGCACCAATCAGTGACACTGGGAATTAGGGAGAACAGATCAGAAAACTGTCCCAGCAACTGGTGACAGTCATTCTGTTGCTCAGGGGTCAGGGTGGAAGAGAAGTTTACACCATCCACTGACCCATCTCGCTCTGTCGCCGACAGGAGGTCAGGAAGAGGCTCAGTCTCCTCCTCCATTCCAGTATCTGTCGCTAAGAGCATGCCCACTTCGGACCTCTCCAAGTGGGGCTTCAGGCGGTTGACATGCAGGACCCGCAAGGGGTTCCTGGGAGCCTGCAAGTCCACCAAGTAGGTAACAGGACTCTTGTGCTCCACCACCTCAAATGGTCTGGTCCACTTATCCTAGAGCGCACAAGGCTCCACTGGGGCCATGACCCACACTTTCTGACCAGGCTGAAGCTCTACCAGAGTGGCATTCTGGTCGTACCACCGCTTCATCTCCTCCTGGCTGGCTTCAAGATTCACCTCAGCGAGTTGCCTGAAACGCCTAGTCTGGTTCCTGAAGGCCAGCATGTAGCTATATACATCCTGGGGAGGTTTCCTGGGAGATTGCTCCCCGCCTTCCTTGACCAGACTCAGAGGTCCTCTCACTGGGTGACCATAGAGAAGTTCAAAGGGGCTGAACCCTAGAGATTTCTGTGGCACCTCACGGTATGCAAAGAGCAGGCATGGTAAGAGGACGTCCCACTTACGCCTCATAGGTTCCTCAAGACCCATAATCATGCCTTTTAGGGTCCGGTTGAATCTCTCAACCAACCCATCTCCTTGGGCGTGGTAAGGAGTGGTGAACTTATAAGTTACCCCACACTCCTGCCACAGGGACTTCATATACTTGGAAATGAAGTTTGTACCTCGGTCAGACACTTCCTCTCTAGGGAATCCCACTCGGGAGAAAATTCCCATCAGTGCCCGTCCCACCATGGGGGCCATCACTGTCCTCAGAGGTATGGCTTCCGGGTACTGGGTGGCATGGTCCACCAAGACCAGGTTGAACCTGTTGCCCATGGCTGTCTTGGGGTCCAGTGGCCCCACAATGTCAATACCCACCCGTTCAAAGGGGTTGGTATTGACATTCTCCTGATCACAGGGAATGGCTGGAGAGGAGCCTTTTGCTTCCTCCCACTCTTTCCACTTGCCTGGCAAGTCTGACAGGTTCTGCAGTGAGTATCTGAACTCCTGCGCATTTGGGGCCAATAAAAGTGGGTGACAAGCCTCTCAAAGGTCTTGTCCTGCCCCAAATGTCCTGCTAACGGCACATCATGAGCCAGCCCCAGTAGGAAGGCTCTGAAGCGCTGGGGTACCACCAGCACACGGGCTGACCCAGGCTCAGCAACCTTATGCTCAGTATACATGAGATCATTCTCCCAGTAGATCCAATGTGATCCAGACTGATCACCTGCTGCCTGGTCTGCAGCCTGCTGCCGCAAACCCACAAGAGAAGGGCACTTCTTCTGCTGCGCGCAGAACTCTTCCCTGGAGGGTCCTCCTTCTTGCTGCCAATGGGTCAGCTCAGGTAGGTCCCCCAGTTCAGCTACCTGTTCCCCTGTAGGCTCCAGGGCATCCCCCTCAGGGTCTACCTCCTCCTGAACTGTGGGAACTTCGGGGGCCGGTTTCCCGCACCCCCTGCCTCTTCTCTTTAAGGCAGGCACCTGGGCCCCCCTCTCTGGCTCCAGGTCCTCTTGAACACCCTTACTGGCTGCCATGGACCGTGTGGTCACACACGCCCAGTCAGGCAGACCCAACATCTCCAAATGAGCACTTCGCTCCACCTTAGCCAAAGGTGAGCTCTCCAAATCGTTCCCCAACAAACAGTCAACAGGCATGGCTGGCCTCACAGCTACTTGAAGAGTACCAGAGACCCCCACTCCAAAGGGAACCTGAGCCACCTTGCAGTGGCTCTCTGTGTTGTCAGCGGCAACAACTGGGTAAAATGCATTGGGGACAACCTGCTCTTCAGACACCAGGTGACACTTGACAGCTGTCACTCTGGCTCCTGTGTCTCGAAGAGCCTCCACTCTATGGCCATTGATGGTCACCCACTGCCTATACTTTTTAGTGTTATCAGGCAGTTGGGTCCTGGGGACCACCTCACAGTCTCCTAAAGAGACATGGGACATTTCTGCAGGACCCCACCCACCTTGGACACCCCTCTCCTCCCCCAGGGCTACACTCGCAATCTGCCGGGGTGGAGCACCAGTGGGTGCTGTCTTTCCAAACTGTGGGCACTTGGGATCATTAGACTTCATGACCCACTTCACCACACTTGTAGCACCTCAGGGGTCCCCTGGGAACGGGCCTATCTGTCGGGGCCCCGTGCTTCTTCTCAGGGGGAGGCTGGGAACCCTTCCCTTGGGTCCCTTGGGGATTACTTTGGGGCCCTTTCTGGAACTCCTCTGTTTACTCCTTGTCCCCCCACTCTTCTGCTGGGGACCCTGCCCACTCTTGGCGGAGTCTCCCACGTGACCCTTGTGGACCCGGGTGCTCACCCAGCGGTCCGCTCCTCAGCAAGCTTCCTAGTGTTAGTCAGCCTGCTATCAATCAGGTGCTGGCGTAGCTCTGGAAAACAATTACTTGACAAGTGCTCCCATGCAATTAAATCAAAGAGCCCTCAAAATCATTCACTTTGCTACCCTTCACCCAACCATCCAATGCTCTGCAAAAGAAAGTTACATACTCTACCCATGTACTTGACTCCACCTTCTTGCAATTTCTAAACCTCTGTCTATACAATTCAGGAGTCAACCCATACCTGGACATCAATGCATCTTTCATCTGGCTATAAGAATTATGGACTTCAGAAGGCAAGTCTAACAGTGTGTCCCGCCCCTCACTAAGGAACCGCCCCCACAACCCCGCTCCCCAATCCTTCTCAGGGACCCGGTGGGAAGACATGGCTACCTCATAGGCTTTGAACCACTGCCCAATATCATCATTCTTATAAAACTCTCTCACCACATCTTTTGGAATATACACCCTTGCTTCAACAGGCATGGACGGTGTGCTGCCACCAGAGGGAGTAATCTCTAAACTTCTAGCTTTCAACTCCAACTCCCTCAAATTTTTCTCATGCTCCAACTGCATTCTCTTTTCCTCCAGGGCCAATCTCCTATTCTCTAACTCCAGTTGCCCACCCAACTTGAGCTTGGCAAGCTCCAATTCGTGCATCCTGTTTTCCTTCCTGTCCGCCAACTCCTCTGGGGACAGGCCTTTGGCAGAAACACTGCTACCTACTGGGGAAGTTGCTCTCCTCCCCTCTGGACCAAATGGCCCCTCCAGCTGCTCATCTGCGTTCTCAGCCCCTTCCTCATTCTCAGGGGTATTCCTTGCTTCGACCCAGGCCCTCAGCGCCTTTTGGAACTCATCCTTCTTGGTGAGACCGGTCATAGCAACTTTACATTTCCTGCCAGCAGCCCTATCCCAAAGCAGGATCAACTGAAATAACTTGGATCACGGTCTAACAATCTGTTCCTGGAACATCAATGATCTTTCGTCGAAACTGCAATCTCCAGACACACTCGGCTTCTTTAAAAAACACAACATTATTTTTCTCCAGGAAACCTGGCTATCAACGAGCAACCCAATCGAAGGGTACCTGGAATTTATATCGCCAGCCACAAGACAGAGCAAGTTTGGCAGGCTGTGCGGTGGGCTGTCTATCTACGTGGCTACTAGACTGTCAGCATGTATCAAACAGCTAAAATTTGAAGTTGACTGGGTCACTGGCATTGTGGTCGAAACATTTTTCATCAGAGAGCAAGCTACTACTGCTAAATGTTTACATCTCTCCATGCACCAGTGAGAAAAAATCCAAACTGGACTGCCTGATCGAAATTTTATGCAACATCTTAAGCACATATGGCAGTATACCATGTTTAATCTCTGGAGACTTTAATACCAACCTCTTTCATAACCAGTTTGAAGACCTAGGGATCATCCTTCCAGCGGTCCCCTCACATCTCGCCTCACAAACATTACCGCCAGGACTCAGATCGTCTAAATTGGGCGAATATGCAGTCCTTCAATTCAGCAGAATAGGCTATATAGTAATAAACGGTCGCTCATCTACAGATACCCCCCGGCCTGGACAAGAACTAACGGCCGAACCCATTCATTTTTGGACTTTACATTAGGAAACAGTGAAATGCTCACCTTAATTGAGTGCCATTACATCGCAGCACTGGGGGAAAGTGACCATCGACCTCAAATAATAACATTATCCCTCAACATGCCACACCATCACGCACTTGCTCACACAATATCAGACAGTCACTTGGAGAATTTAAGGCGAATGAAATGGTCGTCCAGCGTTGTCCCCACTGTCATGGAGAAATGCGGTCATCTTCTACGTTTACAATGTGAAAAAGATGTGCCTATTATCGACGGCTGGGAAGCGCTTGTGAACAGTTTATTAAATGAATTTCCATCTAAATCTTACCCCCGGTCAGATCCACCACAACTTCGCATTTCACCTGCAACAAAAACTTTAAAATTACTAAGAAACGCTGCTCTACGCCGGGCCAGAAAAAGCCCGGGAAACGTAATTTTATTCAACCACTACAAGCCAGCTCAAAAAGCTTTCAAGGCATCCGTGCACAGAGACAAACAATCAGCATCAGACCAGTTCTGGTTGAAGTTAGTCTACGCCAGCAAAAGGTCCAACACAAAGTTATTCTGGTCCCTTGTGAACAGAGGCCCACTAGGAGGCAGAGGACACAGCAGCGCAAACATAAGTGCTGACGATTGGACTGAGTTTCTATTTAATCACTTTAGAGAACATTTAAGCAGGACAGAGCACCCCAGCTCCCACTCGACATCCAAATTTTGGCCACCACTCACCGAAGACCACTGCACAGGCAACACCGGGTCCACTATTACAGTTGAAGGCGTCCTGGATACACCCATAATTGAGAGAAAGGAGCCACAAAACAATTCAACCCCAGAGATGCTGACGACACACGGAGTTTTAATAAACACCATTGCCCAGATAATTAGGAAAGGCAGGTCAGACGGAGCCCCCGGCCCCAACGGACTACCTCAGGCCTTGTTCAAGTCAGACGAAACGTTGTGGTCAGGTCTCCTTGCACCACTGTTTTTACATTGCAGGCTCAATGACCACATCCCGGATTCCTGGAAAGGTGCCATCATTCATCCCATCTACAAAAGTGGTAAAAGAGATGACCCAAAAAATTACAGAATGATAGCCCTTCTTGATATCGAATCCAAATACTACACCAGCATTTTACTAGAAGAACTGTCAACCTGGGTTGAATCAACACAGCGTCTCCCCTTCAACCAGATCAGCTTCGTAGCTAATTCAGGCACAACCAGCAACCTATTGACATTAACTGTTTTGATGGAGAAGGCAGACGTTCGTCGTATGCAACTATACTGCTGCTTCGTCGACTTCAAGGCAGCTTTTGATCGGGTGCCATGTGGCCGCCTATGGCAAAAATTAGACTGCTGGGGTATACCCCCGGCCCTCTTACAAGCCATAATCCAACTCCACACACAGACCTGGATAAGGATAAAGTTGGGCGACGGGTCCCATGTTTAAAAAAAGATCCAAACAGGAAGCGGTGTTAAACAAGGCTGCGTCTTGGCGCCCCTTCTTTTTAACCTGTTTATCTCGGACCTATCCCCCATACTTGACAAGGTTAACTCCCATCCGCCTCAACTGGACGGAACCCGCATCAGCAATCTGTTATACGCTGACGACCTAGTGTTACTGAGCCACACAAAGGTAGGCCTGCAGAGGCTTCTTGACGAACTCCTTCCCTACACACTTGACAATGCTCTCGAATTGAATCTGTCAAAAACAAAAATAATTCATTTCAGCAAACAGAAGCAGCAGAAAAGCAGGTGGTTTTTCAATAATAAAAGCATCGATACAGTGCCACACTATAAATATTTGGGAATTTTCCTTGACTCCAGAGGTTCCTTCACCAAACAAAAAGATGCTGTCAAGGCTAAAGCACTGTCGCTGGAGGCTGCGTCGGCAAAACTTTCAAAATATCTACTAGGGCCAAGCCTAACTCCTCTGCTCAAGGTGATGAAGGCCAAGATTACCAATTTCTTATCATACGGTCACGAGATTATGATGGGCTCAACAAACATCTAATTAAATAAATCAACCACCAGAATCTTTAAGCGAGCATGGCGCCTGCCGAGGTCTTCATCTCCGGCACAAGTCAGATTAGAACTCGGCCTGCTAGATCACAACGGCGTTGAGGCTGGTGCTTTTATTAAGTTCTGCAATAGACTGCGCAACTTCCGGGATGGCTGTCTTGAGACCAAACTCTGGAATGAAATATCGACCAGCGCATTTAGCCAAAAATATCGGCACCACTTGGCCCACTCCATACAGCTACCTGGAGTCACGGAATATTGGGGAACAAATCCACCACAACAGGCATTGAAGACCGTAATTAAGCGAAGCGTTCGGCTCTGGTCTTTCCACTCCGACAGGGCAAAATTATCCAGAAGGAAACATGCCTGGGCCGTTGTCTCCGATTATAAACCGGGGGTTGAGTCATCCTACTTATTCAAGCACATACTCACTCTTTTGGAAGGTTAAGTTCATGGCCCTAAGGCTAGGCGAGTGGCCCTTTTTAAAGTATTTGCCACAATGGCAGCGCCTCAGTCTCAATATCGAATGCAGGGAATGCGGCTACCACTCTGAAAGCTTGGAGCACATAGCCTGCACATGCCCAGCTCTGCTAAATGACAGAAGGACTTTATTGCGAGCGGAGTGGAACAAACTAGGAGCTCGCACATGTCGTCAGGCCATAATAGCAGCTATGAACCAAGAAAATACAAAGCTGAACATTCGGTTCACCAAATTTGTCATCAGAGCTGCTAAAATGCCGGGGAAAGAGAAGACAGCTATTCTTCCGCCGGTTGGCCTTGCCATTTCTTTGTAATAAAAACTCTAGCGGCCGCCAGCCCCTTCAGCTAGGCCTACCTGGACACTGTTTTCAGCATTTTAAAACTAGCTGTCATATTTATTTGTCCCTTCTTTTAGATTTTCTTAAAAGCCATTCCGTGACTGTTATGTTATTCAACGAGCCTGATCCGTAAAAGACAAATGCATATTCGGACAATTTTTAATTTCAATCCATTTTTATTGCAAGATTATTGCACTGTTTTTGCACTAACCAGGGTCCTTTTTTCTTTCTTTTTAAATTTTTGTATATGTATTCATGAGTCACATGGTTTTAACATTTTGTTATGGTTTTTAGTAATCAAACAATACATTTGAATTGAAGAATTGAAGTGTAACTTTAAATTTCCTGCAGAAGTGCTTTATCTGTCTCACATTGTAGCATTCTAGTTTCGCCTCTTCCCAATCAAAATCAACAGATGCTATGGATGCTGCTTTATCCATGGTGGTTAAACTTGGCAGTTCTTGGCAAAAATAGAAAATCCCAGGAAAAACAATCTACCAAAAGTATGTGGTCGCATTTTGGTCTGCACTCACTAGTAGTGTTCACCAATCACTGTACATGAGTCACAAATGCAAGTCCAGAATCCCCACCGCTGACCACCAATGTTAGATTTGGGGGTCTCTAGTTGGCAGAGGTAGGTACCTTTGACCAAATAGGGACCCTTGCGTCTAGTCAGGGTAATGGGGTACACTCCTAAAATAACCCCTGCTCACCCCCTTGGTAGCTTGGCACGAGCAGACAGGCTTATCTCAGAGGCAGTGTGTAAAGCATTTGTGAACACATACAGTAATCAAGTGACAACACTACAGATGGACACCACACCAGTTGTATATTAAAAATAAGTATTCTTTATATAGATTTAACACAAGACCACAAACGACAAAAATCCACAATACTGTACTTCAAAAATGGTAGACTTAGCTTAGTTCTCTTAAGATGTAAAATGCGACACTTTGAGTTCAATGTACCTTAGGATGCGTAACGCTATACAACGAAAGTGTTGCAGGGAAGGTGATGCATCGGTTCCTTACACGCAAGAACGGTGATGCGTCGGGTCCCTACTGATGCGTAGGGGATGCGTCGGTTCTTCTCGGCGTGGGGAGGTGATGCGTCGGTTTCTTACTGCGCTTCCGTGGCGATGCGACAAGCAGCGCCGTGATGCAATGAAGATCCGGTGCAATGAAACAAAGATGGCGTCTTCTTCTCGATGCGACACGATGCGTGTACGCCCGACGGCCGTGCAGCGACTCAACGATTCTTCTGGGCCGCGACGGGCCCTGCGACACGCTTCCCGGTGATGCGGCGCGTCTGATGCGATGTCGATCCTCTTCTCCGGCGATGCGAGGCGCTTCGGCAACGATGCGATGGCCGTGCGGTGAATCAACGATTCTTCTGAGCCGCGATAGGCCCTGCGACAAGCTTCCCGGTGATGCAGCGGCGTCTGATGCGACGTCGATCCTCTTCTCCGGTGATGCGAGGCGCTTCGGCGATGATACAACAGCTGCAGCGGCGTCGACACGCTTCTCCGTTGATGCGGCGGCGTCTGATGCGACGTCGAACCTTTTCTCCGGCGATGCGAGGCGCTGCGGCGGCGACAATTCTTCTTCGTGAGTCGCGCTTCCAGCTCCTTGCGACACGCAGTCCCTCAGAAAGCCCAGCACAGCAGCAGGCACTTTCCAAAAAGACTCTTGGGGAGCTGGTTGGTGAAGTCTGTTGTCCCTGAGACTTCAGCAGGAAGCAAGCTCTATCTCATGCCCTTGGAGATGCTTCACAAGTTGATGAAAGTACACACAAAGTTCCTCTCTCCTTTCTTTGGCAGTCAGGCAACCACTGCAGGCCAATCCCCCAAACAGCACTCAGCTTAGGGATAGTCTCTTCCTCAGTTTCTCTGGTTCCTCTCCTCAGCAAAGAGTTCTTCTTGTTTCCCAAAAGTGATCTAAAGTTCTGGGGTTTGGGTCCCCTCTTTTATACTCACTTCCCCTTTGTTCTCTGAAGGCAGAGAGGCCTTTGCCTAGTCCAAACCAGTTCTGGTCAGTCCTGGAGCACTTTGTTGACAAGACTCCTTCTTTCCTTTCATAGTGTAGGCCAGGAACATCAGACGAACCACAGGAGGTGGAGCCAGCATTGTGGAGGGAAGGCACAGCCCTATTCAGGTCCCAGGTGCAACTACTCCCACCCATCTCCATGCAGATCTCTCTATTCAGCCCTGTGCTGACTCACCCTGTCTCCTGGAATCCCCCAGCCCCTGTCACTCAAACTCCAGACAAGGAGTACACAACCTAGCAGAGGCAGGCTTGGATAGTTAGGCAAGAAAATACCTACTTTTTAAAAGTGGTATTTTCAAACACAGAATGTTAAAACCAACTTCACTAAAAGATGTATTTTATCATTCTGAGTTCAGGCATACTAAATTCGTTTTTCTACCATGTTCCCTGGGTCAGTTAGGATTATAAGATGTAATAATCAAACTGCCCATTCTGGCCTTTGGCGAACAGGTAGCCTTGCAATAGTGAAAAACGAAAATGGCAGTAATTCACTATTAGGACATGCCACACACACCAGGGCATGTCCTACCTTATACTTACAATGCACCCTGCCCTTGGGCCTACCATAGGGATGTCTGATATGAAGAAAAGGGAAGGTTTAGGGACTGGCAAGTGGGTGCACTTGTCCAGTCAACATGGCAGTACCAGACTGCACACAGGCTCTGCAATGGCAGACCTGAGACACACTTTTACAGGCTGCTTCTGTGGGTGGCACAACCAGTGCTGCAAGCCCACCAGCAGCATTGGATTTACAAGCCCTGGGCACACTCAGTGCACTGTACTAGGGTCTGACAAGTAAACCAATCCAGCCAATCATGGAGTCACTAATCCATACATCAATTTATCATAGGGAGCACTTGCACTGTGGCACTGAATAGCAGTGTCACAGTGCCCAAAGCATCTATAACCAGCAAAAACACATGAGGCAACAGCAAAAAATGGAAGGGAGACCCACGCCAACAGTGCCAGGTCTAACAGTACTGATCAGCAGTATTAAAGTGCGCAGAAGCACAAAACCAGCAAAAACAAGATCCAAAGTACCACAAAAACCAGTAGGTCAGAAGCAAAAAGGCAGGGGAAACACGCCAAAAGATGCCAGGTCTAACATGGGGGTAATATATGACTAAAGCCTGATCTTGATTAGGTCCCAAATGCTAAGCCAACGTTGATGGCTTGCAACCTTCTTATGTACATCATGACAGGGTTTGTGAACTGTTGTAGGTCAATGTGTAAGTGCCATTACATATGGAAGTACCATTGATGAGGTTAATTTCCTCCCTTTGCTCAAAGACTTCTTTCACCACATCAGTCATCTTCTTTCTGTTTCCAGACCTCACAGTTTCTCATACCTTCCACGCAAAGGCAACTATCCCAAACCACAATAGGATTGCACCAGCCTTGTTCTTATTATTTCAAAATTAAAGCATCAATAAATGTAGGAAATTGCATGAAACCGAGAGCCACTCTGAAAGATCACGACATGAGTGTACAACTATCCACAAATGTATTAATGCATTTACTGGTCACAAATAAAACCTTTGCTGAGTTATAATGTCAGACGGGTACAAAATGAATGATTCTCTCAGATATATTTTGGGCTACATGTGCACTGGGTCTTCTGTTTAACGTGCATTGTTGCTAAATTAACTCACTAGTGTTCTCAAGACCATCATAATGATTTTGAGGATTGGGTTGTATATTCCCTACCTCTAAGACTATCCCTGACATTGCTATCATCTCACTGTATCTACCAATCATGTGTACGGCACTGCATTAAATGGTTCTGTCTGCTTTCCAACCCAGAGTCATTCACTTGTTTCTATGTATTTCATGCTTAATCTTTTTAGACTGTCTACTCATAGTCCTCCATGACCATAACTCTCCAACTCTTTCTAGGTCCCCCTCAACTTGTTTGTACCTCTTTGATCTTCTAACTGCTGTGTTTAATTACATTTTTTTTGCAAGCAACCCAAGGCCAGTTTCACCCTGTTTTGGGGCTTGTTAGTCAGGTGAAGCTTGATTTCAGTGGCACAGTGAGCGAGGGACTCATGTGTAGGCATGCCCATCACACTTAGGGGTATATTCTCAAGGACTTATCGCCGATTTATCGGCACTTTAGCGCCGCAAAAGTGGCGATAGATTTATCGCCCTATTCTCAAGCTGGTGCAAACTGCCGATATCGCCAGTTTACCAGCGATAGCTGCCGCAAAAAACATCGCCACTGATGAGTGCGACAACTAACGCTAATGATATGCAGAGTAGGCATTCCAGTGCAAAAACACACGAAAACATCACTTCGCGATATTCTCAATGACCAGCCAGATCTGCGATGCGTACCAAGAACAGGCGATAAGGCGCGTTAGCAGCAGGGATTTAACACCTGCCTTTTGCTGGTGTTAAGCAGGACGACTACCTGCAGTATGAAAGGGAGCCCAGCCCAGAGCCACATCTGAAGACCAACAGATGCCATGGAGCCAATGATCATGCAGCTCGGAGAACCAAGAGGGCCACAACACCCACCGCCACCACTCCCAGGCCCCCCCCGACTCCTCCCGGACCCCCCCAGATTACCACCTAGGCAGTGCAGGACAGCGGACGACCCTAAAACGCACCAGCCCCAGAGACTCAATGCCAGAGGAAGCCATTGGCCAACACAGGCTCAAAAGGACAACCATCCACTGCATCCTGACCCACATTGCCCACAGGCTGACGGTACCAACACAGCGGACAACCTACATCCCCCCGCAGACAAAGCTGCTGGCTGTGCTGCACCTGTTGGCCCCTGGTACCTTCAAACCAACAACTGCCGGAGTCGGAAGAGTCTCACAGCCAGCCCCATCAAACTCCCTCACATATGTCATGGATGCATATCCACAAAAGCAACGGCGGGCCCCTGTATCCGCACCACATGATAGTTCCAATTCGTAGTGTACCTGCGCAACCAACCCCAACGCCAGCCATGCTAGACGCCTCTATGCCCCAGACCCAAGATCGTAGTAACCGAAATGTGGGTGCGCTAGGTCATGAAGTCCAGTAGTCAACAGTAGTGTAAAAACAGAACTTTATTACAAATACACAAACAAACAAAACAAAAAGCTCAGCCAACGCGTTCCATTCCCAACGGGGAACTTCAACAGGGCAACGTGTCTTCAGAAACCTGTGGAAGAAATGATGGCAATGGTCAAAATTCTGTATAGTCACATGCCTAATCTGGTACAGTGTACTGCACTTGAACAAACCGGAATGCTCACAGGCATGACAAACCAAGCATGAGAAGACCGTAACAGAAGTTCGTTTGGCCGTAACCATCGTAGGAATGAAGAGGAAGGTAACGACCACACAAACTGCTGTTACGGTCACATCATGCAGGACTCATCATACCTGAAAGCATCACGGTGTGTGTCAGCTCGATACCCCTGCCCCTCACTCCCCCCACACTGCACAGGAACATCGTGAGACCACGCACGGGAACTACACCATAGCTGGCGTCACGCACGTGTTGGGGGCAATTCACAGCACACATGTTTGACTTGTGCCCCCTGCCGACACTGCACACAATCACCGCAACAGCAACCACACGCATGCCATCACTGTGCATACAAAAGTGGACCACCGTGGCCTGTCCACCAATGTCGTCACAAACTCCCCAGGCAGTGTGCATGATTCCCACATGTACGCAAGTCCGCCACCAACCAGTGCTTTGAGGATGGCCCCCATGGAAATGCACTGCCCATCGGCAAGGACCAACTGAACACACCACACACCTCAACTCCACAATCCCCCAACTCACAACTGCGGGAATGCACACGTCACAAATCCACCACCAAAGTGACTACTGCGTGTGTCTCAGTCTCCACCACAACCTGTCCGTAGGCCTGCACACACGTGGCCGACCACCTTCAACGGGCACATTCACACTGGAGACGAGGTGGCTACGTCCCAAACCAACCCGCACACATCACAATCATCGCATGCAGGGTCGTGTCAGCAAGGGCGGCGCCCCCCACCCAGCCACGAGTCTGCCGCCATGACCAGTGGTGCCTGCGCGATCCTGTGCGCCTGCTGCACCCCAGCCCTGGTCCCCAGACCGGTCCACCGCCCGGCGATGACTGGCCACCCCTGCACACCCAGGCCTCAATGCTCACCTGCCGCCACCGGCGTGTCTCCAAGAGGCCCTCCACATGCCGGTGCAACCTCCTCAGCCGGTCGTTGGTTTCTGCACCATAGGCCCCCAGCGCACCCTGCGGCACCGCACCGTGGATTCATGTGTGTGCTGACTGCTGCCTGCGTGTACACTGCGGTCCAGCAGGGCATACTGTTCAATTTGAGTCTTGATTTGCTGGACGCCGCATCGAGGCCAACGCATCATCGCAGGCTGCACACCCGCTCAGCTCTTCAGGTGCCACTAACCCTGTGCAACGCAAGTCATCGTCCCGTGGCAGTAGGCCCGTGCCAGCCGCAGTGCATCGGGTGCCACCAACTCAGTGCACCGCAAGTCATCGTCCCGTGGCGGTAGGCCCGTGCCGGCCGCAGTGCATCGGGTGTCCCCAACTCAGTGCACCGCAAGTCATCGTCCCGTGGCGGTAGGAACGTGCCAGCCGCAGTGCATCGGGTGCCACTAACCCAGTGCGCCACAAGTCATGGACCCTTTATTATTGGGTCTCGTGGTGCGGATGCCATCATGTCATCTCTGGCAGTGGGGAATGTGATGTGCTAGGCCCTTTTATTGGCAGGGTCACATGTCCTGTGACGCCTGTGCTGGATGGGTGTGGTGTGGGTGTTAACCAACCCTCAGGGAGTGGCTGTGGCATGCTGACAACTAGACCAGTGATCAGCAGATCACTACAGGGAAGACCTGGGACATGTAGCTTTGTCGTCCCCCCTCTGAGCGTAAGCAGAGTTGACTGGCCTGGCGTATGGCAGGCCAGCATAGGGGTGGGAACAATGGGCCCGGGGCTCTGGGCGTGCTTCAGTTCTGGGCTAGACAAGGAAGTAACTGATGCTTGTGTCTCTGTTGTAGTGTCTACGCCACCCGGACCGCAATCGGCAATGTTGCACCCTGTGACTCAAGTCCCACGACATGAGCAACATGGACGTAAGGGGGAATGACTGACCCTACATTCATCCATACTCTCATACTTGAAAGATCAAAGACATGAAACATCTGTGCGATTCTGAATGTTTAATTCACATCCAGTGGAGTGTTGCAGCTGGAGCAGTACAGGGCCATGCAAACCCCACTTCACATTATTGGCCTGTGGAGGGCCAGCCAGAGTCCTTCAGGGAATGACAAGTACATCGGAGGAGGAAGAGTTCAGTCTGCAGTCTGATCGCTGTGTCATTGGTAACCAAACAGAAAATGGCAGTCCATGTTGAGGTCCAAGGTGAGTGTCGTAGAGTGTATCGGAGGACAGTGGAAGGTGATGATGCACAGGGCAGAACCAAGCAGAAACAGGCCATATGGCGGAGATGAATGCTACTGCCTCCTCCTTACCAGTAAGGTTGATTCACCCGCATCTTCGTCCTCTGATGTCACATGTGCCTCACACGTGGGTGGTGGTGGATTGCCTGCCGCACATCAGGGGGCGGAGATGTGGATGTAGAAGCAGCAGCAGCATTCATCTGCGCAAGGCCTTGAGGCAGCAATGCCATAACAATGTGCTGCAGGGCATGGAAGGTCCCAGCCACATCTCGCTGGTGTGCAGCCGTGGCAGCCATTCTTTCCGCCGTCATCCGCTCCATGTTCTCCATGAGCCCCCGCATTTGTGTCCCAACACCCGGCTGACATCGCTGGAGCCACTCTGACTGGACAGTTGTTCTTGTCTCAGTATCCGGACTCCAGTGATGTCAGCCATGGATCGTTGGAGAGCATGGAGCGGACTGTGAGTGTCTGTTAGGGACTGTAAGTGGTCCCTGATGGGAATCAGACACCCATGTATGGCATCAAGTTTGGCTGCCATGAGGTCGAACCCCACCCGCAACTGATCAGCCATCTTCTCCTGGACCTCTAACACATGGCATTGGAAGGCCATGTGTTGTTCATGGGGGTCCTGGGAGACAGCCGGGGTGGTAGGTGCTTCCTGCTGTGTGGTCTGTGCAGGGGGTGGGGTCTCCTCGATGCAGCTGGGCTGCCCTGTCCTGGAGGTGGGGTGCCGAAGCTGTCAATGAGGATTTGGAGGGCTTCGGTGTCGATGTTGGGGATGTCCTCATCGTCATCAGTGAAGAGTTGTTGGGGCTGCTCTGCAGGAGGTGTTGATGCTCCCTCTGCAATGTGAAGGGGAGATGCAGTGTTACATTGTGTTCACATGTATGTTGACGCATTGTACAAGTTCACATGCAGACTGCATGACAATGTACATTGTGACTGTTTAGGAGGAGCTGCCTATTTGATGCGGGACAGTGGACATTTCGTCAACATCACGGATATGTGTTTGTACTTGTACATTGACATCTCACATTTCCCTGCTATGCCAAATGTGCTTGGCCAGTTTCTACACACAAGCGGCACCTGTTGTGTCCTCTGTACTGTTGTAAACATGTTGCAGTTTGTACCACATTGTTGTCGATGCTGATGTGCTCTGAATGTCATGTGTGTGTGCTGCATTTTGGGAGAGTCGCTCCTGCAGCTCTGATTTTGCTGCACCTTGTCCCTTTCAGGCGGTGTGCCTTTGACTTCTGTGCCCATACAGTACTGAGATGTTGCAGACTTGGGTGAATTTGGGTCTTGGTGGGAGTTGGGACTCTGGGGCATGGTTTGTCTGCAGATGTGTTGTTGACGTCAGGGGTTGTTTGTGCAGGTGGATGTGTCAGAGTGTGACCTTCTCCTTTACAAATGTGGTCCACAATCAGCCACCTCAGTGTGGTGGTGTGCACCATGTCATGATGATCGGACTGCAGCCATGCTAATCGTCATGCAGTGTCACTTGCATTGTCAGTGTGGCTCACAGACACCCCGCTTTGCTGGGTTTGGCACATGTGCATGGGTTGGTGGTGAGATTGGTGATGTGTGGGAAGGGCCCCCTCTGGCACATAGTCGACAGGGGCCTACTTGCTGTTTCTAGGTGTGCTGCAGTGTGCCAAGGGGATCAGGGACATGACCCAGAGTCATTGTGGGTGTGCACTGGGCTGTACTTAATTGTGCATGTGTGCCATTGTGCCCATCTCCCCCGTCCCCACAGTCCCTGGTCGTTACTCACCCTGTTGCTGTTGTGTCAGGTCATGTTGAGCAGTGTCCGGTCCCCCAACTCCTGCCACCATCTCCCCACTGATGACTGTGGACACCATTTCCTCCATCTCATCCAGCTCCTCCTGAGGTGCTGGACTCCCACCTCCAGTCTGCATTGCTGCCTTCGGGTTGTTGGCGAGTTTCTGCTTGGTCTTGTGCTTCACATCATTCCAGCGCCTCTTGAGCTCTTCCATTGTCCTCCTCAGCACTCCGACTGCATTCACCTTGTCCACGATGGACTGCCATGTTGCATTTTTTGTTGCCAATGACACAGTGGAGGTGACGAACAGTTGTTGATGGTGTTCTATCACCTCCGTGATCAGGATCCTGTTTTCCTGCGGACTGAACCGCGTCTTCCTCTTCTTCTTGTCCTTGCCCTTCCCTGTCCCCGAGGTCCCAGGCTGCTCCTCCGGGGGGCTTGTGGGGTTCTGGCCGTCCTCTGTACCTGCTCCGGCTGCCTCCATTGTGCTTCGCTGTAGTTTGGTTTTTGTTTGTGTTTTTTTTTTTCTGCTTTTGTAGTGATTTTTCCCGCCTGACGTGTGTGATTTGCAGGCCTGGCGCTGCTTTTCGCTGATTGTCTTATCGCGGTTGGGCCCATCGCAACTTTTTTTGCGTTCGGGTTTGGATTTTCATTGCCGTCCTGGTAATGTTATCGCGGACATTTGACGCGTTATCAGGAGACTATCGCATGTTACCGCCATGTTGAAAATATGACGTTAACACAGAGTTATTTTCCTGCGATAGACGGCGATATGAAAACTTGCGTCAACCTATTTTGGCGATGTTTATCGCACGTTCTTGAGAATATCCCCCTTAGGGTGTTGACCTGAAGTATACAAAAAGTGACGAATAGAATACTTGAATTAATCTTAGCCACTGTTTATTACTTGCGGCATCACCTAGTCCATTGTGCTTGTGCACACAATGCCGCATTAGTTTTGATACAGCCATGTGTAAATGAGTATAGGCCCTGCTCCAGCAGGAGCAGTCCAGCCCGAACTGTCAGGCCAGGTCCGCCCAGAAGCAGAACAGAGAAGAACCAAGATCAGTGTCCCTTTCAGAAGTAGGCTGTCCATGCATCTACCTTTTGGTCTGTTTGATACCACATGAAGTACTGTCCATCTATATTTTTCTGCTTAACCATAGGCACTGTAATCATCTTACAATGGATACTACATTTATATCGTCTGATCTGTAATTGATTTCTTGCCAACATATAGTTTACTAAAAGAGCTCAACATTTTTTGGAGAATAACAAATGGAGAAGGCATTTAATGCCTTATGAAAATTCTATTTTTTTCAATCATTTGTTGGCATGCGAAGAAGTTACTGCATTTATGATGCCCCAGTATTGGTTGTAAATTGCATATTTGACTTAGGTCTTTTTGAGTTGAAGAGTCTTGTTCTCCATATGCCCTTACTGGAAGGACATTTATGGTGCAGTTCTTTTTTAATGCAAAAAGTGGTCATTCCAGCTGAAATTTCAATGTAAGAGACTATGCCAGGTGTGGTCTATGATTTTCTTCAATTAGTAGAACTTGGGGAAAAAAGTAGTGACACAAATTATGGGTTATTTTTCTTCTCTGGATCTTTCCTCAATGATGACTTCTCAAGGCACGAACCAGGTTTTTTTCAGAAATTCTTCAGTAATGTTTTGAGGTATCCTCTGTTTTTGAGCTTGTTCTTTAATGCTTCTGCATATGCAAATTAATCTGCTGTGCTGGTGCAATTTTTGTGAATTCTCAAAATTTGTTCATACTGGAGATTAAAACGGTGCTGAGACAGAATATCGAGTTGGAAATGTCGACTTACACAAATATCGAGTTGGCAATATCGGGATTCAGAAATATCGACAGCAAGAATATCGTGGTCAAGAATATCGAATTTAAGGTAAGAAATATTGTTTTTAAAAATATAGAAGTCATTAATATTGTTTGCAAAAATATAGGGGGGAATTACGATTGCGGTGAATCCGCCACAGCAGCCTGCTGGTGGCAGATTCACCGCAATCGTGTCACCAAATCCCACCCGCCAGATAGCGATGGTGAGTGGTGTGCGTGGCAGACGGAAAGTCCGTCCGCCACGGGTCTGACAGCAGCAATCGTAACGATTGCCTGTCGGACCACCTTGCATCAATAGAATGGTGGCAGTGCCTAGCAGGCACCATCCGCCATATTATGATTCTGCATCACCGCAAGCATTTCCATGGCGGTTTCAAGGCAGGCGGGGATGTATTTTGGGGGCCTGTTGTGGGCCCCCCTGGTGCTGGGAGAGTTTGGCTTTGCACTGGGGGGGGCACCTATGGTACCCCCCTACATTTCCCTGCAGCAAGTGACAGGCATCTTGTGGTGCCTGCCACGTAGTGCAGGGAAATGCAAACAGTGCATTTTGAACATTGCGGCGGGTGCTGCAGCCAGCAGCACCCACCACAATGTTAATGATAGATGATGTGACCGCCACGGTGGTGGTCGCATCGTAATATCATGTGCGTCACCTCCGCCTTACAGGCAACGATGGCGGACAGACTTAAGTCTGTACGCCATCGTAATCACCCCCATAGATGTTTAAAATATCAATTTTTTTAGTGTTATATATTGTAGTTTATATTTTAAATGTATGTGATGTATGTTTTTTTGTATAAGTATTGTTTATGTTTTTTAATATTTGTGTTAAATTTTTAGTAGTTATGAATTTTTTTTTAATTACATTTTGCATTTTTTAGTTCCGTAGAGCGTTGTGGGTTTATAGGGGAATAGGGTGGGAAGTAATTTAATTATAATAAATTAATGTTTATTTTTTATTTATTTAATTTATATTTTATAGCGTTAACTGTGGGAAGTAATGAATGAATGAATGAAGGAACATTTCTAGAGTGCATGGTTACCCGAAGGCATCCCAGCGCTGCGACATCAGTAATGCTGTATGACGATCAAAGAAAAAGAGAGGTTTTCAAAAGTTTCCTGAACTTGAAGTGGTTAGGTTCAGACCGTAAGTGGAGGGGAAGACTATTCCATAGCCTGGCTGCATTGTATGTGAACAGTCGGCCTCCACTCCGAGAGCGTTTAATCTTGGGAACTACAATAAGGCCTTTATTCGCCAATCTAAGGGGTCTATTAGGACAGTAGGGTTGAATCCATGAACGAATCAGAAGGGAGCCGTTATCAGAAAGTGCTTTGTGTACAATGCACATAGCTTTGAATTGAATTCTCCGACAGACAGGAAGCCAGTGCAGAAAAGTAAGAGCGGGTTTAGCCGAGGTGCATCTCGGAATATTTAGCAACATGCGCGCCGCACAATTCTGCACTGTTTGAAGTCTTTTAGTATTAGATTGCGGGGCTCCCAAATAGATAGCATTAGCATAGTCCAGCCGTGAGAGGATAAGAGCTTGGACCAGCAGTCGACTGGCAATGAAAGGTAGTAAAGGAAGAATCCTCCGAACCATTCTTAAAAGGCCGTAGCAACAAGCCGCTACTTTGCGTGATTGTTCATTGAAGTCTAGATTTGAATCAAGCCAAACTCCTAAGCTTTTAATTTGCCGCTTAGGAACAGGGGGAGGGCCTAGGCAGCTGGGCCAAAAGGAATCAATGTTTAGGGGGGCAGACTTCCCCAGAAGCATAAGTTCAGTCTTTGCTCCATTGAGTTTTAAAAATGAATTATTCATCCAATGAAAAACCTTCTCCAGGCAGGCAGCTAGATTGTGGCCTTGTTGGAATTGTTGAGTCAGAGAAACAATCAATTGAGTAAAGTCAGCGTATGTGACAATCTGTATGCCAAAAGGGTATACTGTTTCTGCCAATGACCGCAGATATATATTGAACATGGTGGGGCTAAGGGAAGATCCCTGAGGAACCCCACATGTCAAAGATATTTGTTTAGAGGATGTATTTGTAATTAATTATTAATTGGTTGTTAATTAATATGAATTAATTGATAATTATGGTAATTATGGAGAAGTGTGGCTCAATGGTTAGAGCGGCAGACCCTGATGCAGAGATCTGGCCCGGGACCAGGGTTCAATTACCGCCTCGGCGGGTCTTGGGCTCAATTTCCTCGGACCTGATAATTCTCGCCTCGGTGCCTATTCTAATCATGGGTCCCACTCTGCAACTCTGGGCAATAGCTTGCTTAATCTCCACAATGGCCCCAACAGCGCTGGGATGCCTGGCTTCACCCTGGGGGTGCCCAGGAGTGGACATTTCACAGGAAAAAGCCAGGAAGGGTTCCACAGCGGTATGCGTACAGCGCCTGGACACCCCTTTGGGGGTATGGGTGCGCTTTACAAGTACAAATTTCATTTCATTTAATTTCATTTCATTTCATTTTCATTGTGTAATTTATTTTTAGGTGCGGGTTGTGGGGTTTATAGTAGTAAAGGGTAGGTAGTAATTTATTTTTAATTACTTAATAATTAGTTGTTAATTTATATTAATAAATTGATTGAAAATTAGTTATGGAAATTGTGCTATTAATTTTAGGTGCAGGTTCTGGGGTTTATAGGAGTAAAGGGTGGGAAGTAATTTATGTTTAATTAATTAATAAGTAGTTGTTAATTTATATTAACTAACTAATTGATAATTAATTATGGTAATTGTGTGATTTTTTTAGGTGTGGGTTGTGGGGTTTATGGGGCAAAGGTTGGGAAGGTATTTCTTTTTAATTAATTAAAAATTAGTTCTTAATTTATTAATTAATTGTTAGAAAATTAATCACGGCAATTGCGTAATTAAATTTAGGTGCGGGTTATGGGGTTTAGAACTGTAAAGGGTGGAAAGTAATTAATGTTTAATTAATTAATAATTAGTTGTTAATTTATTTGAAGTAATTAATTGATAATTAATTATGGTAATTGTGTGATTTTTTAGGTGTGGGTTGTGGGGTTTATGGGGTAAAGGGTGGGAAGTAATTTATGTTTAATTAATTAATAATTAGTTGTTAATTAATATGAATTAATTAAATGAAAATTAAATATGGAATGCGTGTAATTAATTTTAGGTGTGCGTTGTGGGGTTTATAAGGGTAAAGGGTGGGGAGGGTGGGAAGTAATTATTGTTTAATTATTTAAAAATTAGTTGGTCATTAATATTAATGAATTAATTTATATTTAATTAGGGTATTTGTTTATATTTTTTTGTGTGTGGGTTTTAATGTTATAGGGGTACAGTATGCAGAGTAAATTAATTTTACTTACTTTATAATTAGTTGTTAGATAGTATTAGTTGTTTAATTGAAAATAAGTTTTAATTGTGTAATAATTGTTTTTTTACAGTTAAATTTCAGCTGTGGGTTGTCGGGATTATAGGGGTAAAGTGTGGGAATTTAAATAATTTTTATGAGTTTTAATTTGTTTTTTAATTAATAATATTTTTTTAATTGGTAATTATTTATGTTAGTTGAGGAAGTACATTTTTTTAAAATTTAGATGTGAGTTGTGAATTGTGTGGTGTTATAGGGTAGGAAATAAAAAAAGTAAATGTATGTAATAATTAATGTTTTTGTTTCAAAATAATTTTTAATTAAAAACATTTATTTGTTTGAAAATTATTTTTTATTTTATTTAATATAATGTTTGTAGGTATTTGTTATATGTATTTAACATTATAATATGTGTATTTAAAATTAATATGTAATACATTTGTATTTGAATTTTTAACATATTTATATATGTTTTAATTTATTTTGTGTTTTAAAATATTTTTATTGTTAAAATGTTGTTTGTTTTTAATTTTGAACTGACTGGAGTGAGAATATTAATTGTTACTTCTCTGCAATCCATCACTTTCCCTACTGTTGCACTCACTTGAGTGGAAATAGTAACTTTTACCCCTCCGCTATCCAACACTTTTCCTACTTTTATAATTATTGGAGTGGGAATAGTAAATTTTATCCTGCCACTATCCAACACTTTCTCTACTGTTGCACTCACTGGAGTGGGTATAGTAATTTGTACCCCTCCGCTTTCCAGCATTTTCCCTACTGTTGCACTCACTGGATTGGGAATAGTAATTTTTACCCCTCCGCTATCCAGCACTTTCCCTACTGTTGCACTCACTGGAGTGGGAAATTAAAATTTGAAGATTTTTAAATTGTTTAATGTTTTCATTTATAATAGAATGTTTTTTTAAATTCGATGTTATGTTATTGGTACACATATATATATATTCACTGAAAAAACCATAGGTTTCAGGGATGTTATAGTTAGAAATTAGCATTTAAAAACCTTAGAAATTCACTGAAAAAACCACAGGATATTTCACTCGTACAAAACCAGAGACTGTGTGTTTCTGTAAAGTTTAAATATGTTATATATATATATATATATGCCAAGGTGTAGTGAAGAATGAGTGGGTGTATAAGTGTCTGAATGGATGACTTAGTAGGTGCGTGACTGACTGTATAAGTGAGTAATTAAACGTGTCTTACTGAATGCATAGGTTAGTGACTAAACTGTGTGAATGTCTGTATCAGTCTGTCAGTTGGTGTGTAAGTGGCTGCTTGGGTTGGTGAGTAGCTACATGAGTGTCTATATGGGTTATTGATTGGTTGTCTGAGTATCTGTATGGGGGCCTGTGTATCTGTGTGGGTTGGTGGGGGGGTGACTGTGCATAGATGTGTGAGTGGGTGATTCACTGGGTGTATGGGTACAAGAGTGCATCTTTGAAGGGCTGTATGGGTGGGTGAGTGTGTGTATGGGTGTGTTGGTGAGTGAATGAATGTCTCAGTGGTACATGTGTGAGTAACTACATATGTGAAAGGCAGTATATGTGAGTGTTGGAGTATATAAATGACTATATGTGAGAGTGAGTGATTGTGAGAGTGGCTGTATGGATGAGTATGTGCTTGTATCAGTGATTGTATAAGAGAGTAACTATGTGTTAGTATCTGTATGAATAAGTGAGGTGATGTGTGTATAACTGTATAGGTGAGTAAATGGGAGTGTGATTGATTCTTTGCATGACTGACTAGGTGTGTGAGCAACTCTATGGATGAGTGGCGGTGTGTGAGTGTCTGTATTGGTTAATGATTGCCTATGATAGTGCTGTATTGATGAGTGACTGCATGTATGAGTGACTGTATGGGTGAATGAGTGGATGTGTGTGAAGACCTAGGAATCAGTGAGTGGGTATGTAGTAACTGGTATTGGTGTGTCTATGGTTTCGAAAATGGTAGTCTGTATATTAGAGTGGGTGTATCAAAGGTTATATTAGGTTGTGAGGAGGTGCATCAGATTATCACGTGGATGATGTCATCAGTGATGTCATCCGTGATGTCATTTGAGATGTCATCAGTGATGTCATCGGTGATGTCACTGACCATGTCATGAATGATGTAATATGTGACATCATCAGCAGTGCATTGCGGGGGCACGAGTTATAGTTAGCTCAACTAACTATAACAGCCGAATTTCTCTGGTTTTGTACGAGTGAAATGTCCAACTAACTACAACGTCCCTAAAACCTGTGGTTTTTTCAGTGAATTTCTAAGGTTTTTTAAATGCTAATTTTTAACTATAACGTCCCTGAAACCTATGGTTTTTTCAGTGAATTTCAAAGGTTTTTTAAATGCTAATTTCTAAATATGCCCACATAGGTAGGACATGTGCAGAAAGATGAAGAAAGGTGCAGAAAGAAGCAAGAGAAGTATAGAAAGAGGCAACAGATGTCCAGAAAGAGGAGGAAAGGTGCAGAAAGAACCAAGAGATATGCAGAAAGAACCAACAGAGGTGCAGAAAGAGGAGGAAAGGTGCAGAAAGAAGCAAGAGATATGCAGAAAGAACCAACAGAGGTGCAGAAAGAGGCCTTGCTGCAAAGTCATCCTGTGCCCTGGGCACTCCCCAACTCTATGCTGACTGGTACTGGTGGTAACTGACTCTGACTGACCCGGGGCTCTGCCTAACCAGGCCCAGGCCCAGAGCCAGTGCTATGCTAAAAGACACTTAGAATACAGTGAAAACACCTACATACACTAGGGCACACTATGGGTTGGGGTACCCCTGTGATTGGCATTACCTCCCCTGTAAGGCCCTAGTACATAATAGGGCAGGGGGGTTAAAAGTACCTCTAAGTCCCTAGCATATAATAGGGCATGGCAGTTTAGAGGCCAGCAGCCCTTTACTGCACTTGCATGTGTGCACTGCTGAGCCTGAAGTCAGTTTAAAAGTAGCTCTGTGTGTGCAGAAAGAGGCAAGAGAGGTGCAGAAAGAGGCAAGAGAGGTGCAGAAAGAGGGAAGAAGGGTGCAGAAAGAGGCAAGAGAGGTGCAGAAAGAAGCAAGAGAGGTGCAGATTGAACCAAGAGAAGTACAGCAATAAGCAACAGAGGTGCAGAAAGAGGGAAGAGGGGTGCAGAAAGAGGCAAGAGAAGTACAGAAAGAAGCAACAGAGGTGCAGAAAGAGGCAAGAGGGTGCACAAAGAGGCAAGAGGGGTACAGAAAGAGGCAGGAGGGGTGCAGAAAGAAGGAAGAGAAGTGCAGAAAGAAGCAACAGAGGTGCTGAATGAGGCATGAAGGGTGCAGAAAGAGGCAAGAGAAGTGCAAAAAGAAGCAACAGAGGTACAGAAAGAGGCGAGACGTGCAGAAACAGGCAGGAAAGGTGCAGAAAGAGGAAACAGGGGTGCAGAAAGAGGCAAGAGAGGCACAGAAAGAGGAAAGAGGGGTGCAAAAAGAAGCAAGTGAGCTGCAGAAAGAGGCAACAGAGTTGCAGAAAGACGCAAGAGAGGTGCAGAAAATGACAAGAGAACTGCAGAAAGAGGCAAGAGGGATGAAAAAAAGGGAAGAAGGGTACAGAAAGAAGCAAGAGAGGTACAGAAAGAGGAAAGAGGGGTGCAGAAAGAGGCAAGAGGGGTGCAGAAAGAAGCAAGTGAAGTGCAGAAAGAGCCAACAGAGGTTCATAAAGATGCAAGAGAGGTGCAGAAACAAGATAGAGAAGTGCAGAAAGAGGAAGAAAGGTAAAAAAAGAGGAAGAAAGGTGCATAAAGAATCAAGAGAAGTGCAGAAAGAAGCAACAGAGGTGCAGAAAGAGGGATGAGAGATGGAGTAAGAGGCAAGAGAAGTGCAGAAAGAAGCAACAGAGAGGCAAAAAGGGGGAACAGGGGTGGAGAAAGTGGAAAGAGGGGTGCAGAAAGAAGCAAGAGAGGTGCAGAAAGAAACAAAAGAAGTGCAGAAATAAGGAACAGAGGTGCAGAAAGAGGCAAGACGGGTGCAGAAAGAGGGATGACTGGTGCAGAAAGAAGCATGAGTGGTACAGAAAGAAGCAAGAGAGGTATAGAAAGAAGCAAGAGGAGTGCAGAAAGAAGCAACAGAGGTACAGAAAGAGGCAAGAGGGGCGCAAAAAGAGGGAAGAGGGGTGCATAAAGAGGCATGAGTGGTGCAGAAAAAAGCAAGAGATGTGCAGAAAGAAACAAAAGAAGTACAGAAAGAAGGAACAGAGGTACAGAAAGGGGCAACAGGGGTGCAGAAAGAGGGAAGAGGGGTGGAGAAAGAGGCAAGGGGGAGCAGAATGAAGCATGAGAGCTGCCGAAAGAAATAAAAAAAGTGCAGAAAAAAGGAACAGAGGTGCAGAAAGAGGCAAGAGGGGTGCAGAAAGTGGCAAAAGGGGTGCAGAAAGAAGCGAGAGGTGCAGAAAGAAACAAGAGAGGTATAGAAAAGCAAGAGGAGTGCAGAAAAAAGCAGCAGAGGTGCAGAAAGAGGCAAGAGGGGTGCCAAAGAGGGAAGAGGGGTGCAGAAAGAGGCACGAGGGGTGCAGAAAGAAGCAAGAGATGTGCAGAAAGAAACAAAAGAAGTACAGAAAAAAGGAACAGAGGTGCAGAAAGAGGCAAGAGGGGTGCAGAAAGAAACAAAAGAAGTGCAGAAAGAAGCAACAGAGGTGCAGAAAGAGGCAAGAGGACTGCAGAAAGAGGGATGATGGGTACAGAAAGAAGCAAGAGAGATGCAGAAAGAAGCAGGAGAAATGCATAAAAAAGCAACAGAGTTGCATAAAGGGGGAAGTGGGTGGAGAAAGAGGAAAGAGATATACAGAAATAAACAAGAGAGGTGTAGAAAGAAACAAAAGAAGTGCTGAACGTAGGAACAGAGGTGCAGAAAGAGGCAAGAGGGGTGCAGAAAGAGGGAAGAGGGGTGTGAAAGAGGTACGAGGGGTTGTAGCAAGAAGCAAGAGGCGTGCAGAAAGAAGCAAGAGAGTTGCAGAAAGAAACAAAAGAATTGCAGAAAGAAGGAACAGAGGTGCAGAAAGAAGCAAGAGGGGTGCAGAAGGAGGGAAGAGGGGTTCAGAAAGAGGCACAAAGGTTGCAGAAAGAAGGGACAGAGGTACAGAGAGAAGCAAGAGAAGTGCAGAAAGAAGCAACAGAGATGCAAAAAGGGGGAACAGGAGTGGAAAAAGTGGCTAGAGGGGTGCAGAAAGAAGCAAGAGAGGTGCAGAAAAAAACAAAAGAAGTGCAGAAAGAAGGAACAGAGGTGCAGAAAGAGGCAAGAGGGGTGCAGAAAGAGGGATGAGGGGTGCAGAAAGAAGCACGAGTGGTGCAGAAAGAAGCAAGAGAGGTATAGAAAGAAGCAAGAGCAGTGCAGAAAGAAGCAACAGAGGTGCAGAAAGAGGCAAGAGGGGTGCAAAAATAGGGAAGAGGGGTGCAGAAAGAGGCACAAGGGGTGCAGAAAGAAGCAAGAGACATGCAGAAAGAAACAAAAGAAGTGCAGAAAGAAGGAACAGAGGTGCAGAAAGAGGCAAGAGGGGTGCAGAAAGAGGCAAAAGGGGTGCAGAAAGAAGCGAGATTTGCAGAAAGAAACAAAAGAAGTGCAGAAAGAAGGAACAGAGGTGCAGAAAGAGGCAAGAGGGGTGCAGAAAGAAACAAAAGAAGTGCAGAAAGAAGCAACAGAGGTGCAGAAATAGGCAAGAGGGGTGCAAAAAGAGGGAAGAGGGGTGCAGAAAGAGACAAGAGGGGTACAGAAAAAAGCAAGAGAGATGCAGAAAGAAGCAAGAAAAATGCATAAAAAAGGAACATAGGTGTAGAAAGAGGCAAGAGGGGTGCAGAAAGAGGGGTGTGAAAGAGGCACAAGGGGTGCAGAAAGAAGCAAGAGGCGTGCAGAAAGAAGCAAGAGAGTTGCAGAAAGAAACAAAAGAAGTGCAGAAAGAAGGAACAGAGGTGCAGAAAGAGGCAAGAGGGGTGTAGAAAGAGGTAAGAGGGGTGCAGAACGAGGCAAAAGGCGTGCAGAAAGAAGTGAGAGATGCATAAAGAAACAAAAGAAGTGCAGAAAGAAGGAACAGAGGTGCAGAAAGAGGCAAGAGGGGTGCCGGGAGAGGGGCGTGAAAGAGGCACAAGAAGTGCAGAAAGAAGCAAGAGAGGTACAAAAAGAAGCAACAGAGGTGCAGAAAAAGGGAAGAGGGGTGGAGAAAGAGACAAGAGAAGTGTAGGAAGAAGCAACACAGATGCAGAAAGGGGGTAGAGGGGTGGAGAAAGAGGCAAGAGGGGTGCAGAAAGAAGCAAGAGAGTTGCAGAAAGAAACAAAAGAAGTGCAGAAAGAAGGAACAGAGGTGCAGAAAGAGGCAAGAGGGGTGTAGAAAGAGGTAAGAGGGGTGCAGAACGAGGCAAAAGGTGTGCAGAAAGAAGTGAGAGATGCATAAAGAAACAAAAGAAGTGCAGAAAGAGCAACAGAGGTACAGAAAGAGGCAAGAGGGGCGCAAAAAGAGGGAAGAGGGGTGCATAAAGAGGCATGAGTGGTGCAGAAAAAAGCAAGAGATGTGCAGAAAGAAACAAAAGAAGTACAGAAAGAAGGAACAGAGGTGCAGAAAGGGGCAACAGGGGTGCAGAAAGAGGGAAGAGGGGTGGAGAAAGAGGCAAGGAGGAGCAGAATGAAGCATGAGAGCTGCCGAAAGAAATAAAAAAAAGTGCAGAAAAAAGGAACAGAGGTGCAGAAAGAGGCAAGAGGGGTGCAGAAAGAGGCAAAAGGGGTGCAGAAAGAAGCGAGAGGTGCAGAAAGAAACAAGAGAGGTATAGAAAAGCAAGAGGAGTGCAGAAAAAAGCAGCAGAGGTGCAGAAAGAGGCAAGAGGGGTGCCAAAGAGGGAAGAGGGGTGCAGAAAGAGGCACGAGGGGTGCAGAAAGAAGCAAGAGATGTGCAGAAAGAAACAAAGGAAGTGCAGAAAAAAGGAACAGAGGTGCAGAAAGAGGCAAGAGGGGTGCAGAAAGAAACAAAAGAAGTGCTGAAAGAAGCGACAGAGGTGCAGAAAGAGGCAAGAGGACTGCAGAAAGAGGGATGATGGGTGCAGAAAGAAGCTAGAGAGATGCAGAAAGAAGCAAGAGAAATGCATAAAAAAGCAACAGAGATGCATAAAGGGGGAAGTGGGTGGAGAAAGAGGAAAGAGATATACAGAAATAAACAAGAGAGGTGTAGAAAGAAACAAAAGAAGTGCTGAACGTAGGAACAGAGGTGCAGAAAGAGGCAAGAGGTGTGCAGAAAGAGGGAAGAGGGGTGTGAAAGAGGTACGAGGGTTGTAGCAAGAAGCAAGAGGCGTGCAGAAAGAAGCAAGAGAGTTGCAGAAAGAAACAAAAGAATTGCAGAAAGAAGGAACAGAGGTGCAGAAAGAAGCAAGAGGGGTGCAGAAAGAGGGAAGAGGGGTTCAGAAAGAGGCACAAAGGTTGCAGAAAGAAGGGACAGAGGTACAGAGAGAAGCAAGAGAAGTGCAGAAAGAAGCAACAGAGATGCAAAAAGGGGGAACAGGAGTGGAAAAAGTGGCTAGAGGGGTGCAGAAAGAAGCAAGAGAGGTGCAGAAAAAAACAAAAGAAGTGCAGAAAGAAGGAACAGAGGTGCAGAAAGAGGCAAGAGGGGTGCAGAAAGAGGGATGAGGGGTGCAGAAAGAAGCATGAGTGGTATAGAAAGAAGCAAGAGCAGTGCAGAAAGAAGCAACAGAGGTGCAGAAAGAGGCAAGAGGGGTGCAAAAATAGGGAAGAGGGGTGCAGAAAGAGGCACAAGGGGTGCAGAAAGAAGCAAGAGACGTGCAGAAAGAAACAAAAGAAGTGCAGAAAGAAGGAACAGAGATGCAGAAAGAGGCAAGAGGGTGCAGAAAGAGGCAAAAGAGGTGCAGAAAGAAGCGAGATTTGCAGAAAGAAACAAAAGAAGTGCAGAAAGAAGGAACAGAGGTGCAGAAAGAGGCAAGAGGGGTGCAGAAAGAAACAAAAGAAGTGCAGAAAGAAGCAACAGAGGTGCAGAAATAGGCAAGAGGGTGCAAAAAGAGGGAAGAGGGGTGCAGAAAGAGACAAGAGGGGTACAGAAAAAAGCAAGAGAGATGCAGAAAGAAGCAAGAAAAATGCATAAAAAAGGAACAGAGGTGTAGAAAGAGGCAAGAGGGGTGCAGAAAGAGGGGTGTGAAAGAGGCACAAGGGGTGCAGAAAGAAGCAAGAGGCGTGCAGAAAGAAGCAAGAGAGTTGCAGAAAGAAACAAAAGAAGTGCAGAAAGAAGGAACAGAGGTGCAGAAAGAGGCAAGAGGGGTGTAGAAAGAGGTAAGATGGGTGCAGAACGAGGCAAAAGGCGTGCAGAAAGAAGTGAGAGATGCATAAAGAAACAAAAGAAGTGCAGAAAGAAGGAACAGAGGTGCAGAAAGAGGCAAGAGGGGTGCCGGGAGAGGGGTGTGAAAGAGGCACAAGGGGTGCAGAAAGAAGCAAGAGAGGTACAAAAAGAAGCAACAGAGGTGCAGAAAAAGGGAAGAGGGGTGGAGAAAGAGACAAGAGAAGTGCAGGAAGAAGCAACACAGATGCAGAAAGGGGGTAGAGGGTTGGAGAAAGAGGCAAGAGGGGTGCAGAAAGAAGCAAGAGAGTTGCAGAAAGAAACAAAAGAAGTGCAGAAAGAAGGAACAGAGGTGCAGAAAGAGGCAAGAGGGGTGTAGAAAGAGGTAAGAGTGGTGCAGAACGAGGCAAAAGGCGTGCAGAAAGAAGTGAGAGATGCATAAAGAAACAAAAGAAGTGCAGAAAGAAGCAACAGAGGTACAGAAAGAGGCAAGAGGGGCGCAAAAAGAGGGAAGAGGGGTGCATAAAGAGGCATGAGTGGTGCAGAAAAAAGCAAGAGATGTGCAGAAAGAAACAAAAGAAGTACAGAAAGAAGGAACAGAGGTGCAGAAAGGGGCAACAGGGGTGCAGGAAGAGGGAAGAGGGGTGGAGAAAGAGGCAAGGGGGAGCAGAATGAAGCATGAGAGCTGCCGAAAGAAATAAAAAAGTGCAGAAAAAAGGAACAGAGGTGCAGAAAGAGGCAAGAGGGTGCAGAAAGAGGCAAAAGGGGTGCAGAAAGAAGCGAGAGGTGCAGAAAGAAACAAGAGAGGTATAGAAAAGCAAGAGGAGTGCAGAAAAAAGCAGCAGAGGTGCAGAAGAAGCAAGAGGGGTGCCAAAGAGGGAAGAGGGGTGCAGAAAGAGGCACGAGGGGTGCAGAAAGAAGCAAGAGATGTGCAGAAAGAAACAAAAGAAGTGCAGAAAAAAGGAACAGAGGTGCAGAAAGAGTCAAGAGGGGTGCAGAAAGAAACAAAAGAAGTGCAGAAAGAAGCAACAGAGGTGCAGAAAGAGGCAAGAGGACTGCAGAAAGAGGGATGATGGGTGCAGAAAGAAGCAAGAGAGATGCAGAAAGAAGATGGAGAAATGCATAAAAAAGCAACAGAGTTGCATAAAGGGGGAAGTGGGTGGAGAAAGAGGAAAGAGATATACAGAAATAAACAAGAGAGGTGTAGAAAGAAACAAAAGAAGTGCTGAACGTAGGAACAGAGGTGCAGAAAGAGGCAAGAGGGGTGCAGAAAGAGGGAAGAGGGGTGTGAAAGAGGTACAAGGGTTGTAGCAAGAAGCAAGAGGCGTGCAGAAAGAAGCAAGAGAAGTGCAGAAAGAAGCAACAGAGATGCAAAAAGGGGGAACAGGAGTGGAAAAAGTGGCTAGAGGGGTGCAGAAAGAAGCAAGAGAGGTGCAGAAAAAAACAAAAGAAGTGCAGAAAGAAGGAACATAGGTGCAGAAAGAGGCAAGAGGGGTGCAGAAAGAGGGATGAGGGGTGCAGAAAGAAGCACGAGTGGTGCAGAAAGAAGCAAGAGAGGTATAGAAAGAAGCAAGAGGAGTGCAGAAAGAAGCAACAGAGGTGCAGAAAGAGGCAAGAGGGGTGCAAAAATAGGGAAGAGGGGTGCAGAAAGAGGCACAAGGGGTGCAGAAAGAAGCAAGAGACGTGCAGAAAGAAACAAAAGAAGTGCAGAAAGAAGGAACAGAGGTGCAGAAAGAGGCAAGAGGGGTGCAGAAAGAGGCAAAAGGGGTGCAGAAAGAAGCGAGATTTGCAGAAAGAAACAAAAGAAGTGCAGAAAGAAGGAACAGAGGTGCAGAAAGAGGCAAGAGGGGTGCAGAAAGAAACAAAAGAAGTACAGAAAGAAGCAACAGAGGTGCAGAAATAGGCAAGAGGGGTGCAAAAAGAGGGAAGAGGGGTGCAGAAAGAGACAAGAGGGGTACAGAAAGAAGCAAGAGAGATGCAGAAAGAAGCAAGAGAAATGCATAAAAAAGGAACAGAGGTGTAGAAAGAGGCAAGAGGGGTGCAGAAAGAGGGGTGTGAAAGAGGCACAAGGGGTGCAGAAAGAAGCAAGAGGCGTGCAGAAAGAAGCAAGAGAGTTGCAGAAAGAAACAAAAGAAGTGCAGAAAGAAGGAACAGAGGTGCAGAAAGAGGCAAGAGGGGTGTAGAAAGAGGTAAGAGGGGTGCAGAACGAGGCAAAAGGCGTGCAGAATGAAGTGAGAGATGCATAAAGAAACAAAAGAAGTGCATAAAGAAGGAACAGAGGTGCAGAAAGAGGCAAGAGGGGTGCCGGGAGAGGGGTGTGAAAGAGGCACAAGGGGTGCAGAAAGAAGCAAGAGAGGTACAAAAAGAAGCAACAGAGGTGCAGAAAAAGGGAAGAGGGGTGGAGAAAGAGACAAGAGAAGTGCAGGAAGAAGCAACACAGATGCAGAAAGGGGGTAGAGGGGTGGAGAAAGAGGTAAGAGGGGTGCAGAAAGAAGCAAGAGTTGCAGAAAGAAACAAAAGAAGTCAGAAACAAGGAACAGAGGTGCAAAAAGAGGCAGGAGGGGTCCAGAAAGAAGGAAGAGGGGTGCAGAAAGAGGCAAGAGAGGTGCAGAAAGAGGCAACAGGGGTGCACAAAGAAGCAAGTGAGGTGCAGAAAGAGGCAAAAGAGGTGCAGAAAGTAGAAGAGATTTGCAGAAAGAGGCAAGAGAAGTGCAGAAAGAAGCAAGATTGGCTTGCACACCATTAGTACCAATTTAACACCCACATTTAGCAATAAGTAACAAGTGACCATTCTATGTTTACAAAGGTCCTTTCACCATGCTGTAACACTTGTCGCTGCATTTTTGGTAACGTTTGAGCCAGATTTTTGTGCAAATCTACAGATTAGGCAGCAGATGATGGATTATGTGGCTAATGCGGAAAATATATAATTGTGCAAAAGTTGGTGCAGCCAAACAGCAGCATAATTCCAGTAGCCCTGCTCATACCTCTGACTAGGTCCAGAAGTGCTCCTCAGTGATTCCTTCTTTTTTTTGTCTCATTGAGTTCATAGTTTAGCTTCTATGGAAACGAGGAAGACTAAACCTGAGGTTACCACTCCACAACACACACTACCATACCACATAATTACTCTCCATAACACATAATCCCACTCTATATAATTCCTATACACTAAATACCTCATACTTCCTATCCACATAATTTCACTGTACAACATACCACATAATTCCACTACACTCAACGTACATCCACTTCACTCCAAAAAACATTAGTAAAAAATGTTTACATTTACAACGCCAATAGCTCTAACTCTTGCAAATGCAAGACCTATTACATTACAAATGCTTCTTTAACTGGTAGTCGCGTTTGCAGAGTGGTGGAGAAAGGGGGCTGGGCCTCCAACCAGCGCTCAGGAATTCTGCTGTCTAGGACTTACAGGAGGTACTAGGAGGGCTTCTTGGCTGCCAAAGTCCCTCAGGAGTAAAGCGGACTTCATCCCCCAACCCGTAGTGTGCCAGGAGGCGCGTTTGCAGAGTGGTGGAGAAAGGGGGGCGTGGTCTCCGTAGACCTCTTAGCAATACCAATGTGTGGGACATACTGGAGGTAACAGGAGGGGTAGTTGGCCCTCAAGGAGGTCATTGTGGGCCAACTACCCCTCCTATTACCTCCAGTAAGTCCCACACAGCAGCATTGGTAAGCACTCATAGCAGGCCACGCCCCCTTTGCCCATCATTCTGCAAACACGCTCCCTGGCGTGCTCTGGGAAGGGGATTAAAGTCTCCTTTGCTGCTGGGGGTCCTTAGGGGCCAACTAGCCTACCTGATACCTCCAGTAAGCCCCAGATAGTGGGATTTCTGAGAGGTGGACACAGGCCACGCCCCCTTTCTCCACCATTCTGCAAACGCACCTCCTGGCACGCTCTTGGTTGGGGGATGAAGTCCCCTTGCCTCCTGAGGGTCCCTGGGGGCAAACTAGCTCTCCTGCTATCTCTAGTATGCCCCACACTACTGGATTGCTGAGAGTGATCCGAGGCCACGCCCCCTTTTTACACCACTCTGTAAACACACCTCCTGGCGCACTGCTGCTTGAGGGATTAAGTCCACTTTAGTCCTGAGGTCCTCAGGACACAAGAGGACCTTATCGCCCCACCAGCAGTGCACCAAGAGGCGCGTTTGCAGAGTGGTGCAAAAAGGGGCGTGGCCTGGGACCACTTCTCAGCAATCCCACTGTATGGGGCTTACTGGAGGTACCAGGTGGGCTAGTTAGCCCCCAGGGACCCTCAAGATTCAAGGGGACTTAATCCCCCAACCCTGATCACGCCAGGAGGCACGTTTGCATAGGTGTGCAGGGAGGGGGCAGGGCCTCCTGCGAGTTGCCGGGTTTCTTTTGTTTTCTTTTATTTTAGGAAGGGGAGCTGTATGGCCCCCCTTCCATTAACTCTTTTGGGCCCTGGGGACCCCATCCCCTGGGGCCTTAGCCATTTTTGAAAAAAAATTAAAAGGGAGAGGGGCGCATGCTGCACCCCTCCCCAGGCCGATTTTGGCCCTGGGGACCCCATCCCCTGGGGCCCGGCAAAACCTTTTTTTAAAGAAGGGGGGTGGTGTGGCTCCCCTTCCCTGGGCCACTTTTAGCCCCGAGGACCCCATCCCACCGGGCCTGCCCAGAATGTATTTTTATAATTTTGGAGTGGGGGCGCGTGGCCCCTCTCCTAAGGCCAATTTTGGCCCGTGGGATCCCATCCCCTGGGGCCCGGCCTTATCTGGGTTAAAAAAAACAAAAAAACAGAAGGGGTGCTGAGTGGCCCCCCTTGACTGAGCCACTATTGGCCCCAGGTACCCATCCCCTGGGGCCTGGCCTCCTTGATGGGGACCGCGGGGGAGCCCCAATGCCCCCGTTGTCCCAGCCAGCTCCCCGCCTCCTGCAGGAGCCGGCATTGCTTTGGACAAGGGGAGCTGCTGACATGCAGCTCCCCTTGTCCAAAAGCAATTCTGCTTTGCTTCTTGGAAGCGAAAGCAGGTTTCCTGCTCTCGCTTCCATGAAGCAAAGCAGTGTTTGCTGTGGCAGGGTGGGAGCCGTGCTCCCGCCCTGCCATAGCAAATGGCAATGTCCAGGGGGTTGGCACCCCGGGACATTGCAGGAGCCGGCCCTGGGGGGTGGCAGTACCCAGGGCCATGGAGGGCTCCAGGAGGGGGGCCGCGCGGCCCCCCTCCTATCATTTGCACAGCCCTGGGGAGGTGGTGGTCCCCGGGGCCGGGGGGCCGCAATGGACCCCCGCACTTCATTTATGTATGCCCCGGGGAGGTGGTGGTCTCCGGGGCCCTATGGGGGGGCTCGAGCCCCCCCACACATTTTTTTTAAAATCAGAGCCCCGGGGAGGTGGCGGTCCCCAAGGCTGTGGGGGGGCCATGTTCCCCCGCATTTAATTATTAAAGCCCCGGAGAGGTGGCGGCAACCGGGGCTGCGTGGGGGAAGGCATAAGGCCCCCCACGCATTTTAATTGTAATAAAGTCCTAGGGAGGTGGCGGTCCCCGGGGCTGAGGGGGCCCCCGCTGGCCCACGCTACATAATAAGGTATTGCCCCTGGGACCTGGCCCAGGGGCTTATAGAAAACAAAGCAAGGGAGCCCACACTTCATTTAAAAAAAAAAAAATCGTCAGGATTCGCACACCTAGCGCGAATTCGGCCGATTCGTTTTTTTAAAAATCCTTTTTTGGGCCCTGGGGGTCCTTGTCGGACCCCTGAGCAGGCCTAGGGGGTCAGGGTGTTTCTACCCTGCCCCCTTTTCTTGTTTTTTATCCTTTTTTTTACTGTTTTCTTGTGACTCGGTTTTACCGAGTGACAAGATGGCTGCCAACACTTCCTGGTTTGGAGTGTTCAGAATCAAGCTCATGCTCTGGAGAGTTCGCGAATCCTCCTCGGCCCTCAGATATCGATATTTTTATTTTTTTAATTTCTCAGCAACTATTAAACAGATTTACACTATTTAAAAAAAGCACGCTTTCTGAACCAAGACCTACCTTTTTGCCAAATTTGGTGTAATTCCATTCAGCAGTTCGGTCTGTAGCTTTGTCTAAAGTTCCTGAGGAAATTAACATGGGGAAAACGTGTTTTGGGACTCCCCTTTTTTCTCGGCCCCCACTTGACGAATCACCCCAAAACTTTCAAGACAGGAGCTGACCTGAGCGAACCATTAGTTTTGATAATTTCCCGAAGATTCGTCACAGATATTGGCAAAACAAAAAATGCATTTTGAATAGAAACAAGGTCCTAACTATAACTACCTACTGGCAACCGCCAGTAGGTAATATATATATATTACCTACTGTCGATCGCCAGTAGGTAGTTATAGTTAGGACCTTGTTTCTATTCAAAAAGCGTTTTTTAATGCTGCACTTATGGCGGCCATCAGGCAATCCAGGGATGCCCTGGATGCTAAAATTGGAGCAGTTGACTCTGACGTCATGCTGCTCCGACAAGACCAGCGCAATGCCGTAGGGCGCATTATGGAAGCTGAGACTAGGATATCTGCACCACTCTGCAAAAAAGGTTGCCTCATTGGAGAACGCCCAACGTGGCCTGGCGACGTGCGTGGAGGATTCTGAAGGCAGGGCCAGACGTAACAACCTCCGCTTTGTTGTCTTCCCGGAGGGCTGCAAAGGGGGAGACATGGAGCGGTTCCTTACTCAGTGGCTGAAGAGTTGGCTCCCCTCGGAGTCCCTATCTCGGTGTTTTGTAGTGGAGCGTGCCCACAGAGCCCTGATGCAGAAGCCTCCGCCCGGGGCCCGGCCGAGGCCGGTCATAGCTAAGTTATTAAACTACCATGATCGGGTCATTATCCTGAAACAGGCCAGGGCCAAGGAACCTTTGCTATATGATAATGCCCATATCCTGGTCTTTACCGACTACACGAGGCTGGTCCAACAACAGAGACAATCATTTCTGGCAGCCAAGGCCCATCTTCGGGATCTTAAGCTTCTGAGGAAAAAAGCGATTGAAGACAGAATCTCCACGCACGCGCACAACAGCAAGGAACTCTTCAGCATCATCAAGGAGTTCGCCCAACCCACCAGCAAGTCTACCGACATCCCTCCCTCACAAGACCTCTGCGACAAACTCAGCACCTTTTTCCACCACAAAATCAAGAGCATCTACGACAACTTCGACGAAGACAACCAATACACTGAACCCTCACCAACCACCCCCGACACCCGGAAACTAGCGATTGACGACTGGACTGCCCTCACCACCGAAGACACACTGAAGACAATGAAGTCAATCCACTCAGGGGCCCCCACGGACCCCTGCCCCCACCACATCTTCAACAGAGCCGCCGACACCATCGCACCCATGCTCCGCCACACCATCAACCGCTCCCTGGCGACCGCCTCGTTCCCCGATGACTGGAAACACGCTGAGGTCAACCCCCTCCTAAAGAAACCCTCAGCGGACCCCACCGACCTCAAAAACTACAGACCCATCTCCTTGCTCCCGTTCCCAGCGAAAGTCATCGAGAAAGCCATCATCAGCCAACTCGCCACATTCATTGAAGAACACAACATCCTTGACTCCTCCCAATCCGGCTTCAGAAAAAACCACAGTACGGAAACCGCCCTCCTCGCCGCAACAGACGACATCCGCACCCTACTGGACAAAGGAGAAACAGTAGCCCTCATCCTCCTCGACCTATCAGCGGCGTTCGACACAGTCTCCCACCGCACCCTAATACGCAGACTCTATGACGCAGGAATCCAGGACAAGGCCCTCGACTGCATCCGCTCCTTCCGCTCCGGCAGGACGCAGCGGGTCAGACTCCCCCTTTCCTCTCGGACCCCACACCTACCACTTGCGGAGTCCCCCAGGGCTCCTCCCTCAGCCCGACGCTCTTCAACGTCTACATGCCTCCACTTGCCCCCATCGTCAGAACCTATGGACTCAACATCATGTCATACGCAGACGACACCCAGCTCATCCTCTCCCTATCCAACGAGCCCAACACCGCCAGACGCAACTTTCGAGAAGGCATGGAAGCCGTCGCCAAATGGATGAAAAACAGCTGCCTACAACTAAACACCAACAAAACAGAAGTACTCATCATGGGCCCAAACCCCGATGCCTGGAGCGACACCTGGTGGCCCCCCGCCCTCGGAAACCCGCCAACCCCCACAGACCACGCACGCAACCTGGGAATCATCCTGGACTCCGAGCTCAAAATTAAGCCTGGGCGTAGTTCGCGTAGTCACGCTACGCGAAGCTACGCGAAGACGTCGGAGCGCTACGCGAGCTACGCGTAACTTCACGAGCGTGCATAGCTGCTTGTCACGCCCGTTCGCGATGCGTTTTTCTTGCTCGGAAACGCGTTGTGCGTGTTCGGGACGCTGTTTGCGTGCTCGGGGGCGCAAACTTACCCATGCGGTCGCCTATGGGCGCGGCCATTTTGTTTTTCACTTGTCCCGCCCGTTCGCGATCCCTTATTTCCTGTTCCGTGTCGCGTATAGCGTGCTCGCGATGCGCATTCCTTGTTCGGGAACGCGTTGTACGTGTTCGTGACGTTTTTTGCGTGCTCGGGGAGAAATATCACGCGAACTTACCCACGGGGTTGCGATGGGCGCGGCCATCTTGTTTTACCACTCTATGCTATGGTTCTGGGCCTGCTTTTCTATCCTCCCTCAATCTTTGCAATCCTTAGTTTTTTACACTGTTTTTCAATTTTTCTTTATTTCTTATCTATCTCTCTCTCTGCTTAAGTTTATATTTTGCATTTTTTTCTACTTTTTACTGTGGTTTTTTTACTTTTCGACTGTTTTATATAACTTTCTTCTTTAAGCTCCTACTTCTTCCCCTAACTTTATTTTTCCCTTCTAACTTTTCTTTTTCACCTCCTCCCACCCCAGAACCATGGCGAAGGGTAGCAGCAGCGGCTCAAAGGGCAAGGCGCGTGCGCCCAAGAGCCGCCTGCCTTGCGGCAGACTGCGCCCTGCAGGGGTGCAAGCCCGCCAGCTGTTTACTGAGGCGGAGGTGGCCGCCCTTGTTTTTTTTATTCAGCGCCACCTCCCATTGACCTTGGCAGCAGGCGGCAGGCCAGGCTCCGGGTACCCGACCCAGGAGCGTCACCGCCGGTGGGCGAAGGTGCGTCGGGCAGTGTTTCGCTGCTCCGCGGTCCGGCGCACCCATAACCAGCTGGCCCACCGGTGGTCAGACATCCTTGACCGGGAGCAGGACCTGTTGGACCTGCTAGGTGTCGAGGTAGTGGGGCTTGGTGAGTAGCCAATATATATAGTAGTATAAGTATTGTGATTTGTGTATACATTTTTTACAAATAACAAGAATACTGCTGCTTACATTGCAGGTAAATTACGTTTCAAAATCTTCTGTGATTGTAGGACACAGGTGCTGGGCGGTACTCTTACTTTTTTGCAACTTTGCGCTCGCTTGTCATTATTATGTAAGAGTTTACTTTAGAGAACTTCAGTTAGGTAATGCTATTGCTAGAGAGACTGTAGTCCTTCCTTTGTCCTCCTGTCAAATAGTGGTGGATGCATTTGATACTAGGTTTAGTTACTATTAGTTGATAATTTTTGAGCGGTCTGCGTGACGCATCCTCTGTCACTGAGTGCTGCTTACCCCAGTCCTTAGAACCTTTTGTAGTTTGTTTAGTGAGTGGTACTGGTAAGCTTAGCTTAGCAGTGTCAGTCAGCTGCAGAACATCAGACGCAACCAACCAACAATTTGGTGTATGCATTATGCACTTTATGCATGTGTCCTCCTTCTCATCTATGCATTTTTGATGGCAAAAAAAAATGGAAATGCAGGCTTAATGAACAATTGGCCCGCCTGGAATAGGTGGGCTAGGTCAGGTGGTACTTAGGCTTAGTTAGTGTTCTGGATTTTATTTGAATCAATCGGAATGGAACACTGAATTAGTGTTCCCAAATAAGTAGACTGTCCGTGAATCCCGCAAGCCAGTAGTCGATCGGATTAGATAGGTCAATTTTATTGCAATTTTTGTTTCCTAAAACGTTTTTTGAGCGTTTTTTTTAGATAATTTATTTGTTTCACAGCAATCATTAATGTTTGTGTCTTTCTTTTTCTTTATTATATCTTACATGATCACTGATCGGCAGCACCCAGGGGCAAGAAGACGGGGTCCTAGTCGGCGGGACAACCACCAGAGGACCGCTCCTCTACCGAGGGCCCTGCTGCTGGTCCCAGTAAGTCCTCCAGTGGTTAATATTAACAATTATATTGCCCTAACTTTTACTGCACCTTATTTTTTCAGAACTATTAATTCTGGCTCCACTCCCTAATTCTATTTTTTACAAAAGATTCTTTGATCTTGACTTGACTATCTGTTTCTAAATTCTGGTTATCCCTGCCTCTAAGTTCTAACTGCCTCTGCTATGAATGTCTGTACTCTACTACTAATATTAGTCTGTCGCTAAGCTTGCCCAGTTTGCATTGCCACTCTTTATTGTACGGTTTTGAATAAAACTCAGATTGACCAATACTAATAGCTCTAGCCACTGAGTCCAGTCCTTTCGGTTGTCCTCTTCTAGGCTTCTTAATCTTGAGGCTTTGACAATTACCACAAACAAAATGCCCAACCAGATATTTGACTATTTTTGATAGGATATAGTACATACTACTTGGATTCTGCACAGCCCCATGCAGAACTATGCACAATGAAATAGGATGTTGGTGATGCGAGTTTGGAACTTGGACGTTCCTCACACCTCAGTCAGAAGTGAACCCACAATCCCCTGAATGACTAGCTATAGTGTCTCATTAGGTCCCCGAACCCCCACCCGAAGATACCCAATGATTATGATTACACAACCCAGAACATAACACCCTTTCGCTCACTCACTCGTGTAAGTCCACCACCACCACCACACCAAATACCACAGAGTCTATGTGTAAGTTCAAAAGGTTTATTTTCAACTAACAAGCTCTGTATGTATGTTGTTCTATAAAATTCAGTGTACTCCAGCCAGCTCCAACAGCAAAATGCATAAGATTAAAACAATAAACAGTGTTGCAACAAGTGCATGATCATTGATGATATAAGACAAAAGATCTGTGCGAATTCTGGGCGATTCCTCACCGTAGAACGTAGAATTACTGGTTACATGCATCATTCATAAGCTCTGCAAATCTCTGGTTCGTAGAAGGGAATCCTCTGCCTGAGAAAAATGGTGCGTGTTATATAGTATAATGCAAGCATTTCTCAGTCCTGCCCAAAAAGTGTAACATGTTACCTATGGCTAAGCAATACGGACTAACCGAACTCCATAACAAAGTGGCTTGTTTTTCGACCTCTTGTACGCAACGCTCAGACAGTAGCTGTATGTGCTCATGTGGGCTCAAAAGGCGTCTTACTGTTACTGCACAACAAGCTGCGAGGTAACATGCGCAAAAGACATGAAGCGAAAAATGGTTGCATGGCTCAGGCTAACTTTGCAAAGAGTAGAGTATAGTATAATAATGACCCTAGGGACCATAACACTACTAGTGTCTACTGACTGTACTCTAGTACCCGATTTGGACTATTGAATGTGATTTATAATAATATGTATGTATTAACTTTTTTTTCAATCTTGCTAGTGAAAAAGAATAAATAGGGGGAGGTGTACAGGCATATAAAAATGTGTCATGTTTTTATCTAGGCGTACTAGTGACCACCAGTGGTGGCGGGGCCACCGGCGATTCTAGAATTCCGGAGGGGGCAGGAGAAGATGCGGCACCTGCAGGAGCTACAGGGGGGGAGCCAGCAGCAGTGGCGGGCGGTGGTAAGTTATATTCATGACTTATTGACATTGCACTAGCTGGAAGGGTGTGTGGACTTCACTCACTGTACTGTTGTTGAGACTTATTAGGTATGAAGTTGTAGTGAACATTATACAACGGTTAAAGAAGACACCCTTTACTTAGCATGAGCAATGCAGTAGCAATAGCATTACCAGCGTGACTTGATTAACCAATGGCCTCTTATATCTGACTCCAACTCAGCTGTGAAAGTTTTATGGAGGAGACTAAAAGTCAGATCAGATGACCTTGATGGATGTGTTGAACAAAAAGGGAAAGAAGGGTGGAAGGAGGAAGGGCGGGCGAGATTTAATATGATGACTGGCAGAGAAGGATACGTTGGAAGCATGGATAGGTGGCTGATAGGAATCAGATGCATGTGTTGTTGAAGGATGGGTGGAAGGTGAAAGAAGAATGGATGCCTGCCTGGGTGGGCGACACAGTATGGGTGGATACTGTGGATAGCAAGAATCATCAGCGGTGTTTGGGTGAAACTCAAAGCCAAGGCAAGCAACGGAGTGAGTGGACGCATGCGTTGTTGTTGGTGAAACAAAGTAAGGTTTGTGGAGAGATTAAGAAGAATGATTGACATTTACTTAGAATGGATGGATGCCTGTATGTATTCATCATAGACAGCATAGGTGGAGACTGTCACGGGATGCACAGTTTTAGGGAATGTAAAAGAAACCGCGCCAGAGTAGCAAAGCCGATGTGGGGAGGGGCAGGGTGGGGGTAGTAGTAAACAATGTATTACGCGGGCAAATACAGGTAACTTTACTGTAAACATACAAATAAATAAAGCAAATTTCATTGTGCGCACTGCACCGCCAAATGCGATGCAGTGTGCGCAACAAAATTAGTTTCATTTATTTATATGTTTACTTACCTGTAATTGGCCGTAATCCATAGTTTACTACCCCCATCCTGCCCCTACCCACGTCACCGCCCGGCCGAACTCCCCGAGTCCCACCACCGACCGCTACTGACCTTATGTCATTGTCCCATATAAAAGCAACGATCATTGGATCAGATATATAATCTGCCTTTTTGTAGTAGCCAAGGCACTGTGAAATTGAGCAATTGCCCTCCATGTAACAGAGAGAGTATGGCCAGTGCCACCCGTAATAGAAAAATACGAGCTTCCCCACCTGCAAACAGTAGTAAATCAAACTAACGTGAGTCTGCGTCATGACTCGTATGTTTGTCTTGGGTGCAAGCATAGATGACCGAGCTGGCAATGCCGGCTACAACCAGGTTATGTCATTTCGCTAAACTAGAGATAAGAAGAACACTGGTGTACTGTGTACTGGTTGGAGTCCATAGTGCTAGTATAATGCCTGAAACTCCCACAAATGTTAGAGGCCGAGGAAGTGGGAGGATAGATAGATTATTACCACAAATGTTATGTACTGTGCTTCTTGCTAGTGCTACTGTGCCATTATGTGTTGAATTAATTTTGTGTTACTGTTTAGCTAAGAGTACTGGTTACAACAATATTTTTTTTCTTTCTTGATATAGATAGTACTCCTTCCCAAGACAAACCATCGCGGAAGGAGTTGGCAGCCAGGGCCCGGCGCCGGAAACTGGAGGCCATATGCCAGGAGTACCGGCGGCTGGTGGCTCAGGCGGAGGAGGAGGAGGCGGCAGCAGCAGCTGCAGCCTCGTCCGATGCCCCGGGCCCCAGCCAGGCCCCAACTCCAGCGGTACGGCGCCGCGGTCTGGCAGCCGCCCGCCGCCGCAATTCGCTAGCAGCCAGCACTGCTGTCCCCCATCCTGGATGCCACTGCAGGGCATTTCGCAGGAAGATTCTCCTCCGGATGTCACGGCTAGAGGAGCAAATGGAGGAGCGGGTAAAAATACTGGTGGAGAAACACCTCAAAGCCCGCCGAATATAACATCGAGGACCCTGTTGCTTTGCCCCTTTTTATTCCTTGTTTTGGTGGGTGGGAATTGGGCGTTGGGGTTTCGGGACATTCTTTGGACTTTTTTCGTTTTGGACATTGGTTGGGGTTAGGGAGAGGGGTGGGTCAGGTGTGCGATAGTTTATTTTTGTTAGGGTAATAAATTATATTTATACTTAAACATACAATGTTAATGTTTTGTGGGGGGTTACTGTTTTACGAATTAACGTCACATTGGTTTCCTTGCTGCTGCAGGGCCGCAGCCAGTGTTTGATTTAAATAATCTGCCGATGATGTAACACAAACAGATAGATGCGGTACCCCTCACTGAGTTATTTGTCCTACTAGTACTGTCAGTCTCTCCTCCTAGTCCATTATACCTCCCACCAAACTTATCTTACCTGTGATTGATGATGATTACGTTCGGCACAGCGATGGCTGCATGGTTTCCAGAGAGAATGTAGAAGATGCCATGGTTGTGGTGGTAGTAGTAGAGTAGACACTGGCAGTAGCATTTGCTAAAAAATTAAAAAAGAGACAGTCACTTGCCTGAGAGCGACTGTGGGAGGAGTAGTAGAACGAAGTAAAATACAGTACAGAAGAAGACTGCCAAACAAACAATATTGCAGTTGCAACTGCTAAAGTCAAATTAAACATAATGGTGGCGGGGACAGCCTAGTACAAGAAGTTACAAACTGTAGTTGTGTCGAGTGAGTCACTTAACTTAACACAATCGTAATTCGTAACCTTTACTGCTGTGTGTTAGGAGTTTGATGATTAATCCAATCAATGACGGCAATTAATTATGATGTACTACTATTAGCCGGTGACGGCTTGCACATAGACTGAGCATGGGTGGGCAAGCAGAAGAAGCTCCTCGCCCTGCCTTGCAATTGAATTAGTGTTGCTTTCACCACATCTGCCCCAGCAAGCGTGTGATCAATTGGTGTACATTTTATGTAGTCACATCACACCTCAATATAAATCACAGCTCGGGGGAAGAGGGTTAGGGTTTGATGAATGGATGGGAAGGGGGTTTGGGGAAAGGTTTGAGAATGAAAAACAGTACGCATGGACAACAAAAGCAAAGCGCAATCTTGGCAGACGACCATGATCTTATCCAAAAAATCTATAAAGGGAGAAAAGGGAAATGCATGCATGATGATGAAGATAACTTGATGGTTAATGAGTAGTACTTAATAACTCCTACTAGACAATTAGACAGTACAGGGCAGCAGTATATTCTATGCAATTTGCCTTGCCTGTAATATGCCCTCAGAGACCCAAATTCCATGTTGTACTGGGCTTACTTGTAAAGATAGCAAAGACAATTAAAACACAGTTGTAGGGATCAATTAGCAAACAAACAACACACAACACACAGTCCTAATGATTGAAGAGAAAAAAGGATTCAAATTAATTAAAAGATGAATGATGAATGATACTAAAGTTACTGTATTATCATGCTCAAATTGTGGAGTTGAATCTCGTCCTTCCTCTTGGTCCTATCTTCCATGGACGCTCCGCACATCAATCTTGGTGGCCTTCCTGATGCCGATTGGTAAGGTAAATGTGAGTTGTGTCTCCCAGTATAGCAAGCACAGGGTAAAGGCCGGCCTGTAACGTCTAGATGGAAAAACAAAAGGGGTATTGAAAAATCAATGAATAAAAAAAAACATCAATTACGGTGGAGTCCAAGAAGAGAAGAGAGAACACTTTCAGAGTGAGGCGGCTTGGATATATCGTGTAGATTCTGTTTACAGCATTAAGCTACAACAACAACAGGACAGAACAGGCCCACCACAGCACCAGCCCGTGACCCAACCTCCATTTACCTTAATTTTTGACATAGCCAGACAAAAGGCATACACAGCAACTTAGCATTTTCCTAATTAAGTGACAAAATCAATGCGCCGCTGTCAGTCATCACTACACTCGACTACACCACTACATGGACATGTAGGTCTGCTGTGTTTACTTTCTTGTTGAATTGTTGTGTTTATGTTTACCTTATGCCACTTCATGAAATGCAGTTATTCCTTGAATCATCTCCGATCCAACTGAATGACTGCGTGCAAAGATAGTATGGTCATCATCATGGTGTGGTACGTGTTGTCCAACTACAACTCAGTCTGTAGTGACTCCGATTAAGTCCATATTCCATATTAAAAAATTGCAACAGATATTGGCCTGCACCTGCAGTAGTAGGAGTACAATTTGGTTATTAAACAACAAGAAGGGAAACATTGACTGTCACTGACTTGAGTCACTTTGTAGATTAACTGGTAGAGTAGAGTTCGACTTCATGCACAACATCAACAACAAACAACAGCAATCGCTCAGAGTCTGCAAGCATCCAATGCATTCCATCATTACCTGTCTTGCTCTTCTCTTTGGCTGTCAGATCATCAGATGCCTAGTTCTGACAGTTGTTTTTTGTTTTTTTACGGGGCAGTGGCCTCATCATTACTCCAGTCCACATTCATTTTGAGTGTTAGTCGCTGTTTCGGTTTTCGTCTTATTCATCTGTGGCACTTTGTCACAGTTTAAGTTGCTTCCCATGGTCAGCACTGTGATGATGGGCCGCGGCCTGGGTAGCGCTCATTGCTGGTCATTTGAGTTTGCACAAATGTCAGCAAGTTTCTTCGAAGAGTCTCTTGTCTTTCTCTGCCAAGTACCTTCTGTCCTGACAGTGAGGACCTTTGGATGCCTGCTGAGGCTGTAGCCTTCGGACACTGATGAGTTTCGGCTCGAAAACAAAACGGAGGATAGCTATAGTCACGTTTCACTTCTTATGGAGGCGGGACTGGTAAAGGCAACATTTCTTGTACTAATGTCTGGCTTGATGGAAATGTACTTGTGCGAGACAGGAAGATGAAGCAGGACTCTGAAGAGTGGACAGTTAAATGCACAGACGTGCAACTCCAATAGGGAAATAAAAAGAGAAGACGGTGGTGATGGATTTGTTGTGATTTGATTTGAACCAGAAAGACAGTTACACAGACACATAAAGGAAGGAAGAAAGTAACAATTTGAAAGCCTAGTTGTCAGGGAAGAGGAGCTCGTCCTCAAACTCTGGTGGTTCGGACAGAAGTAGGTCCTGTAACGCACTATTTACGTCATCCAAGTCGCTCTCCTCTTCCTGCTGTGATTCACGTATTTTGTAATCCGGTGGTATAAAGTGCTGATTCATTTTGATCATGGTTAACCTCTCCACACTTTGGGCCGAGAGACTGGTCCTTTTCGAAGTTACAATGGCACCAGCAGCACTGAAAACACGCTCAGAAGAGACACTTGTGCAGGGGAAGCCAGATACTTTATCGCCAGCCTGCTGAGCACTGTCCATTGGCTTCTTTTCCCATACCAATACACCAATGGGTTTCGATCCATGAAGACCTCTGTTGGGTCATCCAGATAGGCCTGGACCATCCGCTCAATGTTCAGTGGTGCTCCGATGTGCTCGGCCTGTTTTGCCTTTGCATCAGCACTGGACTTACCATACCCCTGCCGTAGAAACCAATCAGTTGCACATTGTGCTGTGGATGATCCTGTTCTTGATGTTATTGTTGGTGTAGGTGACTGCTGGGAGGCAAATGCACTGCCCTCAGGCTCCGAAGTAGAACTTGACTCTGGATGCCCTGTAGTACTGGTTATGGCCTGGGGTGGGGGGCCTGTAATTAACAGCCGTTCGCTTTCGAAAATAGAGGCTTCCTTAGCTATCAAAGTTTTGTAGTTGGCAACATCCACTTCCGAAAAAGGAATTACTGCCTTGCTGTTCAGAAATACTTTGTACCGTGGATCCAAAATTGTGGCACTAATGTAATGTGGTTGTGACAAAATTTTATTTTTAATCCTTGTATTTTCCGATAAGCGAGCGGCTAGGGTCTCCGCCAAATGATATGCGTCTTGTTTGTCATCCACACCTGCGTACGTTTCAGACACATCCTTCAGCTGTTGCTCTAGCATGTGCAACAATGGGATAGCTTGGCCCATAGTACAGTCCTCCCTGCTGACTTCACGTGTGAAGATCTCAAAAGGAAGTAGCATCTCAGTCAGGCATTTAATGAGGTCCCATTGACCCATCTCAACGGTCATGCCTCTCACAGTAGGTTCCCCTAATCTTTGCATGACATAAGCATTGAGTGGTATGTACAGTTCAAACAGACGATCAAGCATGTAATAAGTTGAGTTCCAACGTGTTGGCACCTCCTGGATGAGCGCTTTGACTGGCATTTTATGCTCACGTTGAATGACCCTCAGCTGCTTCCGGGCTTTAAAAGAATGGCTGAAATGTGTGCATATTCTTCTGCAGGTGACCAGTAAGTTGCTGACTTTGGATTCATTTTTCAAAAAGTCTTGAACAACAATGTTAATGCAGTGTGCCAAACACGGGACCCTGAAATAGCCACCATTGCGCATGGCCAAAACTACATTACTGCCGTTGTCCGTGGCAACAAAACCAATCGTAAGCCCTCTTGGGCGCAGCCACTCAAAGACCTTGGTGTTAAACTCTTCCAAAATGTTTGCAGCAGTATGAGATTTCTCCATGGCAAACATGGCTACAGTTGCATGTTTGCGAGTGGCATGAAAAATCTCTGCAGTATCAACACCAGCAGATATCTGTTCTCTAACCCCCGCAAAACAGATCCAGTGTGCAGTGATGCACATGTAATCTGTGGCTTGGCAACTGGTCCACATGTCTGTAGTCAGGTGGATACTGTGAACAGCACTCTGCTTCAAGGCCTTTCCTAGCAATTCCAGCACGTCGTGATGTAGTGCTGGAACTGCAACTCTGGCAAAATAGTAGCGGCTGGGAACATGCCATTTTGGGCAGATGGTTGACACAAATTCCAGAAAACCCACCCCTTCAACAAAAGAAAAAGGGAGAAGGTCCAGTGCTAACATTTTAGCCAGCTTCGCATTGTACAAACGTGCTATTGGGTGGTTGCGTTCGTACTGCCCCTCACCCCCAAACATGCTGATAATGGTAGGCTGCATGGTTTTCCTTTCTCTTAGGCTCAACAACGCACTTTTTGGTAGTGCGGACCTGGTACTTCTTGGTGTCTCTGGCTGACTCTTACTCTTGTGCCACTGAGATGTTGCTGAAGATGTGTGCGACGTTAAGACTGCACTGCTGGGGTCAGGGACACCTTGTGTACCACTACCAGAGAGAATGTCTCCCTGTCCTTCCTCTTCCACCGTGATCGGATCTTCTTCTTCTACTCCTTTATCCCCACCAACACCAATGGTTGCAGTTTTTTTTCTGCCGCGAAGGTGGTCCTCCCAGCTGATCAAGTGGTGTTTTTTCAGATGGGTCATTTGGCCTCCGGTACCATAGTTTGTACCAAGCTTACCACGACTAACAGAGGTATTACAAATGGAGCATATAGCAATGTTCTCCTCCTTTTCGCTAACCGTAAAGAAGTCCCAAACTGGGGAGCTTAACTTTGGCCTCCTGCTGGAGGTGCCACTTCCAATGCCGGATGAACTGGAGGGTGTGTGTTGAATTTGACTCTGTGCTGCTGTACCACTACCTACTCCTACTGAGGTGGTGGTTGTGCTGGATGTAGGTCGCTGCCGGGCCTTTGCTAATACAAATATGGAAGCTGAAGGTCGTGTTGGTGTTACCTGTGGAGGTATGCGTGCTACATCCCTCGCAGCGATTTTGGATAGGGTAATAATGTTGGTCTCCATCTCCTCGGGGCCGGGAGTGATGTTCGTGATGACTGGCTCATCATCATCATCATCTTGCTGTTCTACATCGACCTCCATAAGCGTAAGGCTTTCCGGAACCTTCCTTTTCCCTAGCTTGGTCTTGGAACGTGGCTCCCTCTCAGACTCAGTTTGTGGCTTCCTAGTGGCATCTAGATCATCAGAAGGGGGCTTGGCGAAGAACTTGATGGACTACCCCTCCTTTTCCTTGCTGGGGATTTGGAAGACAATGGATCTTCTGAATGAGTGGCTTCTTCTTCTACCTCTGCATGAGGCTCAATTTCCTGAACTGCCCCTACTTCAGGAGGAACAACAACTACTATTGCGGGCGGTGGTTGCGGCTGTTGTTGTTGACCACTTATCTGCTGTGTTTCCTCCTGCGTTGATTGGGTACTACTTTGAGATAGCGATAAGTCTATCTCAGGCTCAGCATCACTGCTTTCCACCATTAGGCTGGCTACCTCTTCCACACTCATGTGCTTGGGCCTGGGTTGGTGGGTTGGGTCCACTGATGCGGAGGTGCTGCCCCCAGCTTACCCCCCAGACACCGCTGCTGCAGGCGCAATTTTTTTTTCTCCCAAAAAAGGTATTGGCCGTCACACCAGACTTAAGTGTCACTTCCTTCTTCTGTTCCTTCTTCTTCTCAATAGCAACTTTCTTGGTACTGGAGGACCTGGTACCTGCTTTCTTTGGGCCCATCTTCTTCAGATGTCAGCAGCACTCAGTTGCAGAGATGTCTGGTCAGGTCACACGTCACGTTGTGTTGTGTGTACAGCAGCAGGATGTCTGTCTGGCAGTGCAACGGGCAATGATGAGAGACACACCTCCTCCTCAGTCTTTGTGCACCTAAAAGCAAAAAAGCCAGAACATCAGTCAAACATAGCACAAATCAAACAAATAGAATATAGAACTTAGTGTGTGGTGGCCTCAATTATTAAATTTCAGAAACTCTGTGAACAACAACACACAGTCTAGCCATTTATGAGACGTTGACAACAAGGCCAGGGCTTTCCTGGCTACTGTGTAGTGCTAGTGTACACTCTGGAAGAATAAGAATAGTAAAGAACAAAAACTAAAATGTAGTGGAGCATGTTTGGCCTAAATTTGTGCATCACGTGGGATGTATTATATAGCAGCATCAGGGAGCTGCAGCTGGCAATGGGGATGGATTTGGAAGCAGTAAGACAAGAGGAACAATGGAAAGACACGCAGGCCTATGTGGCAAAAACAGCACACTACTAACTACCACAACAAAATGGCCCCCAGCAACATGGTGACTCACAGGCACAAGGCACGGCAAACAATGAACTCAAGCAGGCCTATATATGGGCAGACAAAGGATGCCTTATAAAACACACACAGCTTTAATGCAAAAACTAAAATCCACATGGCTAAAAACACTTTTGAAAGTTAGACAACCACTACAACAACACAATTATAATTACACAGTACACACGCAAAAAAGGCATTTATTTAACACACCCAAAAAGTGAAATAGTCAGACCCTCCAAAAAAACCCACATTTCGCAATTCAATTCAATTCAATGCCATCCATGGCCTAAATGAAGTCAAAATTCCACAGACTACACAGAAACAGTTTTATGCACCCATGGTGACTACCTCTGGGCCTACTGGCAGACTGGGCCGCAAGCTTGGAGGCCTATGGCAAAAGCACAGTGGCTGGTCCCACAAAATGGCCGCCACCACATGGCCAGGCCACCGAACAACTTCCTTCCTCGTTAAAAAAATTTTAAAACAAAAAAAAGTGACTCCTTGTTCACCAAACTACATCTAAATGACAACCTGAGGAGTTCTTTGTGCAAAATGAACTAAATCAACATTTTCGAGAAGGTTTTATGATGCTCGAGAGATATTCTTCGCCAGATTGTAAATTCTGCGTGTTCGGCATCGCGATCGTCACAAAAAGTCGTTATCGCGCGCGCGAAAACGTACATTGAGCGCGCGAAGAAGATAAAAAGTGTAAGTCCGCGTTGTCGCGCAGTGCGGAGTTGCCCAAAGTCCGCGAGCTGAACGCCCAGGGTTACCTACTGGCTGAAAAGGCCTATTTATTTAACAAACACCCAAAAAAATGAAATACCACCCCAAAACCCACATTTTGCAAATCAATCCAATGCCATCCATGGCCTAAATTATGTTACAATTCAACAGACAACACAGAAACAGTTTTTATGCACCCATGAGGATGACTACCTCCGGGCCTACTGGCACACTAGGCCGCAAGCTTGGAGGCCTATGGCAAAAGCACAGTGGCTGTTCCCACAAAATGTCCGCCAACACATGGCCAGGCCACCCAGAACAACAAGAAAAGGAACACAAGACAGACAATGCAGGCCTATGGCAAAAGCACAATGCCTGGCTTTACAAAATGGCCGCCACCCACATGGCCAGGCCACCCAAAATAACAAAAAAGTGAAGACAAAGGACAGGATCAGGCAGTTGGAGACTCTGGGCAACTTCCTTCCTCTTGAAAAAAATTGTAAAACAAAAAAATGTGACTCCTTTCTCACCAAACTACATCTAAATGACAACCTGAGGAGTTTTTTGTGCAAAATGAACTAAATCACCATTTTCGAGAAGGTTTTATGATGCTCGAGAGATATTCTTCGCCAGATTGTAAATTCTGCGTGTTCGGCATCGCGATCGTCACAAAAAGTCGTTATCGCGCGCGTGAAAACGTACATTGAGCGCGCGAAGAAGATAAAAAGTGTAAGTCCGCGTTGTCGCGCAGTGCGGAGTTGCCCAAAGTCCGCGAGCTGAACGCCCAGGGTTACCTACTGGCTGAAAAGGCCTATTTATTTAACAAACACCCAAAAAATGAAATACCACCCCAAAACCCACATTTTGCAAATCAATCCAATGCCATCCATGGCCTAAATTATGTTACAATTCAACAGACAACACAGAAACAGTTTTTATGCACCCATGAGGATGACTACCTCTGGGCCTACTGGCAGACTAGGCCGCAAGCTTGGAGGCCTATGGCAAAAGCACAGTGGCTGGTCCCACAAAATGGCCGCCACCACATGGCCAGGCCACCCACAAGTTCACAACAAGCATAAGCCAAGGGGAACAAAGAAAAGACATGCAGGCCTATATGGAAAAAGCAGCACACTGCTAAACTACCACCACAAAATGGCCCCAAGCCACGTGGTCACTCACAGTCACAACAGGCCATGGAAAACAATGAACTCAAGCAGGCCTATAATAATATTACCAGACAAAGGAGGCCTGCAGTGCTAAACAACACAGCTTTAATACAAAAATGCAAAAACGAAAATCCACAGGGCTACGAAAGGTTGAAAAGTTACACAACAAGCACACACACACATCCAACAAAGGTATATATATTACACCCAAAAAGTGAAATACACCCCAAAAACCACTTTTACCAATTCAATCCAATGCCATCCATGCATGCCCTACATGATGTTTAAATTCAACAGACACCACAGAAACATGCACCCATGGGTACCTCTGGCTCTAGTCCGGGCCTACTGGCTGAAATTCCAATCAAAGAAAAACAACTAGGCCCCTGCCGAAACTACAGGCCACAACAATACATTTTAAAAACTATGGAAATCCCCCAAAAAAATGTAGGTACAAACAAGCCCCAATCAAACAAACAAGTACACCAATTCTCCAACTTACTTGTAAAATCTCAAATCCAAGAGTCCTCAAATCCAATCCAATGATATGATGCAGCAGACAGACACAAAAAGTGATCCTTCCAGCTCCAAATCCAAATGAAAGTGAACAGCACATGGACAAAGCACTGGGAGGAGCCTGCTGGACAGGAACAGGAAGTTTGAGAATCAGGGGCACTTCCTTCCTCTTGGAAAAAAAGAAAAAGGACTCCTTGCTCACCAAACGCCATCTAAATGACAACCTGAGGAGTTTTTTGTGCAAAATGAACTAATTCATCATTTTCGAGAAGGGTTTATGATGCTCGAGAGATATTCTTCGCCAGATTGTAGTTTCTTCGTGTTCGGGATCGCGATCTTACCAACACTGCCGCCGGAAGTCAGATCGCGCGTCCGAATGACGTGTTCGCGTTCGCACACTCTCGCGGGATCGTGCGGTCGGATTCCAAATCTCGTGGCGCCCGCGAACGGATAGGAAGACGCGTCGGCGAATGCAGAATCACGGTAGGTCGTTACCGCGCGCGCAAGAACGTATATTGACCGCGCGAAGAAGAAAAACAGCTACGCTACGCCGCAAATTGCGTAGTGCACGGTAACTTCGCGTTCTACGCGAATCACAAAGTTACCGAAACTTCGCAAATTCCGCGAGCGTAGCGTAGTTCACCGCCCAGGGTTACTCAAAATGGACCACCAGATCAACTCTGTCTCGTCTTCCTGCTTCCACACCCTCCGCCTCCTTCGTAAGACCTTCAAATGGATCCCCCTCGAACACCAAAAGACCGTCACTCACGCCCTGGTCACCAGCAGACTCAACTACGGCAACGCACTCTACGCCGGAATAAACAAAAACCTCACCCGCAAGCGAACATCCAGAACACCGCCGCAAGACTGGTCCTCAACCTGCCAAAACACTGCCACATCTCCCAGCACCTGCGCACACTCCACTGGCTCCCCGTCGAGGCGAGAATCACCTTCAAGATGCTCACCCACACACAGGCCCTCCACGGCACCGAACCAGCATACCTGAACAGCCGACTCAAAGTCCACGCACCCCAAAGGACCCTACGATCAGCCCAGCTCTCCTACGCCGTGGTCCCCCGCATCAGAAAGACCAGATCGGGAGGCCGCTCCTTCTCCTTCCTCGCGGCCAAAGCATGGAACGCCCTTCCGCTCCACCTCAGACAGACAACATTGCTCCCCCTCTTCGCAAGAAACCTCAAAACCTGGCTCTTCGACAGACCCCCTCCTTGATGGAATGGAACCTGCACCCCACCCACCCCAGCGCCTTGAGACCCTTACGGGTGAGTAGTCACGCTTTAACAAACCCTTGATTGATTTATTGATTGATTGTATGCCTTGCTGTACCCGGCCAGACTGCGGGTGGTCTATCAGTCCCGCACCTACTTCTTTGACTCGCCGTAGGAGGTCTTTTGCTGGACAGACGAGACGGTGAATGTCTGTCCCCACATGCCGCCCAGACGGGACTCGGACTCCTCGTCTAGTGAGGTGGCTCGGAGGCCGCCCAAGCCAAGGCTTAGGGGGAATAATCGCTCCAGGTCCAGATGTCGCTCTCAGTCGTGCAGTGATCCTTCCCAGGCCAGATCGGCCCCTCAGCAACATGCATCGGCCTCCTAGACACTGTGGGGACCATGGTCCCGAGAGACTTGGACACTACTGCGTTCGACCGGAGAAGCATGAATGAGGGCCAGTACCTCTGCCGGACGTTGTCTGACAGGGAGAGTGCCTGCTGAAGATGTAAGTTGGTAATCCATTGGCGGGGTGGGCCGGGACCTCCCGTTGGGGCCCGCAGGCCGCATCTGCCACGACAGATACTTCAGTGGTTTTGAGATATAGGGTGGGGGGTGCGGGCAGTTTGGTTGTTTTTGTTCTCTGGTTGCACTATTCTATGCAAGTACAATGTCACCACGTACACACCGGACACCTTTCTATGCCCCTGTAATTGTCACTAGGGCCTCCTATGGCAGCCCCATCAGGTAGACAATGGGTTCACCCAGGTACCCTTCAGATAGTCAACTGGAACGTCAGGGGGGCATTGGATAAAATCAAACGAGGAGCTATACTCCAGTAGGCTAAACGGGCTCAAGCTGACGTGCTCATGTTACAAGAGACGCACCTTATGGGGACGAAGGCGTTATGCCTACAACGCTATGGATATATCCAGGTGTTCCACTCGGGGTTTATAAGGGGGTCCCGGGGGGTGGCAATTCTAATCCATCGCAGGGTTCCCTACAGGCATGTTAAAACGTGGGCTGATACCCAGGGGAGATATCTGTTTCTTCATGGCACTGTTGGTGAGGAGCGTGTGGTGCTGGGATGCGTCTATGCTCCCACGCCGCTCTCCTGGGGCTTAGTAGAGCGCCTTATGACTTTGCGGGCGGATATGCCGGGTGGCTTGTCTGTGGTTGGGGGGGACTGGAATGACGTGTTGGAGGTGGCCAGAGATCGATGGAGGCTGGGGGGACGCCCGGATACTCACTACCCCACTAAACTTCACTCCCTGGTGACAGAGCTTGATTGGGTAGACTCTTGGCGTCGGCTCCATGGGAATGAGCAGGGATACACATATCTTTCGGCGGTTCATGATTCCTATTCCCGGCAGGATTATTTATTCATGACCCGAGTGGCGGCCGACAGAGTGGCGGAGGCTGATATCCTCCCGCGGGGATTATCTGATCATTCGCCGGTGGCCCTCACTCTGCAGGTAGGCCCGGCGCGACAGCCTTTTAGATGGCGCCTCTCGGTCTGGAATATACAGAAGGAGGAATATAGGATACATATAGAGAGTGCTATTGACCGCTACTTGGAACTCAATGTGGGATCAGTTGAGGGGGCTGAACCCCTGTGGGAAGCTATGAAACCCACCATACGGGGTGCAGACATCTCCTCTGCGCGGCCGCTCGCAGAGCGCGCAGGGAGTCCCTTCTAAAATCAGAGGCCAATATTATAGAATTGGAAAGTCGCAGTAGGAGAGACGGGGGTGTTCAGGTCTGTCGTCAATTATTATTAGCACAGCAGACGCATGCAGACCTTTTGTTGGATGAGGCCCGCCTGGCCTGGCTGGCGACCCGTAGCAGGGTTTACCAGTGGGGGGATAAGTCCAGTAGCTGCTCCACAGACTGTGTCAGGGTGCATTAAACCCCCAGGCTCTCCCTAGTATAACTGGCTCAGGTGGGGAGTCCCTCACGGATCCCTCTGAAATTGCTGAAAGCTTCGCCACATACTATGCAGAGTTATACACCCCTAGAGAGTGTCTCCATGAGGATGTGATAGGCTGCTTTCTCGACGATCTTCCGCCTAAGGCCTTAACCAGTGAGCCACACACGGAGATTGATCTTCCACTCATGGAGGAGGAGCTGGGTGCCGCCCTGGGGGATCTGAACTCTGGGAAGGCCCCGGGTCCTAATGGTTTTCCATGCGAATATTTTAAGAAATATTTTTCGCAGCTGGGGCCCCATTTTCTTAGAGTGGTGGATGAGGCTAGGGAGCGGGGTTGTCTTCTCCGCAATTGGAGACACGCGGAGGTGGTGGTCTTTCACAAGACTGGCCGACCCCCTGACCAACACATCTCATATCGCCCTATCTCTCTGCTGAATGTGGAGGCCAAAATCTTGGCCAAGGCTTTAGCCAATCGCCTTCGGTATCATATAACGACCCTAGTGCATCCCGATCAGGCCGGTTTTATGCCCCAAAGAGCAACACGTCACAATATTCGCCGTGCGCATGTTGCTATCGCTGCTATTCAGGGGTTTGGTGAACAAGCAGCGTTGCTATTAGCGGATATGGATAGGGCATTCGATTCCCTTAGTTGCGTATATTTATTCGCACTTCTACGCCGGCTGAATATTGGCCCACAATTCCTGTCCTACCTGACATTACTCTACACTGACCTCACTGCGTCAGTGCGCATTGCTGGCTCTATTTCTTCAATGTTTTCACTCGGGCGGGGCACCAGGCAAGGCTACCCCCTGTCGCCATACTTATTTGCGTTGGCTATGGAACCCCTGGCTGCCTGGGTGCGCATGGATGCACAGGTGACTGGCTTTGAATGGGCACATTGTCTGTCGGACCGTATTGCGCTGTACGCCGACGACGTGCTATTTTTCCTTACCAATATGAATAGGACGGGGCCAAGGCTGCTCCGCATCATGCATATCTTCGGGGAGTCATCGGGATTGTATATGAACCCCCGAAAGTCCACTCTATGGGTCCTTGGGGATGCTGTGGGCTTGGGATCCTGGGCCTCGACGGTTCAGGTGGCTACAGGGGGGTTGAAGTATCTAGGGGTATTCTTATTGGATTCGCCCAGCATGTCTTGGGACCGAAATCTAGCTCCAGTATGGGAACGCGTGCAGGAGGATCTTAAGACCTGGTCCCATATGCCCTTGTCTATTTATGGTAGATCGGCCATCTTTAAGATGGTCTCGCTCCCCCGTTTACTATATCACTTGCAAAATTACCCTTATCCGATCCCTCCCAGATGGTTTCGGCAGGTCAATGCGGCCCTGGGGCAGTTTTTGTGGGCCGGTGGAGTGGCCAGAGTTGCATTACGGACATGTTTCCAGTCTACGTACTGCGGGGGCTGGCGACGTCCGACATTCTATCTTACTATATGGCCTCGCACCTGTTGGTATTAAATGACTGGTGGTACGGGGATAGGGCAGACCCTGCTTATGCAGTGGAGCAGTGGTGTATGGGGATTTTACCTTGCATACTATATTATACTCAGCACCGCTGCGCAATTCCCTGCTGTCAGTTACGAGGGTCGTTTTTCAGATTTGGCTGCAGGCCCTTCGGAGGATGGGGTGGTGGAATAGGCTGATGAGGGAGACTCCCCTTTGGAACAATGGCCGATTGCCTCAGTTGGCTACTCTGTCTGGGTTTCGGTGCTCGGACAGTATTGGCATCTCTACCCTGGGGGATGTAATGCGGGGACCAGTCAGGAAGTCTTTTCAGGATCTCCAGCGAGACTTTCAAATGCCAAAAACCCAATTTTATAGATATCTTCAGTTTCGGCATGCTATCTCCCCCAGCTTGGAGGGATTAGAGTCACTAGCTGAGTTTAGTCCGATTGAGGCGAAGGTATTTATGGGAGACCTCCAAGACCATAAGATTTCTAAAATCTACCAATCCCTAGTTACCAATAGCTCCTCTACATTACAGAAGCTCAGAGAGGCCTGGGAGGGGGATGTGGGCCCACTGGAAGGGGAGGACTGGACGGAGGCACTGGCCTCCCAGCGGGGGGCTGCAATTGCGGCGCGCCTGTGCCTTATCCAGTTCAAGTACCTTCACTGGGTATATTTCACCAGAGTTCGATTGTGGAGGGCAGGGTTGGTGGCCTCCCCTGAGTGTCTTAGGTGCGCGCGGGAAGAGGGATCTCTAATGCACACGGTTTGCCACTGTTCTGCCCTGGCACGATTTTGGAGGGGGGTTATGGCCTGCCTCTCAGAGGTATTGGGCTGGGACCTACCCCACTCACCGAAGCTGGTACTCTTACACATTATGGAAGGGGTGGGGGGTAACATCTACAAACGTCATCTTATGTTACTGGGGTTTACTTTAGCCAAAAGAGACATTGCAAAGTCGTGGAAAGCACCGGCTGGGCCCTCTCTGACTGCATGGAAGAATGGCCTAGATTTTTGCATGGGTTTGGAGATCCCCATTTTCACAGCTAGGGGGTGCCCGCAAAAACATTTTAAAATTTAGAAGAGATGGGCGGACTATCGAGGTCTACAGTTGGAGCCCGTCTGGCGCGGCTACCTGACTTTGCTTGATCCCCCCCCTTTTTTTTTTTGTGGATGCGAGATACAGCTCTATGTACAATAATGTGCTGCATTTCTTGGTGTGGGTGCTTCTTCTATCGATGTGCTACTCTAGGGAAGATTTTAGTGCGACAGGGGGTTTGTTATGTTATGTTTTTTTTTTTGTTGTTTTTTTACATTTGCATTGCTTTCCATTTCTCCTTGATTACGTGTCTGTAAAAGTCAAAGTCATAATGATGTAAATGTAATATGCAGAAGTGTCTGGGGTACAGAGCTCTGCCTTATATGTGTTATTTGACAAATAAAATTTGCTTTAAAAAAAAAAAAAAGCGTTTTTTCTTTTGCCAATATCTTTGGCGCCGGTTGACGAATCTTCGTGAAATTTTCAAAACTAATGGGGTTCTCCGGTCAGCTCCTGTTATGAAAGTTTCGGGGTGATTCGTCAAGTGGGGGCCGAGAAAAAGGGGGTCCCAAAACACGTTTTTCCATGTTAATTTACATAGGAAACTTTAGACAAAGCTACAGCCCGAACTGCTGAACGGAATTACACCAAATTTGGCAAAACGTAGGTCTTGATCTAGAAAGCATGCTTTTTTTAAATGGTGTAAATTTGTTCAGTAGTTGCTGAGAAATTAAAAAAATAAAATTATCGATATCCGAGCACCGAGGAGGATTCGCGAACCCTCCCGGGCACGAGCTTCACTCTGATTGGCTGCCAACACTCCAAACCAGAATGTGTTGGCAGCCATCTTGTGACTCGTGATCCAGCGCTATCAATAAAATTTCTTCTCCTATATGCTTTGGATGTCCAGGTACAAATATCCCTCTTTCCACAACTATATCCATATGACGGTGGGGCCCATAACACCGCATAAACATTCACTCTCTCATATATTCCCTGGATTTCATCCGTTTTTACCTAGGAGAAAACAGTTAATGATTTTCTGGAAGGAGACGGGAGACCTTTTAAAACGACATAATACTTCTCAAGCTTTAAGGTATTCCGCTCATTGGTCGATGGACCAACTAGTAGGAATCAGTTGATGGTGATTAAGACCAGCTCAATCACTATAAACCTTTAAACATTTACATTTATCATTGAGCTAAAGAACCACTGACTCATTGTTTAACGATAATAAAGTTTATATAATTTATAGAAGCATGAATAAGTTTCAAATTTATTATTCAGATTATTACATTTAGCATCATTATAAGAATAAATTGAAATTGCAATGCATACCTATTAGATGGAAAAACAAAGTTCGTCACAGCAATGAATTCAGATCACAGCATAGAACTCCCGAAAAACTGTCTATCTGTCCTGAAATACAGGCCTTCTCGACGGACCACCTATAGGGTGTTTCCCGCCACAATCCCGTTCTTTTCCCCTTTAGTATTTTAAGAATAAAAAGGTCTAATATTATTAAAAATGGAAAATCTATTAAAAGCAAAAAGGTTCTCCAACAGCAGCGTCTCGTGCTCAATCAAAAATATAAAATAGCAGCAGCACGCCCCCCTCTAAGAGTAGGTCTTCTTATACCCTAATACTAGCTTACTAAGTAAAAATGTTACATCTTTGTGGGCGAGATTCTCTTTAATTGGTCCATTTGGGGTCAGCATACATCTCATTATGAATATCCTTGTTCCAACCAGTTCTTTGTGGAAAGTTCATGCTTCTGTCGTTTCTCACGGGTTCATGACATTAGCCATCCGCACATTGGTCTCAATCTGTATCCTTTTCTGATACTTTTAAGTTGAACAGTTCATTGTTTATTCACATATTCACTGCGACTTCTCACGCTTTTCGGTATGTCCTTCTTTGGCACACGTTTGTTTAATAAGGTCATCGCAGCCTTGACCACGCTTCCATCCTAGGCTTTGGGCGGTCACATGATCCCTTTTGTTCACAGCCTTTCTCGCTTTCGGAACCCACTTCGCGCGTGCGTACTCTAGCTTGTTTGCCATGGCAGCCATTTTTACATCGCGGCACAACAGGCCTAAGCGAACTGTTATAAAGATAAACAGAACATAGTTAAGAATAAAGAATATAAGCCTTTTCGTTTCCCTCCCGTCATTCTACGTACCCCAATTAAGTATTACCTAGCAAAAGCGACATATAAAGCCATTTCTTACTTACCAACCGCTTTACTTTGCCACTACACAGTTTATTTCCAAGCACAAATCATGCATTTATTATTCTAATTAGTATGCAAACTATTAGGTTTATGTTATCCACGTTAACAATTGTAAGTAAATTAGTTTGCACGGATATAGCGTGTTACCCATAACCCTTTTCATGTAACATACATGTTTGGTTATTTACTGAGACAAACTTGTGTGTTAATTATTCAACATAAATATTAGGAGGTTAAAATTTTTCGTTTACCCTGCTCCATCAACTCCCCCTTTGGTGATTTTTAATATCACCACAAAAACCCATGTTACACAATTCTGTCAGAAAGCATATTTCTTTGTCCAGTTTGTTTTTGTTAGTTTACACAACTTTCATCTTGTCTTCTTTGTTTTCTTATACATGTTTTCTTTTATTTCTTCTAGCTCTATTTCACCCATTTCTCTTTCTCTTTCTTTCTTTATCTTATTTTCTTTTTCTATTTTGTTCTGTCTTTTTCTTCTCTTTATACATATAATACTTAGCTTCAGTACTAGAACTATTATAATTATTATGGTCGCTACTATTATGATTTTCCCTATTATTAATCTACTCATTCTGGTAAACCAATTTATTACTGAGGAAAAACTCTTACCAAGTTTTCCCAACGCATTTTCAACCTCCAGTGGAACAAGTTCTTTGTGCAAATTTGTAATATTCTTTATATACTTCTGTATATTTTCACTTTTATCTGGAATGTAAGTGCAACAATGTTGGACTTTCAGCATTCCACAGACTCCACCCTCTTTTGCCAAAAGAATGTCAAGGGAAGTCGATTTTGCATCACCATAGCTCTCATGGCAACCATTTCGGTATTTACCATCAAGAACCCTCCAGCAGTATCTGTAGATAAACGATCTACTACTGTGGATAACTTCCGAATTTTAAATGCATTCAAAGATATTCCCACTGCTGGTATCAATGCTCCAAAAATATCACCTACTATTTCTGAGAAACTTTCCCTTTTTCTACGTGTAAATGTCTTTCTCATTTCGTGTGTTCCCTTTTCTGCTCTATCTACATGAAAAATCTTTGGAAAGACCAGGCCTAAGAAACATGATCCATACCAATGGTCCGGCAACCTGTAATAAGCACTGTTACCGCAAATATAATAGATCCCAGGAAATATTGGATCTTATCCCCCTTTGAATCCCCAACCTCCTAAAATGTTATAATCGTCATGGCAATCACTGGAACCCACGAAATAATTGTCATATCTTGTTCTATTTCTTCTAATGCACAACCTTCCCTGTTGGGGCCAATCCAGAGTCATAGCTGCATTTATCTTTTTCTTGTCATGATTTTCTTCCTCAAACGCCCAAAGAGGTGTTTTTGTCTCTTCTATCACTTTTCTTTGAAATTTCACTCTTCTATCCTCGACCATTTCTAAAAATACCTTTTCTTCATTCCTTAACTCACAGGTAAGGTTGTTTTTAACTATATCATCTAATGTTAGATTTTTATTTTCTATGAAAAATTCACCAAATATTCTTGCCTCTTTCACCTTGTTTAGTTCAGAAACTATAGGAATCTTTGCAAAAATCTTATCTATATCAGTGTAATAATATTCTAATCTTCCTGTCTTGTAAAATAGACTTGCTAAAACACTACATGTTATTCCATACGTCAAAGGAAGGTGATGATAGGTCACACCTTCTGCAACAGACGCAGGCAATTGCATACAAACATAACAATCTCTTACATCCATTGTTTCTACATACTCATACAATAATTTAGTAAAAACATTTTTGGAAAAATCTGTTATTGATTTGTCTTTATGTAATTCTGCACTACTTTTTAATACAGCTGTTTCTTGCATGTTAGCTCCTTTTTCTTTCTCTGTGTTATTCTTTAATATAGACGTTTCTTCTACAGCTAATCTAATTGGAATGGTGATTGCTAAAATAACCCATATAGTCATTAATAATCCTGTACAAAAGAAGCACATCTTACACCATCTACTTAAGAACTCACATCTACACTTTCTATCTTTAGTATCTACCATTTTGTTTTTATTACCTACTTTATAATATGTACAGAAAAATGTGTCACCACACCTCAGAAATGACCTCTTAGCCACCCTACACTCTCACTTTGTCTTGTTTCGGTACTTTCTTTTTAGTTCTTTTCAGAACTCTTTCTTTGTCAAATCCACTGTTTTGTCCAATCCGGTAGAAATTTGTTCAAATTTCTTCAAATTTGTTGCACTTCACCTTCACCCATTAGGTTGTAGCTTTGTTCCGGGTTCTCGTGAGTGATCTCTTCTTCCTTGATATCAGTCAACGCAATGTATAACCATTCAGGCGATTTATACTTCAGATTTGCTTTCTTTACTCTTTTTGTTTTCTGCAAGTGTTTTCCACCTTGTTTTTCTTGTTCTTTTTGACTTGTTATCTCATTTACTTATTCTGCACTTTTTCCATCTAACCTTATGATCTTGTATCTCAATCTTCTAACTTCGTGGGGCCAATTGTCTCCCTTCCTTTGCCTTTTTGGTTCACTTTCTTTTTCCTCTCTTTCTGTTCTCCAAGTTCTCTTTCTTGGCTCTAGTTTCTGATTTCTTTCTTCTCCACTTTCTTCTGACTCTGTTTCAGTCCTTTCTTTATTGTCTCTTATCTTAAATATTAGAATTTCACTTCCTTCATCTATTTTTGGTTTTTCTCGTGTTTTCCTTTGATCACCTACTTATGTCCCTCCTCGAGGTTCTTCCGAATTTGTGTCAATCTCTCTATCTGTTTCTGAATTTCCCTGTTCTTTTGTTCGTCGATCTGTCCCTATTGCTCCTCGGGGGTCTTCCGATTCTTCTACCTTTCTATCTGAAACTATCCCTTCTTCGTCTATTAATATAATTTCTGAAGGATCTTCACCATAACTTGTACTTGGTTGCTCACTGTTACTTTCTTTTTGCTCAGTTTCTTCTTTAATGCTATCAAATTTCCAATTTCTTTTCAGATTTTCCTCACAATCCGAATGCTCTGTATCAGATGCTGAACTGGTGTCTGATATTTCCAGATGTCGACTCACATGTCGATCTTCAGATTCTGGAACTTCTGCTATTTCCTCCACTCCTCCTGTCGTTGCACTTGTAATTGGGTCTTCCAGATGTCGACTTACAGGTCGATCTTCAGATTCTGGAGCCCTGTTCTTCTCTTCCTCTGCATCAGATGCTGAACTGGTATCCAATACTTCCAGATGTCGACTCACAGGTCGATCTTCAGGTTCTGGAACTCTGATGGTGTGACTGGCATGTACCCATTGTTTTACTCCTGCACATTTGACTGCAGTTGTTGTCACCAGGATCACTTGTCGTGGTTGGTCCCAGCGAAGAACCAAGCAGTTTCTTCTTCAGTGGACTTTTATGCGGACCCAATCTCCTGGATTCAAGTCATGTGCTGGTTTTCTTTCAAGAGTGGTCGCATCCGGTCAAACCTGATGAAACACAGAACGTACCACATCAGCCAATCCTTTGCAATAATCCAACACGAGATCATCAGTTATAGTCAGTAGTTTGTTGACAGGTACATGTGCTTGTCTCATTGCTCGTCCCATAATTATTTCGTGGGGACTGAGTTCTGTCTTTCTTTCCGGTATACTTCTGATAGTCATTAAGACCAATGGCAAGGCATCTGGCCATTTGAGTCCTGTGGCTTGACACATTTTCCCTAGCCTGTTCTTAATTGTTCCATTCACTTGCTCTACTATTCCAGAAGCCTCTGGTCTGTATGCACAGTGCAGTTTCTGTTTAATACTAAGTGCTTCACTAATCAGTTGAATCAATTCGTTTTGAAAATGTGTTCCTCTATCTGTTTCAATCGTTACTGGAAAACCATACCTTGGAATGAATTCTCGCAGCATAAGTTTTGCTACTGTAATTCCATCATTCCTTCTGGTCGGGTATGCTTCCACCCAACGGGAAAACAAACAGACGACTACAAGGACATACCTTAGTCTATTGCTCGGGGGCATTTCTATAAAATCCATTTGCATTCTCGTGAAAGGACCTCCCTCTCGTCCTATTGTTCCTATACTCACTACTGTCTTTCTTCCTGGATTAAGCTGTTGACAAATAAGACACCTTTGACAAATACTCTCAGCTATGGCTCTGAATTTTGGATTATACCATGTTTGTCTAAAAAGTCTGATCATTGCATCTCTTCCAATATGTGCTTGTCCATGGTACATCCGTGCCATGTCAGAAATCATGCTATCAGGCATAACTGGTCTTTCATCCCTGTAAACCCAAACATCATTTTCCTCCTGTTTTCTGCATCCTGCTTTTATCCAGCTATCTTTTTCCTCATCATCTGCTGCTTCCTGTAATTGTCTCACCTCATCCCATGTCTCGACAGGGTTAGTAAAAAGCAAAGGACATGAAATATGCTCTCTTTCTCTGTTTCTCTTTAGTGAGACAACATTTTTGGCACAGTATTGTGCGATTTCATCACCAAACTTATTGCCAACAGTTATGTAGTCTTCTCCATTGTTATGTGCATTGCACTTCACCACCGCAATCTGTTTAGGCAGCTGTATCGCCTCAAGCAATTTTTTCACAAATTCACCATTTCTTATTGGGGTTCCTGCAGACGTCAAGAAACCTCTCTTGGACCAGATCTGCCCAAAATCATGAACCACTCCAAAACCATATTGGCTATCCGTGATTACTGTGATTCGGACATTCTTTCCCAATTTGCATGCTTGAATTAGAGCAATCAACTCTGCTACTTGGGCAGAACGTATCTCTCTCAAACAAGATGCTTCCATTACAGCAGCTACTGTGCAAACTGCATATGCTGCACTCAGAACTCCATCATTCGTTCTCAAACATGAGCCATCCACGAACAGAATATAATCTGATTCCTTTAAAGGCTCATCCCGTATATCGGGTCTCGGTTTTGTACAATATTCAAGTACATTCAGACAATCATGATCAACTTCATCCATTTCAATCACACTCTCTTCATCTGGTAATGATGTTGAAGGATTCACATTTATGCATCTGTCAATGGTGACATTGTCCGCACTCAAAATTACTTTTTCATACCTAGTCAGCCAACTACGGGGTCGATTCCGATTCGGGCCGGAAAAAGCACCGACCGACTCGGATCCGGAAAAAATACCGACCGACACGTACCCGTGGCGTACGACACGCCAAGTACGATGCAAGGCGCGAAAAATCCGACCGACACGTACCGAAACCAAGTCGACCGACCGAGCCGCACGGAAAACAGCAATCCGGCCAGAAAAACACGCGAATCCAACCGACCGACACGCACCCGGAACAAATCCGACCGAAACGTACACGCGAACTCCAAACCGCAAAGTACGATGCAAGGTCGCGAAAACCACGAGCGAGTCGGACGGAGGACAAGCCGTACGACCGACACGCATACAAAACCGAGCCGAAGCAACACAATACACCGCGACCGACGCGTACGCAGCATAGAAAACTGCACAAACACAGCGTGAACGAAGCGGAGAACACCGTACGAGACCAATGCAGGGTCCGACTCGGTCACAAGAACGTTTCCAACATACACAAACAGCACAAAGGAAAAATCACCCAAAAAAGGCCAAACAAGCAATTACCAAGCCAATAAATACTGGGGGTGGGGACAGAGAACAAAGACACACCCACAACTCCACCTATATAAAGGACACAAATCACAACCATGAGCCTTTGCAAATGCCATTCCACTGCCAGCACCCAAGAGAAAGCAACCACACACCCACAGCTCATCCCTCACACAAGCCACACACCATCAGCACACCAACAAATACCTACCTCACATACACCCAGCAAAACACACACTCACACACCCTCACCTGCACACCAACACACACATCACCCACCATCACCACCCATCACCATGCCCCCCAAGAAGAATCCCAAGTTCCTAGATAGTGAATTGGAAGTCATGGTAGACGAGATCCTCAGGGTGGAGCCACAGCTGTTTGGCACACTGGTCCAACAGACCCCCATGTCGCAGAAAACCAAGATGTGGGAGAGGATCATCAACAGGGTGAACGCCCAATCACCATGTCGGCGCACAAAGACCGACATCCAGAACAGGTGGTATGACGTGCGCAGGAGGGTACGGGACATGCTGAAGAAAGACTACATCAACAGCCAATACACCGGCAGTGGCCCTCCTGCCAAGCCAATATACCTCAGGCCCTGGGAGGAGAAGGTGCGGGCCATCCTTCCGCCAGTGAGCGTATATGGACTAGAGGACATCCCAGAGCCTGGTGAGTACACAACAAATGTACACAAAATACTGCCACAAAACACACACATCACTGTCAAGGGAGAGTCAAACCATGCACTCATAGCAATTACACAGCAACCAGAACAGAATCATCCCAAAATGTGTATGTCAGTCAGATAAACACAACACATGCCATCAAAAAAGTCACATCCAACTGTGCCAACACATGTACAAACACAACTACAACTACAGCTAGGCAGTGGCACAAATAGAACTAACAAACACATCCAGACATGTAGCCACCACAACAACACCAACACACAGTGAAGACCACTCAAAGGAAGGAATTCGGTGTATGCTGGCCAAGTCAGTGTAGCCAATAGGATCATGGGAGTCGCGGTCACACATATTGGCCCCCCCCAACTGTCCCATCAACACCACCATGAACCATGCTCACATCACAGGAAGTGGAGAAGGACTCACAAGATGGCTGACACTGGCTACTGCTGTGGGGAGCACAAGGCCCTGCTGGCAAATGTGCACCAACAAACAGCAGGACACCACTGACTGACATCCTGAGAGACAACTTACACTCCCTGCAATGCAAGTACGTTCCATGGTGGGATATCTGGCTAGCTGGGTGGGAAGGGGGACTTGCAGCATTGACCATAGTCACAAGCACCTCCCCTCACACACACCCCAACACAAACTCCACAGAACCCACCTGGTAGAATGCAATGCCCCCCATCCTAACACAAGATCCCACAAAGAACCACCACCCTGGGTTATGTTGTGTGAAGCACAGGGACACTCTTGGGACCTCCAGCCAAACAACTGCCAGGACAACACTCCCAGCCATCCTGTCAGCACAGCCAGCCCACCCCACAGGGAAGCAGAGTCAAAAGGAAGGAAGCATGGGCATGCTGGGAAGGGGGAGGAGGCAATAGCATGATGGGAGTCATAGTCACAGCTCTACATCCCCCACCACATGGCCCAGCAAGCTCACACTCACGCATGCACATCCCACAGAGAGTGGAAAGGCCCATCAAAGATGTCTGACACTGTTGCTGTGTCGTGGGGAGCACAAGGGCATGCTGGGTACTGCACACCAACCAACAGCAGGACACCACTGTCAGCCATCTTGCCATTGCTCTCACACCCACACACACTGAACTCCACACAAAAGCAAGTAAGTATGGGAATGCTGGGAAGTGGGGTGGAGGCAATGGCATGATGGGAGTCGTAGTCACAGACATAGCTCACCCCCACAACTGTCCCATCAACACCACCCTGAACCATGCTCACATCACAGGTAGTGGAGAAGGACTCACAAGATGGCTGACACTGGCTACTGCTGTGGGGAGCACAAGGCCCTGCTGGCAAATGTGCACCAACAAACAGCAGGACACCACTGACTGACATCCTGAGAGACAACTTACACTCCCTGCAACGCAAGCACGTTCCATGGTGGGATAACTGACTGGCTGGGTGGGTGGGAAGGAGGGCCGGCTGTCAACCAAACACAACCAATGCAGACCATGTTCACACCCCAGAAAGTACATAGAAATGCCCAAATAATGCAGGACAATGTGCCACACCAATATCAACCCCTGACTGTGACGACTTAGGACAATGCAATGTACAGGCCCGCACCCAGAGGCACAGTCACAACTGTCATGTGTGTCAACCATTGATGCCTGCAGAAACATAACATACATTGTTTGTGTCTCCCAAAAACAGGTGATGATGGGGACACAGCAGCAGACGCTGAGGAGTCCCAGTCCTAGGCTCAAGAGGATGCAAAGCTCACTGGCGTCGTACAGCCTCTGTCCTCCTCGGACGATGAAGAACAACCTGGCACATCCGGTGCAAGTCAACATGCAGCACCAGCAGGACCACCAGCTGCAGCACCAGCAGGACCACCAGCTGCACCCCTGCACCCACCCTCCAACGACTGTCACCACGAATACCATCCCTGCCGACATGGACAGAACAAGGAGCAACACCAGCACAGTGACCCTGGACCAACCTGGGGCCATGGACACCACCACCACCACCAACCCCCAAGGTGGACCAGGGTTATCTGTGCGTGCCACTGCACACACTGCACATGTCAGCAGGGGTGGTGGGAGGGTGGGAGACAGAGGTCGCTGCTTGCAGACGTTGCTGGTGTGCATGATGACCCACAACTGGTACGCATAGCTGATGCGTACCAGTCCAGCACCGGAGACCTCAGCCAGGTAGTGGGGCTCCTCAGAGACATGAAACAGCAGCAGGCTGCCCATCATGCCCGCTTGGACTCCCACATGTCCCACGTGGAGTCACACATGTCCCGTGTGGACTCACACATGTCCGCGTGGAGTCCAAGTGGGATGCACTGCATGAGATGACGGCGGTGCACAGGGACATTTTACAATGCCTCCGCCAGATGAACAGCAACCAGTCCTCACCTCCCTGTGTGCCAACAACATCTGGTGCCGAACAAACTGCAACTGCCACAGGGAGGGAGGAGGACTCTGGCGGAGAGTCCCCTGCACCGCAGCAGCCTGTACTTGAGGGCCCCCCCAAGAAGAGGGGTTGTCCGAGGAGGGAAAAGTGAGAGGCCGATGGCCAAGCGCAACTCCCAGGAAGCCTGAACCTGTTCTGGATGTTCGCCTTTGTGCACAGACTGTTCACCCTGTTGACGGCAACACTACTCCCACACATTGCATGGGGAGTACAAGTTGGACCAATGTGTCAGACAACTGTGGCCCCGATACTGGGGATCCTGTCTACCAGGACTTTCAGTTCACCTAGGAACTTGGGATTGCAAGATTTATGTACAGCACAACCCATCCTATGCACTATTAACACAAATGTATCACAATAAACACACTAATACACCATACTTGCCTCTGTCGTGATTCCAACGTGGGTGCTGTTATGGGGATGATGAACTGCAAAATTACACTGTGTATGCGAACTGCAACAGCAAGGACAACACAGGCATGTGAGTACAGGCAACGTGACACACATGAGGGAGACACACCACCAGGGCTACACAACACATACACACCTAGGCCATCTGACTCATTGCCTACACTGATGTTGCCAGGGAAGACGGTGCAATGCACAGACACCACACCCATTCCCAGTTGTAGTCAAGTAGCCCACAGGTGCAGTAAGCAAATGGCAGTCAAATGTGTGACCACAGACAACGCACATCACAAAGTGAAGCACAGGTTTATTACACAGTTGCAACATGCCGTAACCACTACAGATGCAAGGTAATCCCACCTGGCAGCGGGCACACAGTCAACAACTGTAGACGGAAGGAAGTCCATGTGTGTGGCGCACATCACCTGAAGGGACACAACAGCTACCAGCCTGGATGTGCAATCACGTCGTCGGTGGACACAGTTGACCAAACGAATCTGAAAGTACCCTGTGAAGGACAGAAATGACACACAGTCAAAAGCAATGGAGTACAGGACAGAACAGCAAAACTCATGCACAATACATGTTACAAGATACCCACCCAGAACCAAGTTAGCATGTCAACACTGTTGGGGAGTACAGCCCACCTGTCACCACACATCGCAACACACATCCAGTCAAGTAGCCCATGGACACACTCCAACAGCACCAGAGCACCACCCACACATCATGCCAACTCACATCATTGACATGACACCTCAGGATACTCACATTCAGCTAAAGAAGTTGGTGATGAGCTGTGTGCGGACATCACCATCACCATCATCATCATCATCGTCACTGGCATCGTGGTCCAGGCCAGGATCCTCCACAGGTGGCGGATGTTGGTCATTGTCATCCTGGATGAGAGGCAACTCCTTCCGCACTGCCAGGTTGTGGAGCATGCAGCAGACGATGATAATCTTGCACACTTTCGCAGGGGCATATGGGAGGGACCCTCCGGTCTTGTCCAGGCAGCGGAAGCGGCTCTTCAGGAGACCAAAGGTCCGCTCAATCACTCTCCTGGTCCGACCATGTGCCTCATTGTAGCGCATCTGGGCTGGTGTCACAGGGTTCCTGAGGGGTGTCAGCAACCACGGCATGTTGGGGTATCCAGAGTCACCTACGGACAGACAAGTGCACATTAGCTGACTTGGAAAAGTGGGCAGAATACTACAGATCAGATCACACACAATGGCACAAAGTCAGTACACACCGACAAGCCAGGCACGCTGGTTCTGCATCTGTGCCATCATCCTGGGGATGCGACTACTCCTCATCACAAAGGCATCGTGTGCTGAACCAGGGAAACGGGCACACACGTGTGTGATGGTCATGTCTGCAAGACACACCACCAGTGCATTGACCGAGTGGTAGTGCTTGCGGTTCCTGTAGGCCTGCTCCTGGGCCTGTGGTGGTACCTAAGCCATATGTGTCCCATCAATGGAGCCAATTACATGCGGCATCCTCCCCAGGGCATAAAAGTCACTCTTCACGTCAGTGAGTCGTCGCAGTCTAGGGAAATAGATGTACCGGTTCAGGAAGAGCAACATTGCCGACAAAACATCGCGGAGCACACGGCTGAACATGGTCTGTGACATCCCACCAGCAGTCGCCACAGTATGTTGGAAGGTACCAGTGGCAAAGAAGTGTAGGGCTGCCATCACCTTCACCTTGGGGGTCAGCGCTGTAGGATACGGCCGGCCAGGCTGCAAATGTGGGGACAACTGCACTGCCAAATCCTCAATCAGCTGCCTGGTGAAGCGGTACCGTTGGATGCTGTCCCGTTCCACCATCGTTGCCAGGTCTGGGAATGGTCGATGGACAGCAGGAGCCCTGCAGTGCAGAGGAGAAGTAAGCAAGATTGTCAGTCACCCCACATATGCGGCATTGAACACACTCAAGATCCCAACATACATCATTATGAGGCACAACTACATGAAGTGTGCAGTACCGGAAGGACATGTATGGTACATACATGGCCAACATCTGTCAACACGGTCCAACAGGTGGCATCAATTAGTCCCAGGTTGGCCCATTGGATATCATGAGGCCGTGTCACAGTTCCCATCTCCTGCTGCCGTGTCACAATAACCCCCACAGTGACATGTGAGGACAGATGTGCCCCAGGCACCACAGCTCAACGACAGGTACATTCCCAGGGACCCTGTAATGCCACATGGACACTGGCATTACATGGAGTATCATGTATACACCACAGCAAAACAACCATGACCCCCACAGGTAGTGGCCCCACTTGCCACGGCAGGACAGACATGGACGTCTGTGACACACACGCACAACATCAGAGTCCATGCACACACAACGTGGATGTGGAGACTGTCTCCCATTGTGCACATGAAATCAGAGACATTGTAAACACTACATGCACAAAGACTGTGGAGGACCATCACTATTGTGCCACTGGGACACCCTGGCTCAAACATACCATCCCACATGGGACTCACGGGGTATGTGACATGACATACACATACACCACTGTGAAATGTGACCATGGCACATGCACAGATATGAACAGTTGCACATCACAGTGGTCATGTACACGTAACACCCAGGATCCTGTCCCCATGAACATGTGCACAGCCTGGGGGTGGCTGCCCACAGGTGACACCCAAAGGACAACATGTACACCAACATACACACAATAGGAAATGCATCCTTACATGCCTTATGATAAAGTTTGGACAGGCTGTCATGATGTAGGTGTGCCCCTCACTCCCTGGGAGCTATCTGAGGCTGGCATATGTCCATCTGAGACAGGCATGCTGACATATGCCAGTCACATGTACAGTGATGCGTTGTACCGCAATGGACCGATCGGTGCCTCCGGCCGGCCCATTGCATTCAATGTGTGCGGGTACGCGTTGTACCCCTGTGCGCGTTGTACCGCAATGGACCGATCGGTGCCTCCGGCCGGCCCATTGCATTCAATGTGTGCGGGTACGCGTTGTACCCCTGTGCGCGTTGAACTGCAATGGACCGATCGGTGCCTCCAGCCGGCCCATTGCATTCAATGTGTGCGGGTACGCGTTGTACCCCTGTGCGCGTTGAACTGCAATGGACCGATCGGTGCCTCCGGCCGGCCCATTGCATTCAATGTGTGCGGGTACGCGTTGTACCCCTGTGCGCGTTGTACCGCAATGGACCGATCGGTGCGCACCCATTGACAATGGGCTTGCCTGGCAACGGACGCGTTTTCGAATTTCGAACGAGTCGGTTGCTGTAAATTCAGTTGGTCACCCACAACAATGTTGCAAAATCATGTATGTCATGAAGTTGAAGATTTGAAGGATGCTGTGGGCGTGTTTTGGTGCTGCTATTCCATGGATTGGCCAGATTCAGAAGATGCAAACGACTTGGACCTATCACTTTGGACACAAGGGACAGTATCTGCCTCTCCAGCACATATATATTGCTGGCTGTTCCCCTGAGAGCTCACTTGCCTGCACTACATGCTCCAGGACGACATCTGCCACTGCACTGCTGCTGTCTCTGCCCCTCTGGACCCTGCAATGGCACGTACTGTGGAGAGAGCCCCAGCCTTCAGCCTTGAAGAGAACCAGGCCCTGCTGGACAGCCTACTTCCACAGTACAGCAAGCTGTATGGGACACCAGGGGAGCAGGTGAGTGTTCTGTGCACTGCCTTTCTGAATGTGCATTTTGTGTGACTAGCAAGGCTGAGAGTCTGCACGCCACTGGCTAGCAGGCTCACTGAGTAGTTGTCACCCCCCATAGTGTGTAGTGACTTGCACTGGACAAGTATGGTGCAGTGACAGTGCATTTGAACATGGTTTTACTTCCCATGCAATGATACCATGTAGTGACGTCTGGCAAACTGTCCATGGTCAGCTTTGCACTGCCTGTGTACATCATGTGCCCCTGTGATTGAGACATGTATATACAACTGTGTCATGCACGGATATGTTGCATGTGTGGTAATGGCCTTTTCACTTTGTCATCCTGACAGGTTAATGCCCATCGGAAGCAGGAAATCTGGAAGGACATCGTCCGGGCTGTCCGGTCCGTGGGGGTCTACAAGCGCCGGATCCGCAACTGCCAGAAGAGGTGGCAGGACCTTCGGGGCTGGACCCGGAGGATTGCACGGGTCCAGCTGAAGCTGTCGCCTCCTCGCAGGAGGGGCGGAACAGGGACCCTGACCCCCCACATGCTCCAGATCCTGGCGGTGGTGTTTCCAGACCTGGATGGGCAGCTGAAGGCCAGACAGCAGCAAGGAGGGGGTGAGTCAAAGACTGCACTGTGAACTCTGTATTACATGCTTTGTGCCCTCCTCTGGCCTGGTTCAACTGCCACAGTGCAGCAGTCATGTTGTCCAGGAGCCATGTCCCTCTATTGTGCACTGCCCACTGCTAATCTGATACCCAGGTGTGGCCCTTACATTCAGGGAATTGTGTCACTTGGGACTGTGTCCTTGCAGTTTGCTTCACTAAAGGTGGGGGACAGCATCTGTTTCCCTAACTCTGTTGTGGGCATCATGGGTGGGTCCATTGTTCACACAACGCCTGGGTTTGGACATGTAATCTGCGTGTTGCTTTGATATGCGGTCCACTTGCTGAGCTGAGCCACCACATGTGCCTGGGGTATGTGGCACACGCCCATGCAGCGGGTGGGAACAATGTTTGGGCCCCAGGAGTGTGCAGATTACGTGTGTCACACATACATAGCCAGCTATCCACTGTCCAGGGCACATCCCTCATTCATGTGGAGCAGGACAGTCATGCCTACTCCAGGCCATGCAATGCACTCTGTACTCCCACTCCCGTGTATCAGCTGACACATTGTGCACAGTGATTTGAGCCCTCAGGTGTCTGCCTCTGTGTCAGTGTGCTGTGGATTAGTTGCCAGGACTGCTGGGGTGTTTCTTGGTAGGGGCTCAGCATGCCCCTGGAGATGTGACCATAGGAGACGATACTTGTGTGTCACATAGGTGTTTGATCAGCTGCCCGTGCAGACTGGGGTATGCGAATGTGAAGTTCAGGCAGCTGTTCCCCATTCACAGCAATTTGTGAGGGGCTCAGGTTCAGAGGGTAGTGTCACAGGTCTCCCATATGTCCAATAGGTGTGACCTGGACAGATGAGGGTTAAGATGATGTGTTGTGTGGGGGATGTACATGTGCACTTGTGCAGCTCCAGGACTTGCATTCCCCATGACCTACTATTGTGACACAGTGCATAGTGTTGTTGTCTGGCTGCCAAGTCATACATCACTGAGACAGTGATGTATGACTTAGCAGTCATGCCTCTGCCATGGCATGTGTCAACTTATTGGTGGTCCTGCAGGGGAGTGACATGTGGTACATGCACACCATAGTGGCGCTGGCTATCAGGACATGGGTGCATCATGGTGTCTGTCGCTGGTATGCATCACATGCATTTCCTATTTGACTCTGGGCATCCCTTTCATCCGGAAACCTGTACTGACTCAGTGGCAAGAGCTGTGATGTGTGCATGTCCACATGCCACACCGTGTCCTCTGCACTGTCCAACTACTGTGTACTTGGTGCATGTATCCACACTGGGGTGTTGCAATCCAACAGACACCAGACAGATGGGTGCAAGGCCATGTGGGATGTGAGTGCCATGCTTGGCATCAGACTGACAATTGGCTTCTCCTGTTCAGTTAGGGCACTTTTAGCAATGTACAACTAATGATGCCAGGGCTTGCTCTGTAATGTGCTGTGCTCACAGTGGTGTGTGCGTTTGGTGAAGGTGACTGATGTCTGTCTGTTTCCCCATTGTTTGCAGATACATCCACGGCCACGGAAGGGGACAGCTCCACGGACCAGGAGGAGCCAGAGAGCCAGACTGGGTCAGCAGCTGAGGAGTGGTCGGAGGGACCCAGTGGCACGGAGGGCGAGGGAGCCACACCGAGGAGTCCTCAGCACCATCCACCTCAGCTGAGGACCAGAGCAACTCGGAGGATGACTCCCTTGTGGAGGCGGGTGTCAGCAGCCACCACACGCCAGCTAGTGTTGCTGTCCCCGCCACCACCAGCACCACCACCGCCCTCCCATCGGCTCCCATTCCCCAGGTCCGTGGAGGCTCCCATGTTCGGGAGCGTGTCTCCTTTGGCCCAGGCACCGCACCCCCTGCCCCTGTGTCCCCTGCTGCCCTGAGTGAGGAGTCTGTGTACCTCCTTCGCCAGCTCCATGTAGGGCAGACAGCCATGCTGAGTGTCCTCCATGCGCACACCGCACTGTTGACTCAGCTGGTGTCGTTCATGGAGGGCATCTCATCGGGCATGTCTGACCTACAGAGGGGCAACAGGTCCATGGACTCATCCCTGATGGCAGCAGTGTCCCTCCTCAGACAGTCCCTCACCCCTCCTGCCTCTGCTCCATCCACACTCCCCAGCACCTTACCCGTCCCAAGCACACACACACCGGCACAGGCACACACCAGCACACACACGTCCAGCACACAGACACACACGCCACAAACTAAACGCACACGCACGCACAGTCAGGGGACTGAAACCAGACACACAGGGGATGGGGCCCTGGTACACACACATGCATCCACGGGCACTGCACAGTCCTCAGTTGCCTCTCCCTCCAAAGCACCCTCCCTTGCCTCACCTGCAACCCCAAAGACTCAGCGCCTCTTCCTCAGTGACCTCGGCCTCTTCCCCTCCGATCCAGCTGCCCCAGCATCCAGGGGAAGAGGAAGCCCCCCACATGGAGCAGAGTGCCCCTCGCCCCCGGACACCCTCCCCCAGGTGCAGACAGACTGAGGCCCCCACCCGCAAGTCCCCCGGAGTGCTAAGAGCAAGACCCCGCCGCCGCCCTGCAGCTCAAGCACCAGGTCTCCTTCCTCCATCCCTCAGGCCCCCACTCCACAGGTGCCCCCACCACACCCTGCCCCAGGTTCCCCCACCCACAGATATACCATCCCCAAGAGGCTCCGGCCTTCTCCCCTGCCACTTGCTCTCCCGGCACCACACCCCCCGCTGCGCTTGTCTGTGCCACTGATGTGGTGAGGGTGTCCTCCCCTCTGTCCAGCCCACCTTGCCTGTTCCCCATTCTCCTCCCCTGGTGGTAGGCACTGCAGTGGAGTCCACTACCACCCTGTCTGACTTGGGCACTGCAGTGGCGGACCTGTCCACTCCATCTGCAGGGTCCACTGCAGTCGTGCCGGCACCCACAACATCTGAGCCATGCCCCCCAGTTGTGCCGGCACACACCATGTCAGACACCTCCACTGCAGTTATCAGTGGCTCTCCAGCACCCACCACCCCTTCCCTGCTTCCTCCTGGTGAGCCCTGATCCTGTCCCTGCGGTGCCTGGCCTACCCCCCGGTTGCCCCTCCTAGTGGATTGTCCCTGGTTTTGTGCAGGCATGTGTAGGGTGGCATCTGCCACTGTCACCCACTTGTGACTTTGTTGATGGACTGGCCATTGGCCTTTGTTTATGTTCTACCGGACTTCTACTTTTAATGCCACATATGCTGAATAAAGCAACTTTCTGTTCTCTAGTGCTTTTGCTTCTGATGTACATGATGTTGATGATGCTAACCATGCCCTTGCTGCAGTGATGGTGATATTTGGTCTCATGATAATGAAGTGTTACTGTGCAGGAACCCATGTGGTCCAGGGGGAATGTGTCCTATCCTGTGGTGTATCCATGTCATCCATAGCAGCATCTGAGGGTGTCATGTGTTCAGTATTTGGCAATGGGATTTCCTACTTAGATTGGCAATTTCACATCTGTGGCTTCCACCCCTGCAGATCTGTTGTGCCTGCCATTGTTCTATTCGTCTACTTCCCTGACCGTGTGGCCATCTCCAGTGAACATGCAGGTTTGGGCATCAATGGGGAAGGACTCATCTGTGTTGTCAGTGCAACATTGCTATACAAGTGTGTTGGATCTGTGCTGATGATTCCGTTGGCACTTCCATGACCAGGCTGATGGGACGGGAGCCCTCATTTGGTGCTAATTGTTGATTGTGTGTCCCATTGATGCCATGGTATGGTATCTGTTCACCTCACATCTGCAGTCTCCACAGGGTATCTGCATGTGTGTGCCCATAGGTGCAAATATGTGGGTCTGCATTCGGATGGTCACTTCTGTCATTGTGTCATTGATGATTGTTGACGGTGTCAGCCCCCATGGGTGTTGTTTGTCTGCACATGGCCAAAGTTATGTCTTATTTGCACTGCAGGATTTGGCTCCCCCAATTTATGTTGCAATGGGACACATACACTACTTTGCCACTGATGTGTTTGTTGTTCTGTGACCAGGAATCATCCATGCAGTTTGGCAGTTGCACCTCTTACTTTGTCAACACTTACCTTTTGGTCACTGTGATGATGGGGGTTTGGACCCCATTGCCACAATGTTCAAAATGTGCTGCAGATATGGACCCCACACTTACCTTTTGGTCACTGTGATGATGGGGGTTTGGACCCCATTGCCACAATGTTCAAAATGTGCTGCAGCTATGGACCCCACACTTGCCTTTTGGTCACTGTGATGATGGGGGTTTGGACCCCATTGCCACAATGTTCAAAATGTGCTGCAGCTATGGACCCCACACTTACCTTTTGGTCACTGTGATGATGGGGGTTTGGACTCCATTGCCACAATGTTCAAAATGTGCTGCAGCTATGGACCCCACACTTGCCTTTTGGTCACTGTGATGATGGGGGTTTGGACCCCATTGCCCCAATGGTCATGTCCTGCTTGCGTTGTGTGTGCCACACACATATTTGTGTGGCACATGGGCTAGGGGGTCACATTGTATGTTCGAAGTCATGTTCGGTGTTGTAGGCATTTGACACAGTCTACACACGCTTGTCATGGTGTTGGGGGGATGTCTTCTTCTTGCATTCCCTAGGTTATGGTGTGCTGGTTGTGTCATGCATTGTCCATCCTATGGGTGGGGGTGGTAGTGGTGGTAGGCATCCTGCCCCCCCTGGCTAAGGGTGGTAGTAGTGGTAGGCATCCTGCCCCCCCTGGGTGAGGGTGGTAGTAGTGGTAGGCATCCTGCCCCCCCTGGCTAAGGGTGGTAGTAGTGGTAGGCATCCAGCCCAACCTGGGTGAGGGTGGTAGTAGTGGTAGGCATCCAGCCCCCCTGGCTAAGGGTGGTGGTAGGCATCCTGCCCCCCTGGGTGAGGGTGGTAGTAGTGGTAGGCATCCTGCCCCCCTGGCTAAGGGTGGTGGTAGGCATCCTGCCCCCCTGGCTAAGGGTGGTAGTAGTGGTAGGCATCCTGCCCCCCTGGGTGAGGGTGGTAGTAGTGGTAGGCATCCTGCCCCCGGCTAAGGGTGGTGGTAGGCATCCTGCCCCCTGGCTAAGGGTGGTAGTAGTGGTAGGCATACTGCCCCCCCTGGGTGAGGGTGGTAGTAGTGGTAGGCATCCTGCCCCCCCTGGGTGAGGGTGGTAGTAGTGGTAGGCATCCTACCCCCCCGGCTAAGGGTGGTAGTAGTGGTAGGCATCCAGCCCACCCTGGCTAAGGGTGGTAGTAGTGGTAGGCATCCTGCCCCCCTGGGTGAGGGTGGTAGTAGTGGTAGGCATCCTGC